>JAMZAV010000891.1:0-423115 GCA_024449915.1 Sweltsa coloradensis | reverse complement strand
TTAGAATTTAATTTTCGCATTGCAAAACTGAAGCGAGCGGGTGAATTAAAAGAAAACCAGCATTTTTCCCGGGTCTCATACTTTTCAGGGGCGGTTTGAAATTTGAATAAAATTAGAATGATGTATTTTGTTGCGTTTAGCATTGTGAAGACTGAAGAGCATAGCGAGCTAAGCGATTAACATGATCACTCACTGTGGAGAAGAAAAATCTAGGATTCTTCTCTTTATTGTGCAACATGTCAAACGGTTTCTCCGATCTGAAGAAATTTTCTGGCCCATCACCTTCGAAATAATTTAACTTAGACTTACGCTTTTAAATGCAATCGAAAAATGATGTATCATGAAGATGTTTTAGAGATAAGATAAAAAAACAAAATCATAAACGAATGGTGTTTAACCTCTGTGTCACGTGACCGAGACAACCTCGGCGATGCCGACGCCATCGACACGCGAACAATACGATCACAGGAGTTTGTTTTTTACAAGGTAACAGATTGACACTATATTATGTTATTTTAGTATTTGTGGGTAGCAGCGTAGCGAGCGAAGCGAAGATTCCATTTCCTACACGGGAAAAAAAAAATCCGGATTTTTTTGTTTTTTTTTTTTCCCTTTTTTTTGTATTTTTGTGTGTCGGGAAACACGTTTCCCGGGCTCCCCAATACTCCAATTGCGATAAAATTTTAGGGAGGTCATAAAATCTCTAAACAAGAACTGCACGGGGGGAAAAATTGATCGAAAAATTTTTCTCAAAAAACCCCGCAATTTTACGATTTTTTCGATTTCTAAAAAAAATTTTTCGATTATTACTCTACATGTTTTACAGATTGTTGATTTTTTACAAAACCTCAATTTTATGAATTAAAAATTTCGTGTAAAATTGAGTGCAATGAAAAATTATTTCTTTAAAATCGAAATTTTTTCAATTTTTTAAAAATTTTTAATTATTCTTCGACTTATAACCCCTACATGCTTTATCCCATTGTAATGATTTTTCACAAACCTTAATTTTTGAATTAATATATTCGTGTGAATTTGAGCGAAATCAAAAATCATTTTCATGATAATCGAAATTTTTATGATTTTTTTCAATTTTTAACATTTTTTCGACGAATAAACCTATGCTTTATCCGATTGTAATGATTTTTCACAAAACTTTAATTTTAGAATTAATTATTCGTGTAAAATTTGAGCGTAATCGAAAAATTATCTTTAAAAAAATCGCAATTTTATTTTTTTTATTTAAAAAAAAATTACGCTCCCCTCAACGTGGCGGGATAAGCGTTTTCCTATTTCTTATGATACTGATTATTTACGCTGATTTCGCTCTATACAGTCTCCATAGCCAATATAGGCATTTCACCTACGGTTGTGTCGTTTTGTGAGACCTATAATAGTCGTATAGTAGTCTAGTTGCGCATTGTCTCAGTAAACAATTGGAAATTAGAATCCGGCGATTGGTATGTTTAAACTGGGTCAGATTTGGCAAGCGTGTTCTACGTAGCCATAGACATCCAAAATCTTTCCAATCAGAAGATATATTGATGTACAAATTTTAGGTACAAAAATTACGCCAAAAGAGTGACATAAAATTGTCACAAAGGCCCTTAAAACTGCACGTTAGCCAAAAGTAGGTTAAAGTAATAACACCTAGATATATAGTACGACTTGTGATTTTTCCCCCATATTTTTCGCATGTTTATTTTACGAGCAATTGAATATTTTAATAAGTGGTACCAGATTTTGGTTTTTGGTACCTTTTTGGTACTTCTACTCTAAGTAGACTTTGCCAACATTGATAGCTGTAGATTAGGAATTATTGATTTAAGATTTACGAATGTTGGCAGCTTCTACCCTAAAAATCTTGTACGATTGGCTTCTAGAGGGCTTTTGGATCTCTCACTCCAAATATAAAACAAAGGTAAGACTAAACTAAACGTGTTTGATCTCTAGGACGGATGCGGTAGCGGATATCATTGTTCTGACCCACGCATGTCTATGGATAGATAATTGATAAGAGATGGAGTATAATGGCTACGTACATAACGTGCACTTGCCAGGTGCGTAGGAAGGGGGGGGATGGGGGAGTTTCCCCCCCCACTTTTTACCGTGACCCCCCCACTTCAGAGTCTTAGAAATTCAGTCTCGCCGTAAATACGCACAGAAACAAATTCTGAATGACGAATTTTATGTGATAAGACTATTAAAAGTGATTTTAATTCATTATACTTACTGATAATGACTTATTTTGGCACGTCTGCAGTGTATTCTCCACTTCCCTTTCCCTTACCTTATACCTCCTTAAGAGTAATGACCAACAATTTCGACAATCCTATTATTGTTGTACGTGATCAATAAGCCTATGCATATTCGATGGTTGTAGCATGCATGGTCTATCTCTTAACTATTCCAATTTTATTTATAGTTTTATGGTTTTTACTGTACAAAAAATACAGAAATTTGGTATTGCATTCAGCCCACGATTTTTTCTAGAACGCACCAAACACACTCTCAAAACCTAATTTTCAAAATTTTCGCCTGCGGCGCTGTAGTTGCCAAACCCCCCGTGCTTGGCAGCAGATTTGTTGTTCCCCCCCCACTCGAAAAAGAGTTCCTACGCGCCTGGCACTTGCGCAATGCAAGGGGTGTTGTGTCGTTGAACGACGCACCAACAACGACAACTTAATTAACTCGTGTTTATTGGATGAGCGTAGCGAGCGAAGACTTCAATTTCACTGACCCCCCAAAAAATTTAGCTCGTTTTTTTTTCTGTCTGTTTGTTAACTCTCTACCAGGCAAACGGCATATCCGATCTTGATGAAAATTGGAGGGGACCTTCGAAATCTCTGAACTTGGAGTTGTATTGTTTTTGGGTACAATCGAAGAAATATTTCTCATGAATATCGTACTTTATTTTTGTGCGATATTTTCGTGACATTTGGGCCAATTCTGACCAAACGGGTGGGGCTACAACTTTCATATTATACATGGACATTAAGGTTATGGTGATGTAGTACCTTTTGAAAGAAAAAGTTGAAAAAGTTAGCCAGAATCTATAGAAATAAAGCTTTTAATATAAGTTTTTTGATTTTTTTTGCTATATTTTCGTGCCATTTGGGCCAATTCTGACCAAACGGGTGGGGCTACAACGTTCATATTATACATGGACATTAAAGTTATGGTGATGTAGTACCTTTTGAAAGAAAAAATTGAAAAAGTTAGCCAGAATCCATAGAAATAAAGCTTTTAATATAAGTTTTTTACGGTAAATAATATCAATTGACAAGAAACAATAGAAACTTGGCAAGAATCACCTGCAATGCGTAGGCAGCAAAACAAAGCACTTGCAAAAGTAAAGATATCCCACGCAAACTAAAAACTTTAAAAAGCTCATCCATCAACGCGGCGGGACTTGAGCGTTTTCCTAGTTAAGCAATGGAGTCGACACTGGTCGCTTACAATGAGAGCTTTGCTTTATGTGGGGAGCCGAGCTAGACAATGTTGTTGTACAACATAACACGCTGGTGGTAAGTGAGTGTTCGACCGTACTAAAACATACTCTTGGAAGTTTGAAAATAAAGACAAGAATGTCTGGGGAACCTGCGCCAAAGTTCTTTCACCAGTATTGAGACACTACGTGCCAAAATAGGGAGCGAAGCTACTCAATCAACATTTTGGCGAAAGAACACAAACATAAATCTTGTCGTGCATTGAAATCCTTGGGGGAGGTGCCGAGTTATTTAGCCCCGCCCCCTTGGTCTCAAGGGTCGCCAAAACATTCTGTCATCCTTGATGAAGGCAACGCAAACAAAACATAGGTTTGTCAACCTAGGTCGTGTATCTAACGGTCTGTAACGTGACACGCACGGACGCACGGACAGAAAAGTGAGGCTTATAAGGAAGCTTCGCTCCCTAATTCAAGAATTGGATAAAATCAAAGGTAAATTCGTGATGTAAGATGGTATTGCATAGTTTATGAAGTATCAATTCACAGTATTGGAAGGTCATTTCCCATTTCTAAAATATTCTCCTTCTATAGCAAGTTTTCCAGTGTTTGGGCCCCTACTTTTAAAAAATTATTTATAATTGATAATTTTAATTCAATTTAATCCATCTTGATAGATTTAAATTCGTGTGTAATAGGCCTTTTCATGTATCATCCACGTAAGGATGTAATATATTACTTTTATGGTTGTATTAATCCTGTTATAACATTTTTCGAAAATTGTTAGCTTACTGTAATTATTTTGTTTGCAACAATGTTTTTATAACTAAAAAAGAAAAACGTAAAAACAAAAAAATCTTAGATTTTTCGTTAGAAACATTCACATTATTTTTGTAAGCCCTGCCCTGTGTAAATCAATGAGAATAATATGGTTGAATGACAAGTTTCGATTTAGGTTAGAATTTAGTGAACTTTCCCTTTCCTTGTCTGGTCTGAAGGCCCGTGCAGTTTTCCCCCGCCCTACGACGCGCGTGTAGTGTAGGCCTTCGTAGTAGGATCGCAGATAACCATGATCAAAATACACACACTATTGCATCAGCATTTAAAACTTGCTTCCTTGCGTCATTTACAATAAATCTTATTTCATAAGCCAAAGCAAGTTTCAAGTTTTAGCCTTCCCTTTCCTCCCTTTCATACAGTTGCATGGAAAGACTCAATGTGTCCTATGTTGGCCTACTATTGAACCCGAAAATTAAATAATACATTACATTATCGACAATGTATTATCATGATCAAATTACGAACATTATTGCATCAGCTATAAAATCTATTTTCTTGTACTATTTATATACAAATAATGTTGTTGCATAAGCCAAACAAGCCTAGTAGATTGTATCCCCCCCCCCCCCCCCATTCACTACCATACTTTTTATGCACAAATGAGTTTTACACATTGTTAAAACATAAACGCGAAGGCAGAAAACTGTAATAGAACGACAATACACAACCATGATAAAAATACGAACATTATTGCATCAGCTATACTAGAAAAAACGCTTAAGTCCCGCCGCGTTGTTGGATGAGCGTAATTGGTGCATTGAGCTGCCATGTGTAACGCGGATTTTCTGTTGTTCTGTGAAAAAATTATTGCTTAGTCGAAGATTTTTTTAAATTAAATAAAATAAAATAAAAAATTAACTTATTTTTTTTAATAAATCGAAATTTAAAAAAAATAAAAAATCGTAAAATTGCAATTTTCATAAGAAATAATTATTCGATTGCGCTCAAATTTAACACGAGTATATAAATTGATAAAATTAAGGTTCTGTGAAAAAATCATTACAATAGGATAAAGGATGTAGGTGTTTATAAATCAAAGAATTGTTTAAAAAAAGAAAAAACCCGTAAATTTCGATTTTCATGAGAAAATAATTTTTCGATTACGCTCAAATTTCACACGAATATCTTAATTCATAAAATTAAGGTTCTGTGAAAAAATAATTACAATCGGATAAAGCGTGTAGGTGTTATAAGTCGAAGAAATTTTTAAAAAATCGAAAAAAATCGTAAAATTGCGTTTTTTATAAGAAAAAATTTCCCGATTGCGCTCAAAAACGTGGCAGTTCTAAGTTCAGAGATTTCGAAGGCCTCCATAAAATTTCATCGCAATCGGAGTATCGGTTTAGCCGGAATCGTGTTAACAAACACACAAAAATACAAAAAAAAAAGAAAAAAGAAAAAAAACATTCCGGATTTTTTTCTCCAGTGTAGTGAAATGGAATCTTCGCTTCGCTCGCTACGCTCGCTACGCTCATCCAAAAATCTATTTTCTTGTACTATTTATATACAATGTTGTTGCATAAGCCTAACTAGCATAGTAGATTGTACCCCCCCCCCCCCCTCCCCTATTCACATACCATACTTTTTATGCACAAATGAGTTTTACACACTGTTAAAACGTAAACACGGAGGCAGAAAACTGCATTAGAACGACAATGCACAACTATGATAAAAATACGAACATTATTGCATCAGCTTAATTATCTGTTGTTTGTACCATTCACGATAAATCTGGGTGCATTAGCCAAAACAGCTTTCAACATTCTGATTTTGCACTTTTCTCTTTCACGTTGTCTTTGATGTGATATTTTTTAGGCAGGAGGCCTAAGTTTGAACAGATTTTATTGTGGTGAAACTAAACTAAATCTAACAGATAACTGGAAACCTAACTACGTTAATGACAAACAAATCACCTAACTTGGTACGAGCTTATCATGGTAGCAAAACATCAACAAACAAGAAACATAACAAGTAAAACACAGTGTACATAAAATAAAGTACGGTGCTTTGTTGCGTTTGAAGTTCACTTGACGCCTTCTACTCTTGTGCTGATGATGTTTATTGTGACGTGTTGCTTGCAGTTGCATTCCGATGCATTATTGTGCTGCACTTATAGGATTGAAAATCTCCAGAGAAGTGGCTCTTTTTAGTAGCGTTAATTTTGTTTACATAGGACACTGCACGAAAAGGGATTCGTTCAGTTTAAGTATGAGCAGTTCAGCTGCCTTCTCATGTCAGTATGAGCAGTTCAGCTGCCTTCTCATGTCAGTATGAGCAGTTCAGCTGCCTTCTCATGTCAGTCAATAATCTGTGGAAATACTAACTGTGCACAGAACAATTGAACATAGTGAAACAACATAATAATAATACTCATTATTATATCATTCCAAGTATTATTATGTATTTTCATTATGTATTGTTTTGTTCATTTGAGACAAGCACGTATATGGTAGTACCCAAAAGTGGGAGCGAAAGTGCGAATATTTTTTAAATTTATATTTATATCTGTATGAAAGATATTATTGTGATTGATTTGTTTTGTATTTTTCAATTATTGAGTATATTATTGTGTGTTTTGTATATTGTGAGCATTGAGTATTGTCGTGGGTAAGACACAACTTATCACCAGTAATGTGATTGATGGTGGTCATGATCATGGAAGAAGAATATATAATTATTAAATAACTCCCTTGTTCTCGTATGGTTACGTATCCAAACACTAGGGTGCTAGCCACTCCTCCCAAACCACATGTCCACCAAAAACATTCTATTCTATTTTATTTGCCACCAACAATAGAGCTAGCTCCAAAAGTGTGATGTAGCAGCATACATTACAAATAATTAAATACTAAAGCACAAAAATAAAAATGATATAATAAATCTAATAACATCTACTACTATGGTGCACAAAAGAACATTGTACTAAAGGAAATACAATTAATAGAAAACTATGATGATTACAATGTTATACAACGTCAACGTCAACGAATTGAAAAAAACTGATATATGCCAAGATCTGAGTGGATGACAACTAAGTGGTTTTGTATAAGTATGTTGTATCATCTTTGTTGAAGGACAATGCTTGTTTTCTACAAATCAAATGAAGCAATCCCACCTTGGACAATTAACAAACCATGTTGCATAACACAGATGTCAAAATACAAAAAGGCTACCACATCAAACAAACAATGTCAAGCACTATTCAACGAAATGCGATACAACTTGAAAGATTTCAAAAATATTTTTACAGACGGTTGAAGAACTAGCAATTCAGTCGGCTCTGCCTTTACAACGGAGAGCAACAACTTCAATTTTAAACTCCATTCCACTTACAGCGTCTACAATGCATAACTCAAAGCAATTCTACAAAGCCTCCTGTTTGCCCTTGATAATATGGACTCCAAATTCTTAGTGTGCACTGACTCTTTAAGTTCACTTGAGTCTATTTGCCAAATTTACACTACACACCCATTAATTAGTAAAACACACCTAATGTTGTTCAAACTGGCTGCAAAACAATAATCAATATTTTTTTGTTGGGTGCCTAGTCATTCTGGTATTTTGGGAAATGATCTCGCCGACCAGTGCCAAAGAAGCTGGTAACAAAAAACAAATTGATTGCCATTTAGTTGTAATTCTTTAAATGTAAACTTAAAGAAAAGTAGTGCGAAGAATGGCATATCATGCAAAATAATAAGCTTCGCGAAATAAAAGACTATGTAACACCTTGGATCTCTTCAAGGTGCTCTTCTCGACGTGAAGAAGTTGTTATGACCGTCTACGCATTGGACACACTCATCTCACACTCGAGGATACCTTCTAAGAGGCGAAGATCCATCCCCTTGTGAGCAGTGTAGAGAGATTTTAAATGTCCTCAACACATGGATGAGAGGAATGATTTTAAACTAAAACCTAATTTAAAAGAAATTTTATCTGATGAATCTGAGAACATTACCAATGTTTTTAAATATCTGAAATAAACACAGCTGTACAATAGGATTTTAAAAATAATAGTCACTATAAAAGACCACCAATAATGAATGCGATAATTTTGTTTAGTTTTGCATCCTCTTGATACCCGGCACCTCCACCAACAACGTGATTTGAATTGCGTAAAGAAACATATTATTTACATTTTTGTTTCCTTCTTATGAATAAGTAGCTTCGCTCACTCTTTTAGGTACTTACGTACCCGTGTTTGTTAAAACTAGGCCGCTTCGCGAACGCTTTTTGCAGTCGCGTTGATGGATGAGCTTTTTTAATATTTCTGTCCAATGATTACGATTTTAAGTGGGATCTCATTACTTTTTCTATAGTTAGTTGATATTACTTGTTAATTAAACACATGTAAAAGGCTTATATAAAAACCTTTTATTTCTATGAATTTTTACCAACTTTTTCAACTTTTTCTTATAAAAGGCACTATACATCACCATAATCTATATATCAATTTAAAATATAAACGTTGTAGCCCCACTCTTTTGGTCAGAATCGGCCCAAATATCACGAAAATATCCTATTAAAAACGGGGGGAAAAATCGTAAAAGTACGATTTCTATGAGAAATATTTCTTCAAATGTCTCTTAAATCATAACGTATATAATTTAAGTGATTTTAAACGTTCCCATAAAGTTTCATCAAGATCGGAGTAGCCGTTTGCCAAATATCACGAAAATATCTCATTAAAAATCGAAAAAAATGTAAAAGTACGATAATCATAAGAAATATTTGATCGATTGTACCTAAAAACGTGGCAAGTCAATGTTCAGAGATTTCGAAGGTCCCCTCAAATTTTCATCAAGATTGCATATTATGCCGTTTGCCCAGCGCGAACAAAAAAAAAACACCCGAGCTAATTTTTTTGGTGGTGGGGGAGGGGGAGGTCAGTTAAATTGAAGTCTTCGCTTCGCTAATCCAATTACTCTTTTGCTCAATCAGTGACAGGCAAAACTGCAAAGAAGAGACAAACTTGTGATGAATCACCAAGGCAAACGAAGTAGGCCTATCCAGTTCTCGTATAAAAATCCTCACGCGCCCATCAGTGTTTTCCTTGGCTCAAACGTAGAAACCAACAGATAAACATCATTCATTCTGGTGAAGTGAGTTGAGTATAGCCCATGCTTAGGCCTACCAGAAGGTAAAGGGTGACAAACGACGAAACGCTAGTGAAATACTGAAATAGAGGCTACAAGGAAGACATTTTATGAGGGATAAAGTTAATGAAGAACAAAAAACAACAACAATATAGCCGGAGCAAATGGTTCGTTGGGGGGGGGGGGGGGGGGGCTCCCCTTATCTCAGGCGCACTTGTATCAGGCAGTAAACTTCTCGAGCCTAAACGTCATAAAAAACACAGTTTTATGTTTGGGAGTAAATGGAGCAAAACACATTTCGGGAAAAAATATCAACATGGCCCTTGTTTCTGTGATAGATAGAGTGTGTGCACAGCAGCACAACGGTCACAACAAAACGAGAGCCGAGTCTGACGATGTTGTTGACCGCGTCATCAAAATCAAGGAACAAATCAACACTGGTTATCCTCAGAGCCGCCGTATAAGTGTCTAGTTCCCGTGTTCGCCGCCAGACATCACCACCATCCACGCGGTTAGACAACAGTGCCTCGTTCACACGCTGCGTGGCAGCACTAGCCTGACTAGTCGACAGGTGGCTCTAACCATGGCGTGCTCTAACATTGGCTCTAGTCTACTTTTGTTGCATATTAATCAATTTAATGTATGACTTTGGCAGGATTGAATCAGTCGTTAAAATCATAAAATATAGCTTTTAAGTCCACTTCTCAAAGCTCCGAGTGTGGACAAAACAGTTGCACAAATTCACACAATTTTGAGCAATGGAATTGACAATAATCTTATTGTATTCAACTTAATTTTATTATTAGTACTTGTTTTATTCAGTTTACATACAATGAGCCTCTTATTCTTAAAGGGGCCTTTACCCCCCAAAAATATTTTTTACCTCATTATCTTTAGCATAATATTGTACTAAAATGACCGTTTAAAAATTATATCTTTTAACCGTGTTTTACACGAAATATTTTTTTTAAATTTTTGATCCTGAAATTTGCAAAAATTGGCGTTTTGGGAATTTTAATTTGTGTTCCACGCAGATACCAGTGCACGTACCAATCTAAAACGGCCCATGAGTGTCTTGAAACTGTCGCAAAAATATGCATTCCAAAATCACACCCGTTTTGGAATTCATCATATTATTTTGATCGAACCACTTGCCCAAATAACAAAACAGAAACAAATTAAATTTACAGAAAAGGCAGTTGAGTACGTCAATAATGGCCAATATATTTTGGATCAAAATCTGACTCGGTCACGGGGCATAAAGATCGTCCCCATGTTAATTCTTATGGGAGATTTTAGCCGATGGGACCTAGCTCGAAAATTTCCATGTTTGACCAATTTTTTCGGGTCATATTAGGGGACCCAATAATGTTTCTGTTACTTTCTAAATTCATAACTAGTTAGTCTGAATATAATATATATTTTTTGAGTTTTAGCGGGTGAATACCCCTCTAAAGGGCAAACCAGAAAATGTGCGAGCATTTAGTTTGATAATGCAGGTTTATAATGTTTTGTGACGTGGGTTTAATGTTTTAAACGTATAGAGAACAGAGTGAAGGTCTACAAATAATCAGTATGTGGGACGAGGCAGAGCCCCAGGCTCGGAGAGCGACGAGGGATTTAATTAAATTAGGTTTTTAAATTTCCTTTGTGAAACCTGCCCAGTGCCCGCCCCCGGGGTTCTCTACAGGTGACTAACTAGAAATATGTCCAAGCGCTGTTTGACGCTCGTGAAAAGTAGTGGGAAGTGCATGCGGAAGCAGTGGCGGAACTAGGCGCCCGCAGGGCCCGCAACTGCGGGCGGGCCCAGGCCCGTTTAGGGGCCCCGTTTAAAAAAAAAATATCTAAAAAACAGTATTTCACACTGTTTGGAAAATATTGCTTGCTCAAATGACCGTTTTGTTAATCTGGCGGTTTGAAGGTGAAATATAGCGGATATAGGAACTTTTAGCGTCCACAACACAACAACACACAAAAACTACATTTTTTGGTATTGCATTCAGCCCACAACTTTTTTCTAAAACGCATCAAACGCACTCTAAAAAAAACCTGATTTATAAAATTTTCGTCTACGGTGCTATAGTTAGCCCTCCCCCCCATTACTTGGTCCTTATATGATACCCCCGGGATATTATATAGCCCCCCGGGATGAAAAGCCTGAATAAAACACTGAGACTATGTACGTGTGTATCTGTTAGGGGGGGGGGGGGCAGCCATAGAAATTTTGCGGGCGGGCCCATGGAACGAAGTTCCACCACTGTGCGGAATCTGGTGCTGGATGCTTATATTTATCTGCAAATAGATCAACGAAACGGGTAGACATAATCTCTGTGAAGAAATACAAGAAGATAAAGTTTTGATTTTTGACCCTATAGTTTGTTTCGAAACAGGTGTAAAAAAATCGGACAGATTATTTACGCTGTATATACGCCGGATCTTGCAAACAGGTATCAAATCCAGGAAAATTTTTGGTATGTTTTTGGGAGCTAGAGCAGATATGCCTCATTTCTTCCAGGACTTCCTTTGGGAATGTTCGATACCTGTTTCGATAATATATGCATTATTCTGCTAAACCATTTATAATTAGCTGTAATAAGTTTATAATTCGTGAAGAATTTTTTTCTGGATTCTTGTGGTCACCCAACAATGGTTAGTCAGCAGCCAATTAATTGGTTTTCTCTCTAAGTATTTGCCTTAAAGGGGTTCCCGGTAAACTCAAAAAATTGATTTCAATCGGGGCTAGCTTGTTATGAATTTAGAAACAAACAGAAAAATTATTGGGTCCACCAAGACCCGAAAAAAAATTGTCAAACTTGGTATTTTTCGAGCTATAGGTACCATCGTCAAATATCTCCTATAAGAATTAACATGGGGACGATAGTTATGCCCCGTGACCTTGGAGGATTTTGATCCAACAGATTTTTGGTCATTATTGACGTACGCGACAGCCTTTTCTGCAAATACGATATATTTTGTTTTGTAATTTGGGCAAGTAGTTCATTCAAAATATGAATTTTTGGATTTTGGATGGCACATTTTTGCGTGACTGAGTGAATATTTGTGCAGAGTTTCAAGGTACGATGTTATAAAGGGCTATTTTAGATTGGTATGATGCTCTAGTATCTATGTGGAACAAAAAATAAGCTGGTTAAAGCTGATTTAATAAATTCCCCAAAACGCGATTTCTCGCATATTTCAGGATAAAAATAAAAAATCATGTAAAATCACAGTCAGAAGATATATTTTTTTCAATCATCATTTTAGTGTAGATTGTGGTAAAAAATAATTTAGGGGGTAATAGCCCCTTTAACGACTGAAGAAAACCTTCGACACACTTCCAGCAGGATTGCCGGTGGTGGGAGTAGCATAGATCAGTCAACCTCCCGAACCAACGTATCGTGATGAGCTACTCTGTGAGTAAGACGCGGGGTAATGCAGCTTCATTACCAAAGCGTTCATAAGAAGATAAAATCTCGATGCGCAGCGTGAAACACATTTTCCTACGTAGGATTCTAAATTAAAGATTAAGCTCCTTGCGCTCCTAACGCCCCCCCCCCCCCTCTTACCCCGTCGCGGCCCGATCGTTTGCATATTTCCCCCCCCCCCCCCCCCCCCCTACGAGTGTCATCATGAGCGATAACACTCTTCATTCAACGGGTTTTCCACCCTTGTCGTCGAGCTCTCTGCCACGCTGGGCTAACCCCCACTGCACAGGCTATTTTACAAGTATTTTATTTATTTATTTTTAACGTAGTATTCTATTCAGTTAACATTTACAATGGAGGACAACATTAAATAAACACACACAATAATGAACTAGGAGGCTCGCTGAGGCTGGCACGGAGACGAGCTTAGGCGCTCAGCTTTCTGTTTTTTCCGGGTAAACGATTTATAACTCCGTTATAAAATTTCAATCTATGCTAACCAGTACGCTGATTCCTAAATGAATTAATTGATTTTGAATTAAACTAGGAAGCTTCGCAAACGTTTTTTCAAACGCGTTGTTGGATGTGCGTAAATTTTTTTAAAGAAAAAAGCGTAAAATTGCGATTATCATGAGAAATAATTTTTCGATTGCGCTCAAATTTCACACCAATATATTAATTCATATAATTAAGGTTCTGTGAAAAAATCATTTCAATCGGATAAAGCATGTAGGTGTTATAAGTCGAAGAAAATTTTAAAAATAAAAAAAAATCGTAAAATTGCGATTTTCATAAGAAATAATTTTTCGATTGCGCTCAAAAACGTGGCATTTCTAAGTTCAGAGATTTCAAAGGCCTCCAGAAAATTTCATCGCAATTGGAATATCGGTTTCCAAAAAAAAAAGAAAAACATTCCGGATTTTTTTTTCTCCAGTGTAGTGAAATGGAATCTTCGCTACGCTCATCCAAAAAGTAGTGAAATCACTGCAATTCACTCTATTTTGGTCAACTTCGGGAATTTATTTCAAGTTCAGATTTTTTAACGCAAATTTTCATACTGGATATCAACGTTGGAATCAATGTGAACGCGCAGATTCATTTGGTTTTATCGTAATGATAAATGGTTTGGTGGAATTTCGAGAATTGGAATCCATGTTTTGGATTTCCCATTTTTTACGTTTTGGACTTAGTCTCGCAATGGATCTTTATGACTCATTTTTTGCAACCAAGTGTGGATATCAATATAAAAGTACTTTGCAAAATTTGGTAATTATATTACCAACCGTTCAGTAGAAATCGGAAACACCTGAGTGCGCGCATTTGAGTTATGCCAAGCTCAAAGTTTGAAGTAGTAATATTACAACAACAATGTATGCAATGTTTGTGTCAAGTAAGTAACAACATGAGTGTAACATTAGCTATGCATGCATATGTGTTTAATGTAATTTCTTCATAATAGTCCCACCATTTTGACCTGACAATACCTAAAACACGCATCCCTCAGTCAGGATGTTGCTGGGCACTGATTTGATCTGGAGATAATATCATTAACAAATTTTGCATCAATGTTAATAAAGTACTTTTATATTGATATCCATCACTATGGTTGCAAAAAATTACCCTTAAAAGATAAATATAAATATAATATAATAAATGAATAAATAAATAATAATTATAATAAAAAAATCCTAAAGTTGACCAAATTTGAGTAAATTACGGTGATTTCACTATTTTTTAAATTAAAAGTCAATGGATTAATTTAGGAATACATGTACTGGATAGCTTAGATATATTCTTTATTAACGTAAGTGTGAAATTTGATAACTGTGTTATAAACCGTTTACCCGGAAAAGCCAGAAAGCTGAGCGCCTAAACTCGTCTACGCGCCAGCTTGTTTTTCGCAATACTACGTGCAGTATTTAGATGTAGCGCGCTACAACAGCCGCGCTACTAAAAAGTATTTAGCATGCTTCAAGTAGTGCGCTAATTTAAATTATCTCCGCTGATATTATCTTATTTCTTGTTCATGATGATCCTCTATTGACGGTAATGTGCAATCAGATCTTAAACTTAGGATTGCAAAGCTTGGGATTCCCGGGTTTGAATAATTTCCTCAACTGAATAAACCTTCTTTGAACGTGGGATGACGTGCTGGAATACCATACATAAGATGCCCATGTTCCCTGACTAGTTCTGGGCTAGAATGCTCGATATTCCAATGAGTGATGCAATTAATACAAACATTACTATTAAAACGTATCAAGATGCAATATGAGGCCCGAATTAAATCCGTGTAAATAAGGTAATTTTAATTCGAACACTTCGAGTTTTGCATTTTTTTTCCATAAGAATTTAAGTATTTTTCAAAAAATTTATCATGGTTTTAAGAAATTGTGGTAAATTTTGGATTTTAAATTAAAGAAACATTTTAAGTTAAGAATACATAAAACAAGATTATTTTCTGTTTTTTTGTTGTTGCATATTTTAGATTTTGTGTATCTCAAATAACTGCAATACTAGAGATATTTTATCAAATTTCCGGGATAAACGAGAAAAAAAAACTGGTTAATTGAAAAATCCTAATTTATATCCGAATATAAATTTAAAATTTGATGTCCTCGTTTGAGGACGCGGGTACTGAGATGGTTTAATCAGTTATTGATCAGTCAAACAATCAATGTGACAATTCTGAAATAAACTCGGTCCTAGCTTTAGGTTGCAATTGTGCTGCAGTATGGTGTCATCATTACTTTGATTTGTTTTGATTTATTACTTAACACATATGAGTGTGTTTGTGTGTGTAGTCATGCTAAAATGTGCACATTTAAATTTAACTGTAGTAATAAATATAAATTACCATGCTTAATAACACCGACAGTGTTGGCTCTGATTAGGGTGGTCTTGAGATCAAACCCCGTCGAGGCAAGCAACCCAGACTGAAGGTGTTTTCCAAGGTCAAGGGATGGGGTCCTATAAAACAGCCCTCGGACATCCTTTCACAATTGCCCTATCCGCAACATATCTAGTTAGAGGGGCTAGAATTGCACGATGGGCAGCAGTGGCGGATCTAGGACATAATCATGGGGGGGGCGATCTTCGTGTGCATGTACAGTCGTGGGAAAGGGACTAAGCGCGGACGCACGGGGGGTATGGGGGCAGAGCCCCCCATTAATTGTGCCGCAGGCGAAAATTTTGAAAAGCAGGTTTTTAGAGTGCATTTGGTGCGTTTTAGAAAAAAGTGGTGGGCGGAATTCAATACGGAAACAATGTAGTTTGTGTGCACCAATTTGTTTTGTCGTCATGTCGAGCTAACAATTTACAGCATTGGCCTAGATTGCAACATTATTATGAACGTTTGATCTTATTTTCAATTCATCATTTTATTTATTTATTAAACGTCTATCCTATTTAGTTAAAAAACGATTCACATAGGAGGACAACTTAATAAATCGAAGTACACTGATGCAGACACATTTCATAGGCAAACTGATTATTTATGACAACATATTAAGGGAAAGTTGACTTAATTATTGGGAGTTTTAAATAAATAGCGCCGCAGGCGAAAATTTTGAAAATCAGGTTTTTAGAGTGCATTTGGTGCGTGCACAATAATATAATAAGATAATTTTTTTTTAATTTTTAAAGAATCATGTGGGGGGGGGCGATCGCCCCACCGCCCCCCGCCTGTATCCGCCACTGCTGGGCAGGCTTCCTATACGAAAAATTATTATAACCATGCCAATTACACAAATTTAAAAACAAGTCAATGCAAATGTCTTTGATCTTCGATTGACACAAGGTAGTCTCAACTCAAGTCTAAATCTCCACGTTGGAGCCAGGTTCCCCTAAAGTCTTCTAGGAGAGCGGACGTACAGAGACCGGCATCAAAAGAGTAAGGCATAAAAGGCTTAACCGTAATTTAGATTTCAAAGTCTTTATCAGAAATCGCCTTCCATTCTAGAAAACCCAATGTAAAAGAATCCATTCAACCGATTGGTAATTTCAACTTTGAGTCATTCTATGTGAAATACGGTGGGGTGAGGGTGGGGAGGGAGAGAGGGGGTCTAGCATAGAGAGGACATCGAGTCAAGATGACGACTATGACGACGACGACAGCGAGGAAAGACTGGGTAGGTTTGACGTCGGAGGGAAACGTGCATTTTCTACAAGAGCATTATGGCAGTTCCAAGCATCTGCTTGAACCCTGGCAGAGCAGTTATATACTTTCCAGCTCATGGGTTGGTATTGGAACTTGCCAAAAAAAAGTGTGAAAGTGTACTTTAAACGTTTCAATATTGAGAATATAGAATGACTGTTTTATCGCAATACTAAAGGCAAATTACCATGTGACCAAAAGAGGATTTTAGTAGATAGAAAGTGTTGGATTCTCGATTTGGTTAGTCGGGAAACACTCCCGTAGTCCCGTATGTGGAAATGTTAATATTTAATACAATTCAGAAGTTAAAAATCCATCCCGATCTATAATGCGACTACAATTCAGAAGTTAAATAGTGACTAAGGCTAAGGCGCCTGCGGCCCACTTGGAATGTGGGAGACTCGGGTTCGAACCCCGATCGGGATGGATTTTTAGCTTCTGAATCGTATGATATACTAGGAAAACGCTTAAGTCCCGCCGCGTTGTTGGATGAGCGTAATTGGTGCATTGAGCTGCCATGTGTTATGCGGATTTTCTGTTGTTCTGTGAAAAAATCATTACCGGTACTAAGTTGAAGATATTTTTAAAATTAAATTAAATTAAATAAAAAATTTAATTTAATTTAATAAAAAATTAACTTAAATTTTTTTTTAATTAATCGTAATTTTAAAAAAGGAAAAAAATCGTAATATTGAAATTTTCATAAGAAATAATTATTCGATTGCGCACAAATTTTACAAGAATATATTAATTCATAATATTAAGGTTCTGTATAAAAATCATTACAATCGGATAAAGCATGTAGGTGTTATAAGCTGGAGAAATTTTAAAAATTGAAAAAAGTCGTAAAATTGCGATTTTCGTAAATAATATTTTTTTGATAACGCTCAAATTTTACATGAATATATCAATTCATAAAATTAAGGTTCTGTGAAAAAATCATTACAATCGGACAAAGCATGTAGGTGTTGTAAGTCGAAGAAATTTTTAAAAAATCGAAAAAAATCGTAAAATTGCGATTTTCATGAGAAATTTTTTTTCGATTGTGCTCAAAAACGTGGCAGTTCTAAGTTCAGAGATTTCGAAGACCTCCATAAAATTTCATCGCAATCGGAGTATCGGTTTAGCCGGAATCGTGCTAACAAACAGACAAAAATACAAAAAAAAAAGAAAAAAAAACATTCCGGATTTTTTTCTCCAGTGTAGTGAAATGGAATCTTCGCTTCGCTCGCTACGCTCGCTACGCTCATCCAATTAACAACGTTGGTTATTGAGATGCTTTAAAACGCACAGATTTTGACCAAAATGATCTTGAAACAGAAAATTTTTAGATTTAAAACAGGATTTTAGTAGATACAGTTGGTGATGCTTTAAAACGTACCTACATATTTCCACCAAAATTAGCTTGAAAGAGAAAACTTTTGGATTAAAAACAGCATTTTAGATATACAATGTTGGTCATTGTGATGCTTTAAAACGCACAGATTTTCACCAAAATGACCTTGAAGGGCTTGCCCCCCCCACCCCGGAAAAGTTATTAAGCGTATGGTTTTAGACGAATAAAATGGAAAAACGCGCGCGCGCATCTGAGATAGATTGATATATTGAGTAAAACTGCTTTGAATTACATCGCAATTAGGTTAGGTTAAATAATAAATAGGTTAAAATATTATTACATCATTATTACGACATATAACAAAATCACTTCATTATCACTCTTCATCACTTCTCGAAAAGCAATATTGCAATAATAGAAACGTTAAGCAACACATATTAATTGATGAACATTTTCGAAAGAAATTATTATACACTACACAATATTATTTTTAAACAAGTGTTAAATAAGCAGCCTGAATTAAGCATTTTATTAACAACTTTGCATCGTTCAATAACAAAAACTTTAACTTAGATATTTACCATAAAAGAATGTTTGGCACTAAAGCATGACACGTACTTATGCAAATTGTAAGTAGACCATATCTTATTTTCAAGTATATTACTAGGAAAACGCTTAAGTCCCGCCGCGTTGTTGGATGAGCGTAATCGGTGCTTTGGGAGCTGCCATGTGTTATGCGGATTTTCTGTTCTGTGAAAAAATCATTACTAAGTTGAAGATTTTTTTTAATTATTTAAAAATAAATAAAAAATTTAAACTTTAATTTTTAATTTTTTTAATTAATCGTAATTTTAAAAAAGAAAAAAATCGTAAAATTTCGATTTTTATAAGAAATAATTATTTGATTGTGCTCAAATTTCACACGAATATATCGATTCATAAAATTAAGGTTCTGTTAAAAAATCATTACAATCGGATAAAGCATGTAGGTGTTATATGTCAAAGAATTGTTTTAAAAAAGAAAAACCACGTAAAATTGCGATTTTCATGAGAAATAATTTTTCGATTGCGCTTAAATTTTCCACGAATATATAAATTCATAAAATAAAGGTCCTGTGAAAAAATCATTACAATCGGACAAAGCGTGTAGGTATTATAAATCGAAGAAATTTTTTCAAAATCGAAAAAAAAATCGTAAAATTGCGATTTTTATGAGAAATTTTTTTTCGATTGCGCTCAAAAACGTGGCAGTTCTAAGTTCAGAGATTTCGAAGGTCTCAATAAAATTTCATCGCAATCGGAGTATCGGTTTAGCCGGAATCGTGCTAACAAACAGACAAAAATACAAAAAAAAAAAAAAAAAAAAAAAAAAAAAAACATTCCGGATTTTTTTCTCCAGTGTAGTGAAATGGAATCTTCGCTTCGCTCGCTACGCTCGCTACGCTCATCCAATTAAAACAATTATTAAGCTTGAATGTGTGGTTGTTTAATTCGAACCAAATTAAGATAACGACCCGTTTATTCACGGAAAGAAAGTAATCGTTGGTTTGCGTATGGGATGAGGGAGTGGTGGTCAGTGGTGGGCGCTTCTGGTTCGCGCGCATGTACGGCGAGCGGCTTGAATGGTGGCCGGCGTGGCGTCTGTACGACAGTCTCACCGCGCGCTCGCTGGCAGCAACATACAGACGTCGAGACGCCCCTCACAGTCCGCACGCCACGCTACTACGACGCAGGTAGGCAGGCATGGCAGGGGCATTCCACCGGGTGCGACAGTTGGCAGGAGTAAAGAATTAACTAAACTATTTTTTTTTAAAGACAGGAACTATAATGATTTCACTTTGTTTATAAAACAAAATAATTTTTTTGCCGAATCCCGGTACGTTCCCTAAAATTTAAGATGTGGTCAAACGCCGAATAATTAGATTTTTGTTAAATGTTGATAATTAAATGCTTTATTTCGCCAACTGTCGTGCGTATTCGTAGAACTTAAAATTTCTTTGTATTGTTTATGGAAAGTGCAACCAATAGTATTTTTTGTGGAAATTATTCTCAACTATAGTGTTATGTTTAGACGACATAAAACATCTGTGGTGTTTCGAAAAAAGTTATGCCTACACTCCCTTTCGTTTTCGAAATCGTCAAGTGATTACCTAAGTACAATAAATTTGTGCCTTGATTCGATCCATTCACTCACAGAACGTCTGTTTAAGTTTCTTTTAAAATTAAAATTTTCTATTACTTGTGGACAGCATTTCTCTTTACATTATGTAACCGAAGGACATTAGCTTTCTCAAATACAGCACAGAACATTGATATTTTGTATTTGCAAATAAATCAATTAAAAAATCGCGTTAAGTCTACCCACCCAGTCACAAAACTGATTATCAGACGTGAACATTAATTTCTCATCCCCGTGGTCTGGAAAGTATCATTACCGAGGAGACTGACGAGTTTCCGTAAACTTTGATCTCTTGGGAATGAATCATAACCAGTTACTGGGTATTAAATGCGCACCAGTTGGCAGTGGGGGTGGGGTATTATTCTCGCGCGACAGCTCATTCGATTCTGAGCCGTCCGGTTTATCCCTCAGAATCAGCATAAGTCACCCGAAAATTACACAAGTAATTATATTCAAAACAAAACTGTGGAAAAAAAGTGTTAATTGGAGGTCAATTACACTTTTTTTTTTTTTAAATTTGTACGGTATATTTTGTGGGAGGATAAAACTTGATTGCAAACTGTCAGAAGCGGGAAATGGCGATGGGTAATGATGATGATGATGATGATGATGATGATGATTTTTGGGTGCCTCGTTTTGTTTAGAAGTAGGAGTTTTATTATTATTATTTAACACGTATTGTCTTCTGACTTACATTCCAAGTGTGAAGTTGGCGGGAACTCTCTTTAGCCTAGTACACGAACAATGGTGTATGTATGTATATATAATACTTAAGGCTATTCCACCGCGTTTTTCTATTTTCCAAAATATGCTACTAAGTCAAAATATAGTGAATGGCTTTGAAACATGGCTATTTTAGAAAATCAAAAATATTTTTTCCAAATTTTTCTGATCCGGTACACGGCCAATATAGCCACCTCAAAATAATTTCAAACTTCAATTCGCCAGGGCACACCATTCAACGTAGGGTGTTGTGCTTTTGTGACATTAATTTTCAACTGTTTTTCTTTGGACTGACTGAGAGAAAACAGATTTATTTTAACAATTGTCTTTCCTGCGAATTTTTTCGTTTGGCGGTACAAATCGGTAAAAAATACCGCCAAACGAAACAATTCGCTGGAAAGACAATTGTTAAAATAAATCTGTTTTCTCTCAGTCAGTCCATAGAAAAACAGTTAAAAATTAATGTCACAAAAGCACAACACCGTACGTTGAATGGTGTGCCCTGGCGAATTGAAGTTTGAAATTATTTTGAGGTGGCTATATTGGCCGTGTACCGGATCAGAAAAATTTGGAAAAAATATTTTTGATTTTCTTAAATAGCCATGTTTCAAAGCCATTCACTATATTTTAACTTAGTAGCATATTTTGGAAAATAGAAAAACGCGGTGGAATAGCCTAACAAAAATAGGTCTAATATGAAACAGATAATATTACTCTTAGCTGCATTATCTTACAAATATAGCTTAGTAAACAAACACAATACAACTGCAGAACATATTATTGCAGTGCTTATTTCACATCGAAGATATATAATATATTTTTTTTTATTATTATTTTTTTATTACAACAATTTTTGTATTTACACTGTATATACATATCAAGTTCACATATCAAATTCACAGAAATTAAAATTAGGTTTTAGTGAAAAGGAGAAGACACATTTAATAAGAACTTAAAATAAACAAAACCAACAAAAATTTGAGGTACATCCTATAACACGTTACCTAAGTGTGAGCCTGTAAAAATAACAATTAATAGCCAAAAAGGTGCTTGTCAAAATGTTCTAAAATATTTCCTTTTTTTATTAAATTAAACCGCATTTTCCTTATATCATCTTTAAACACTTTAAGATTCTGATTTATGTCTGGCTTTTTCATATTGGATTCACTGACTTTCAGATTAAAGAAAATTATACTAGCAATGAACCATAAAATTGCGTTGAGCCTCTTTTTGTCGTTTATCTGAAAGTCAATATTTATCATCTCTTCATTTGTTGCTTTAAAATCTGGTTGAATTTCTTTTATTTTGTTAAACGTCCATCTCCAGGTTTCTTCCCCTATACACCGGGTAATTCTGTGCATTAACGTGTCTTCAAAACCACACAGTTTGCAATTGGCGTCCGGGCTTAATTTATGTCTTTGTAGCTTTGCAGCCGTGGGTATGGCATTGTTGATAACCAGGAAGAGAGTTCCCTTCCAGGAGGTCGGTAGAAAGGGTTGGTGCAGGTTGCTCCACACCCTCTGCCAATCTCTTTGAGGAAATTTTGTTTCAATAAGTGGTTTGAAGTTAAGGTTTTGTTGTTGGTACAGTTGTTTCGTTGTGATTTTCTCGGAGTTTAGCATTTCTCGGGGCAAGTTTTCAAGTATTCTACACACTGGTTTAAGGCACTCGGGGACATCCTCATTTTCGATGGCAGTTTTCAGGAAGTGGGAGTTTAGCTTGTCCCCCACACCCTTGATGCTTAATAAAGTATTCCTTCCTAGTAGTGAGAAACAAGGGTGATGGCGTTAGCTTGACACAACACAAATGATTGTATAATGTTTTTAATGATGGTGTTATTTACAAAACTGAAATTAAGTTCTTGTAGTCAAGTGTGCTAACATTAAATATAAATGTTACTGCAAGCAAAGAAGAAGACAAATTAATTAATAACCTGCACTTAAGCTATTCCTGTTGTCAACCTCGTCAGGTGACTAATTATTATGTTCAGGGGTGTGTTAATAACTTTATAGGAACCTGAAACTTGATGTCTTCTTAATTTCCTCCCGAACCTTGGAAATAAACCTCACGCCAGGAATACGCGTCACTGGCTAAAGGTAGCCTCATAGTACATCGAACAGTGCGACTTAGTAGGCTACATTATGTTTACCTTGAGTAGGGTCACCTCGCTGTGGTGTCTCAATACGAATATGTTTTACAAAATTGTATTTTATACTATTTTAATACTAGCTTGTATGATAATAACTAGCAAAGATGAACAAAAAGAAGGAAAAAAAGTGCTAGAAAATGATCTCTAAATGCAGTTCGTAACAATTCGGGAAATTTACGAAAAAAACATAATAGATGCGCAATGTTGAAAAGGTGCTTATAATGAACTCTCTCGTTCACCTTGGGATCCACCAGCAAGAAATGAAAAGTCGTTAGGTTCTAAGTTGTGTTGTTTTTACCCAGTCCGGGGAGTTTCGCCCAGTGTAGTATCTGCTGACCGTGACCTCATAGAAGGCAGAATCTCACAAGTATCTGCTGACCGTGACCTCATAGAAGGCAGAATCTCACAAGTATCTGCTGACCGTGACCTCATAGAAGGCAGAATCTCACAAGTATGATGCAACCAAAACTATATTGTACAACCACTCATCTGAACTTTAACCTGGGTTACTTACTTTTATTCGCGATATTTCGGAGACCCCGTCTCCTTCCTCAAGCATCGTCCATGCATAGTCGGGCACGGACGATGCTTGAGGAAGGAAACGGTAAATGAGCACAATAAATTAATAAGCGACATTCACGTTATCCTACAGAATCGCACTGCTGCACACCCGAGATAGCGAGCGGTTTGTATATCGGGGTTGGGGTGACCGCAAATTACCGAATGCGGTCACATTCGCCTGTACTGTGTAGAGTATTGCATTAAACATATTAACGAGCTGGTCGGGCGTTAGGTTTCTGCAAAGTACGCACCATCAAATTATAATGAATCGGAAACACGAGGATTATTGTCCCCATGTGGCCATGAGTGATTCGGTTGAACTTTGGTTTAGGGGGGGGGGTAGTGGAGTAATAAAATAACCAACGTCGACCCGGACTTTATACCGGGGCACAATAATTAATAGTGATGCTATCGGCTTAATTCACTCGACCAACTTAAAACAAAACCTACCAATTTATTTTTTCGTTTATTTAAGGTTAATACTATTTCGACCAGTCCGTCAACGGAACTCGGATTGGACTCGATCGATCCGTTTTTGTGTGAGTTATGTTTCTTAGTCTGTTCGTCGTATCAGGTCGAAACACTGAACTGATTGCGATAAAATATGTATAACACTTAACATGCAAAAATATTGTTATTAAAACTGGAAAACCTGAAATAAAATACAAAAATAAAATAAAAATCAACAAGAAACACAAAATATCAATTACATTTTGAAATTGTATCTAGGATACATACACATTTCGATATCTAAATAATATGAATTACTGTTACTGTTTACATATTTTAGTCGATGGCGAACCATTTATCTTATGATGAACGTTGTTTGTTGTTTCCTAGACGAAGCTATAAGGAATCTATTTAGTTCACCATCTCTTTCGCACCGTCGCATCCAATTAGAGTATAGGCCTATACCCAACACTGTAACATGGACGGGTGGAAGTTCTACGCAGTTTAGCCGCCCCGTGAAGGAGTGGGGAGGATTAGCTACTTCTGATCCCTTTCCCTGGCTCAGTTTCAATATCCCAACATCATTAGCCGTTTTATTAGGCCCACACTACGATATCTTTTATTACTGGAAATAACTTTCTAACGTGGTTATCTAGAAATTGAGAATCTCTGTCATCATTATTTGGTTTAGCCGAGATCGTTTAACTGGTTCTCACGCGACACCAAAGTTAAGCAGCCTTCGGGCGTGGTCAGGGGTAGAGTGGGTGACCGCTCTGCCCTGAAACTCACGTATACCGCTGGTTAGAGCAGATGGAGGGTTCGAGAGCTAGTGTAACGGCTTCGTTCTCCTCGACGTTTGCTCGGAATTCCGGGTTAGTGGAGGAACCTATATGACTGCCAAGGCTACACCGTCCTTTCGGATGGGACGTAAAGCCGTTGGTCCCCTTGGTACTTTTCGAAAGGAGTAGGCTACGTGCCGGTACCGGGTTTCCCCTCCTCCCTTCTGTTCATACTTCATGCTCATCTATCACCACTCATCGTCTCGAATAGTGCATTAATATGAGATTTTAAGCAACATCCAATCAATTTGTATATTATAGGCGAATAAGTTACCGTCAAGATAGAGTGTGAGTAATAATTATTGTTATCATCCATTTTACTAGACAGTGTCGACAAAGTGCTTCAATGATTGCTTCACAAAGTTGCCAGTTTTATAACTGTGGTAAAAATAATTATTCATATGTTGACAGGGTAGATAGTTGTATGGTAGTGAAAGTTGCCTTGAACATTTTTCATTTTTCTTCCATATATAATTCTAAAAAACCGTATTTAGAGTCTACTCACTCTGTCACATAAAAGCTGATTTTCAGCGGGGGACATTAAATTTAAAGCAGATCAAACCAACCCTGTAGGCACCGACATCTTTTGCGCAAACTCACTCAACTGCTTTTTTTTACACAAATACATGGTCATGGATTGAACTTTTACATTGGCAGGAATTTTATTTTACATTCTAATGCCACTATTAAAAACTAAAAAATAGACTTTTCTGAAATAGGCCTACAATGTTCACTGGTCTTGGCCTAAGCCGGCATTCGTTTTTTTGACAACATACCAAACTCCATCCTAAAATTTTTAAATTAATTATTAAGTACCTGAACGTTAGATAATGTATTTTGCGTGAACATGTATGCATTTTTAAATACGACCTTTCAGTTTTTTTTTGCAAAACATGTCACTTTGTCATTATACCATTCGTTATATTTTTTAGCATTGTAATTTCGAATTCCCTAACGTGTTTTCACAGTGACTTAGAGCGTGTTCACTTAAACATCGTATGGTTAATCACTCTGATGAAATGATCTGTAACCCTCGCCTCCCACGCCTTAGTTTCTTGTTACTTCGTCAAGTCGTTCGGAAACTTGTTCAACCCCGCGAAGACAGGGCGCGGGAGGTTCCTAGGCCCCGCCCACATGTTCAGGGTGCTGGATGATTCAATTTGTTGATGCCATTAACAAACGCGATTAAATATGCTGTGGGTGGCCTGCATTACACAGCCAGTTTGCGTTAAGATGTCAGCCAGGCAAACCGGAGACTGGGTGCAAACCCACGGATGACCTCTTTTTTTAATTTCATGATTAAGAATACACTTTATCAACTTTTTCTTTCAAATGGTGCTTCATCACCATTATCTTAATGTTATGTAAGATATGAACGTTGTAGCCCCACCCGTTTGGTAAGAATCGGCCCAAATATCACGAAAATATCGCATTAAAAATCGAAAAAAAATCGTGAAGTACGATATTCATGAGAAATATTTCTTCGATTGTACCCAAAAACGTGGCAAGTCTAAGTTGAGAGATTTCGAAGGTCCCCTTCAATTTTCATCAACATCATACATGCCGTTTGCCGTTTGCGTAGAGTGCAAAAAACACCCGAGCTAATTTTTTGTGGGGTCAGTGAAATTGAAGTCTTCGCTTCGCTCATCCAAAAATTAAAAAGTTAAGGTATTATGAAGAATGCAAAAACAACTGGTCAGTACTACATGATTCCCTGATGTGATTCTAAAGTTACGAAAGTAATTAACTACAGTGATTATTGAGCATTTTTAGGTAATTATTATTTAAATTTAAACAAAACTCTTATTTAGAGCTACCCATGCACTCAACATAATATTGATTTTCAGTGTAGGATATTAAATTTAAAGCATTCTAAGCCAACCATATTGGCGCCGACACCATCAACGAGCAAACAATGACCAACTCGATACGAGTAATTTAAATAGGAAACACCGACCAAACAAGCGGGACACGATCCCAGCCGCGGACGGCGCCGGAATCAACAAGGCGACCTTTGAATTTATTCTGTGCCTCGTAGGAGTGTTAGCACATTACTCCAGACACCAGGTTTGTTCTTTTGTCCACCTCAAATTGTGGTAATTACGCCTAGGTGTAAAATACACAATCAGAAATGGGGTTAAATGGTGTAATATTTCACGGGTGGACAAAAGAACGATTTTGTTGTAATTTGACAGCAAATTTCGAGGTTATGTTGCCTGGTGTCATTCAATTCAAACACTTTCAGAAGATATCTCACTCAATAACACAGTTTTGTGCATTTTCTACAATTTATATTCCATATTATTTTATTATTACCAGTTTTATCTTCTATTTAAAAAACAATCGCACATTATAACGGGGTTACTTTTCAAATTGGCGCAAATTTCCATAGCTACACCTTTTACACCTCCTCAAAAGGCAGGTGCAAAAAGTGTAAAAGTTGTAATTACCCCCTGGACAAAAGAACACGTCTACAATTTACACATTCTTAAGCCAAGATTGATGGAGTCCACAACAAAAGTTAAACATCTTCTTGCTACAGCCACCTTTTTCTCTTGAAACGTATATGAAAGTAAACGTGGAAATATGTCTTTTTATATAAACTTTAGCCAATTTATTTATAAACCTACTGGCTACATTCTACTGATAATTTCCTATCTCGTCATAAGTTTAAATCCAAACCAGACTGCTGAAATTACATCAAAGCTTTTAACATTGCGATAATCCATTTAAAAATGAAGCACTCTGCTAATTAAATATTCCCAATGTTTTTTCTAGGGAAACATGCCAGGAACAATTAGCCCTGGGTAGCTGGGCACAGGGTTTTAGTGAGAGGTAGTTTCAGACATGTTAAGGCCACCCAACCCGGTATGATGGACATCAGACATGTAACATTGTACATACATATTACAAGTTATAGTGTGCACGCAATATTATGCCTTATAAGGAATGGATGACGGAAAGTAAACCCACGTCCTGCAACCTTATAAATCTAGTGATGTAATATTTAGTCGCGTAGTACTGTAGAATTTTTAGAAATGACCCACCACAATTGTAACAAGGTTTCTTTGCATAATTCTCTTCGTAAGAATGCCCTCTATAACATATCAAAAATCCGCAAAAATCCGCATGCCGGGCGGGGGTCTTAAGTGCAAATTTCCAAAATTTTGACTAAATTTCCAAAATTGTACTTTGTACGTTATCCGCATGTCCGCATCCGCATGTCAGGCGGGGGTCTTATGGGCAAATTTACAAAATTTTGATTACAAATTTTCTAAATTTTACTTTGTACGTTATAGTAAAAAGTGGGGTATAAAATGAAAGCGTATTAAAAACATAGTAAAAAATAAGTAAATTTAAACTAAAAAAGAACGTGGCTCAAGGGATTAGAGGTGAACAAAGGTCAGCAGGTAGAATATTCTAAATAATATTGGCCGCTTAATTACTAGATTACAGTTACTAGGAAGAAGCGTAATGAAGTAAATTGTAAGCCTAAATGTGCTAGTGGAAGTAGAATTCAGCAAATATACAACAAAATTTGTATCTAATACAACTAAAAAAATACATGGAATTGCCTGACAGAATGTTTCCCCGGACGATACCTTCGTATTTTTAGAGCGGACGAATTTCCTTATTCTATCTCTGTCACTATTCGTCAATATCGTGACTCAACCGAAAAGAACTGGGCGCTGATCGTAAAGACGACTACGAGAAAACAGGCAATCCCCACTCCCTTGACCATGTTAAGTCAACACTGTACTGTCCTGCCCTAGAGTGACACCTCCATTTTATTCAGCAAACTCACATTTATATGGTAGTTTGCACACAAAACTCAAAACACATACACATATAACCAATATTTCAAGATAACAATTAAAATTGGCACATTATCTAAAATTAAAATATAAAATATGACATAATTAAGGTATAAAAACTTGTATCTGCAAAGCAAAACAAGCTGGACTTGGTTTACTAGTTACTAGATCAACAAAATAGTGGGGGGGGGGGGGGCTAAGTTATTATTAGCCCCACCAGAGAAAAGTCTTGAAGCTTGGTCTTTTTCCTCGTAATATTATCTATAGGTGACGCGGGTTCTGGAATCTGCTATTGTTCGCGTGTTTGCGGTGACCCTGATAATACGAGTGTTTTAGCCCTGCACTGAAACTACCAGAGCGCTAGCGGGCATCGCATATTATCCCTTTGAGCGCCGTCCACTACAACTAACTAGGCATACATCATCCAATTAGGTAAATTGAGTTAAAGCTTTTTACAAATGTGATTTTGCGAGGGCGCATTTTTATGTTTGCGTTGACCAACAGCAATTAGTATTTAGTACGAATTCTCTGACTGCTTTGAGCACGACAAAAAACTTTCAACCAATATATATTCCGTTTAGTTTACTGTACAGAGTTCCGTTCGTTTCGGGTTGCGGTGTGGGGTGGGGTGGGTGGGTGGGGGGGGTTGCGCGAAAATCACAACTTTGTTATATGGTTAGCAATGTATTTTCGATTTAGTCATGTTTTAATAAAGCGATATATTACATTGTTATGGCCGCGTTTTAACAAGATAATGTTTGGTTGTAAAACACATAGTTATTAACAATAGAAACTCTGGTAGATTTCGACCTATTTATTTTCATGACACTAAAGGATCAAAAACAGATTTCTTCTCTCAGATAAAATTTGTAGTAGGCGAATCCAATCTCGAAAACTAGATTAGAAGTTGTGTCTCTCTTTTATGTCTGAGTGTTTAGAAAACTCTCTTTCAAATATAGGCTGATTTTTGACGTCCCTATAGCTCAACTGTTTTTTATGTGCATTTATTATTTATAACACATAAAAAGTGTGTTGTTTGAAATGTGTGTACTCAGTAACGAACCGCAAGTTATAGTAACACTCTTCAATAGAATGTTGCTCATGTCCCGTGCGCACACGAACATAAGATCATAAAGAACATAAAGTCATCATGTCGAGCCTGTCACATCGTGCGTCCTAAGCCTCAGTTATTATCCTCCCTCGAGTACATATTGTAGTTGCTCATCCTCTTGTTTGCCCTACATAGATGGTAGCTTAGGATGCTGTGTTGTTTCTCATTGCTACGGATATACTGGGGCTAGCAGGTTTGTTGCTTGAGCGACATTTTGATTTTTGAACTTTCACAACTTGAGAAGAGGAGGCCCACACTATAGTGTAAAGAAAACAATAACTGCATAATATAAGGTTTCATTTAAGTCATCCCAGGTATAACCGTTTCATATTAATGGTTTTTATGGATGTCGTACATCACACTTTACTTTTACTTTTAATATTTGTACCCACTACTATTTAATTTTCATTATCAATTCACCCTTTCCCACATTTTTATCTCTTTCCTAGTTTAGTGTCAGTCAAGTTTACCAATGGTTTTGTCATGCTTTGTAATACACAATGTAAAATCACCTGTGGATGTATTTGTTTCAAATAAATAAATATTTACTCATTTCCCTAAATTAATAACATAAATACACCCGATCAAACATTCAAACATCAAGCGGTTCTCGAACGTTTTTATCCGGGGGTTTAAAAGCAAATGTGGTCGAGGGCCAATCAAATCGAGCGCGAGTGTTATTTCCAAATTAAACATCACTTGAAAGTGACCAACGTTTTATGTTTGAAGCGCGCGACATAAAATATTATCGCTTTCTCTTCACAGCTCGATCATTGTTGCTTCAGGCAGTGCAACAGTGCGCAGGTTAATGAAAGCAACGAGCAATTGTGTTTTTGAAATAAACACGGCTTTCCAACAAAATAAACTAATACTACAATGAGTATCCAGAATGGACAAGTTCATGTCTATTTTTTGAGTTTATTAAAAGCAGAAAACTTCCTTTTTCCCTCATTGGCAAATTGTGTTATGAGTACAGGATTGAAATGTCGAAAGATAAAACCGTCTTCTCATCTTACCGAGATCGTACTGGGGGGGGGGGGGGAGGCGGCCCCCCCAGTAGTTCTCGTAGACGTTCTCACACCTCCATGTCCAACAGTTTAATGATTTTATGTAAATCAAACCAGAAATTAAAAAATCCATCTCAGCGGGGTATCGAACCCTGGTCTCCCGATCACCGGTCGAGTGTTATACCCCTTAGCTCTCGAGCCGGTAAACTTCATAACATCTGGATTGTTATCGCATTGTAGATCTGAATAGATTGGAACAGTATTGCTACGATTCTGCTGCCTTTGAACTGACTACACACGATTTAGAATGTCGTTACCTAACGCAGGTATGAGCGAGGGTGTATTTATCAATCATTAATCGGGAAACACTCCCGTAGTTGTAATTGATTTTATCTAAGCCCGACCAGTAATTAGAAGACTTGAGCTCGAAACCCGCGCTGAGATGGATTTTCTAATTTCTAGATTAATTTACATAAAATTAACTACACATACGGGAGTGTTTCCCGATGAATAAAATTGATAAATAGTTAATGATACTCTGACCTCTGACGGTGTCGTACATGAACCATCAACAGTGTCACGTACACCCTCAAGTGCAGGGCTGACCAGAGCGCGGTCTGCCTGCAGCAGGTAACAGGCTTATATAAGACACTAGGAGGGCTTCACTGGATTCGATATAAACAAGGTGACACCGCCCTTTGACTTTTAAAACGATTTCATCTTAAGTATTGCATTACCAGTGACTGTTTCCTGGAACTCTTCCTGAATTCCTGAAGTCAGTTTTTATCGGATTGTTACCACGCTTTGCACATAACTTGTGGTCATGTTTAAATAGTCTTCTATAGAGTCACATTTTTTTCAAACAACCACCAAAAATCCAAATAAATTAAATATTTATTAAAAAATCGTAATTGGTCAATTTCAGAATTTATTTGTGCGAAATGCGGCATTAATGTTCAGTAATCTTTGACTCTAGAAGAGTGACCATACCTTTGCTTGACAATTACGCAAAATTGCACATCGATCGGATGACAACTGGAAGCAGGAAAAGTTCTCAAAAAGTTTTAAATGGGTATAGTTGACTCTGAAGTCAAACAATGTTTTATCCTTCTTTTATCTGTAAGGTGCATGTCAGTTCGTCACCCAGAATGACCCTCTTTAGTTTACTAGCTAGGTAATGGTGTTCGGACTGTTGGTAGGACTGTAGTAGCATCACTAATGACCGAGGGAAACCTTGCAGTCATCAAGTATTTCAGTCAGGACTGCCGGGGTCTGGAATTGAACTGCGACCTCGTGAATCAGCACCCCACGTGATCATACTACTATCCACATAATTATACAACGGAGACAGTTGAGAAAAACTTCTTTAATCGCGTTTAAATTTGTAACTATAATACAAATTTAGATTTTAGTGGAATAGCGTGATTTCTTCCAGTATATTTTGCATCCTTTTAACCATTGTCTGCATTCTGTATACAATGGTTATATCTGACCCCGCATCATTGTGCTATAAAGAAGCATTAAAAATGCAGAATTGTTTTATACAGCTGTTTATGCTGAACAATTGTTCTTATCTTAAGTTTGTAATTTAATATTAAATGAAGCCTCGAGTTAGATAAATCTGTGCTCAGCTGAGCTTAAATTAAATGAACAAAATACGGAACTGATTAAGCTAATGAAAGAAGAAGGTTATACAGATTCCTCAAGTAATTGAGTTTGACTACTAAGTGGTTAGCGCGCAGCTTAGCATCAGACGCAGTAAACTCGGCAAGGATTAGGATCTAACTTATCAAATATAAGGTATTGAGTTCGACAGTGTCTATAGTCTCTTTGCATTCATCACTTTGCTCTTGTTGAATGACGAGGGACAGATTGTGTGACTAGTGGGAGCCACGGCGCTGTTGAACACTGGTCGTTGATAAACACGTTATCATTTTCTTACTTGCGTTTTACTAGTTACTTTTAACTGTACTTCGTTTTGAATAAGTTTTTTTCCAAAACATTTCCTTATTATTATTATTTACTACAATTCAGAAATTAAAAAAGTCCGCCTCAACCCGGAATCGAACCACGGATCTCCCGCATTCCAGACAGGCGTCTTAACCACTAGAACGCCTCTCTGGAATGTGGGAGATCCGTTGTTCGATTCCTGGTTTGGGCGGACTTTTGTAATTTCTGAATTGTAGTAAATAATAACAATTACACCTACGGGAATGTTTCCCGACTAATCAAATCGAGAAATTTCCTTATTATGTAGTGAAAGTGCGAAACAATGGCCACTGTCCATTATTTGTACAATGATTATACCTATGTATAATATATAAAATGTGGTCGTGAAAGCAACTAGCTTTTTGGTTTGGTCAAGGAACTCAGAATGGTTATTTAATAGTGTAGGTATATTTATATTTTTCTTGATACACTCACGATCGCACACATCACAGTAACACTGTAAAGGAAAACATAATATGCTACACTCTGAGTACCATGAACTACCCAGGGTAAGCGGTGATGAGTGTTACCTGGTGTAACACTAGACCTGTGTCCTAGGAAGACTCAGGCGGGTTGTTTAATGTTTTATAGAATATATAATAGTTTTCATGTAATAATGTATTGGTAAAGTAATTAATTTATTTATTTATTTATTTATTTATTTATTTATTTCACGTCTATTCTATTCAGTTTAAAACTGATTTACAAATGTGGTAGGATCTAGTGTGATCATGCTGACAGTGGCTGAATGATCTATTAGTTTCAAGTCCTCTTTTTAACGCCTTGAGCGCAAAGCTAGTTTTTAAACACTCACGTTGCAAGTTACATGGAAGAAAATGCGATACAAGTTACGACCTATAAAGTGCTTTTATGCAAAACACCACTTTTCACGACAACAATTTTAACCTCAATTTTCCACTAGAACTACTCGATTATAATGTGCTCGTAAAAAGCAAATTGGCTACATGATTTGAAATTGCAAATCCGTAGCTAAAACAATTTGTCTAATACCGTTTCTAGTCCAACAAAGTCAACAAACAGAAGCAAACAAACACGAGATGATAAAATAACCTGTTCGATGATATGTTTACAAAAAAACATTCTCAGTAGGGATTTGTTTGTAACTTAATTATGAAGGGGTTATAAAAGTCTACTTTAGCTCAGAAGCAAAAATTTATGTAGGCCCTACTCTAATAAATACATATTAATATTCTTAAATCATTTAAAGAAAACATTTCGCACCCAATTTTCTTCCATTGGCATCTCAAAACAAACCTTTTCTCAGTGCGACGAACTCAAGTTCCAAAGTGCAAAGTTTTTGTTAGGCCTTTCACTGTACTGTACTAGGTTTGATATAGTACCTTCACCGATATATAGCAATTATTGGATGAGCGAAGCGAAGACTTCAATTTCACTGACCCCCAAAAAAATTAGCTCGGGTGTTTTTTTTTGTTTGTTTTTTTTTTTGTTTTTTTGTCTGTTTGTTAACTCTCTACCAGGCAAACGGCATATCCGATCTTGATGAAAATTTGACAGGACCTTCGAAATCTCTGAACTTAGAGGTGTATTGTTTTTGGGTACAATCGAAGAAATATTTCTCATGAATATCGTACTTTTACGATTTTTTTTCGATTTTTAGTGCGATATTTTTCGTGACATTTGGGCCAATTCTGACCAAACGGGTGGGGATACAACGTTCATATTATACATGGACATTAAGGTATGGTGATGTAGTACCTTTTGAAAGAAAAAGTTGAAAAAGTTTGCCAGAATCCATAGAAATAAAGCTTTTAATATAAGTTTTTGATTTTTTGTGCGATATTTTCGTGCCATTTGGGCCAATTCTGACCAAACTGGTGGGGCTACAACGTTCATATTATACATGGACATTAAGGTTATGGTGATGTAGTACCTTTTAAAAGAAAAAGTTTAAATAGTTAGCCAGAATCTATAGAAATAAAGCTTTTAATATAAGTTTTTTACGGTAAATAATACCAATTGACAGGTAACAAAAGAAACTTGACAACAATCAGCTACAATGCGTAGGCAGCAAAACAAAGAACTTGCAAAAGTAAAGATATCCCATGCAAACTAAAAATTTTAAAAAGCTCATCCATCAACGCGGCGGGACTTTAGCGTTTTCCTAGTCTTGTTCACTCTAACTATTATGCTACACTATATTGTTCGTAATATCAAGGAAAGTTGTTTTTTACCTATAGAAACCACCTGTATCTGATATTCTCCTTTCGTTCCTTTTGTAACTATGGACTTAGTTTGAGCGTGCTGAAAGATGTGTAACAATATGTGTAACAAAAGATCGGGTTTTAACTAGTATGTTTACGTGAAAAAATTACGATGTGACTTAATTTTTCTGTGCCAATCCATATTTAAAAAAATCAAAAAGTCAAGTTTTTGTACCACAAAGTTTATTGCAGTACAATAGTTAACATCCATGAACAACGTTTACACGTAAATGATGAACACATTTCTTAGCGTACCGAAGCGGTTCTTACGGAAGACAATTCTCTCTCTCTCTCTTTTTATTTTCGAACTGACTTTTGTTGTGTTCATCAAATTAGTTTTGCAAAGATTGCAATCTATGTGAAAGGAAATACCAAGCCAGCCACACCCAACATGCGTCCTACCCACGTTTCATTATCTGTACGGTGATAATAAGGGAGGACTCGTCAAGGTCATCTGTAATGGGGATGAAAAGTTGATTATTGAAAGTGTAGCGGGTCAAGGCGGGTTCAATCATGCACCACCCTATACCAGCTTACAAACCAGCTACTCGTGGCATCAATATTCAATACGGCCTCGATTGGAATCTTCCTCTAGTTCGTCTTTGCTGGATGAAATGAAGTCAATACAGTTCACAGACAGGCGATGAGATTATGGAAATGGAGAAATTGAAAAAAAAAACATGAGGTTCAGAGATGAATATAAACAAATTATGAATGAGGGCTACAAACAGAATATCGGTAGCCCTACAGATATTGGATTATTTGAGAGAGCTTTCATAGAGAAAATTGGATTACTGGTTTTTGATAAAAATAACGACAATAGATTTTTTTGCAATTTTAAGCCTGAGCTATTTTTGTCCGCATCTTCGTTCCGCCGTAGTCCAAAATAAGTTATAGAACATAATAAACAGTTTGGGCTCGGAACTGCTCAGTTGGAACATGGTCCTAACTAGAATATCAGGTCGGAACAAGCCTGAAATAAAACGTTGCCATTTTCATGGCTCGATTAATGCTTTCCGTGGTTATCGGTTTCCAATTTCCATGATCATTTCTGAAGACAATTATTACACAATTGCCCGTTGTGTTTTAAAGTCGGGATGTGTGGCGTTATCTAGGATGCGGCGGTAAATTCAAGCAATGCTGGCGACAACTGCAATAACTTCAGTCGTCCTGATACCTTAAGTAAGCAGTAAACGTTAAGTTTTATATCCCAACGCGAAGGTTATTAATTTGATTAGTATTAAATGATGGTAGATATGGGGTTGTCTACCTAATGATCACACTAAAATCAATTTTGGATTCTCTTGAGAACCTCTAAAGAAATCTATGTGGGGTAAGTGTTAGCCATTCACTAGAAGTGCGCTATTTTTCTTACGCTAATGCGAATGAAATTATTTTAATTTAGGTGTAAGCGCCGGGTCGAGCAGCCGTAACCCGGCGCCTCCACCAAAGGTTGTACGCTATGTAGCTAAAAGTACTTGAAATGACTCACGAAGTACATGAGTTCCCGCATGCGATCTTGTGCAAGGTCCACTTAAAGCGGTATTCACCCGCAAAACTCCAAAAATATATTTCATTCAGTCTAACTAGTTATGAATTTAGAAACAACCAGAAAAGTTATTTGGTCCACCATGATCGAAAAAAATTTGTCAAACTTAGTATTTTTCGAGCTAGGTCCCATCGGCAAAAATCTCCCATAAGAAATAACATGGGGACGATCTTTATGGCCCGTGACCGTAGAGAATTTTCATAAAAAAAATATTGACCATTCATGACGTACTCTACAGCCTCTTCTGTAAATCCTCTATATTTTGTTTTGTAATTTGGGCAAGTGGTTCGGTCAAAATATGCTGATTACCAAGAAGGGGTATTATTTTGGTTTTCATCTTTTTGCGTGTTTGAGAGTATTTTTGAGCACAGTTTCAAGACACGATGTTATAAAGGGGCATTTTAGATTGGTACGATTGTCTATGTGAAACAAAAAAGATGCAGGTTAAAGCCGATTTAAAAAATTTCCAGAACGCAAATTTTCGCAATTTCTGTATTTAAAAAAAAAGTTTAATCACAGTTAAAAGATATAATTTTTTAAACGGTCATTTAAGTGTAACAATATGTTTAGACGAATGAGCGCAGCGAAACGAAGTCTTTATAACGCTACTCGATCGGACCTTCTCCTGACTTTGTCCAATGTCTGTATGTCCGGGCTCATACGGCCGAACGGCCAAATAGATTGAGCTGAAATTTTAAACAGACATCCGTGACCAGGTAACTGAGAACTGCTAACAAAATGAGCACAATCCATTTCGATTTAAACCTACAAGAAATAATAAACTGAAAAATAGGCCTATCATGAGTAGGAATTTGTTTAACGACAATGGTTTTGATTTAGAAAAAATATTTTTTGTTTGTTATTTAACTGGCTGTGAAATACCGTGCCCATGCAAGGTATATCGAATGTTGAACGTCAAGGTACCCCCAAATTCCGCTCGTAGATTGAGTAAACCTTGCAATATTTTCACGTATTTCGTACTGGCTATGTTTTTCTTAGTATTGTCACGGATGATGGACTACACTGCGTTATATGCATTTCAAAACATGTTTAATAATTTTTAAAATACAATCGAGAAATAATTACAAAATCTTTCCCGACCAGGGGATTGAACTCACGTCTCCCACATTTCGGCCATAAGGGCGCCTTAGCCAACTAGACTAGGGAAACGCAAAAGTCGTTGTTAGACGAGTGAGCGAGTCACGTGTTGAGTACCCGGCAACATTTGCATTTAAGTTTGATAATTATATTCGTATAAATAATAAGGTTTTTAAGTTTAGTTGGTATAAAGGCGCGTCAACTGTAAGGCCATAATGCGCCACTCTGGCCTAAGATAGGCAAGGGAGGCCTAAGGTAGGGGGAAGAAAAGTAATGTTACCGGGTACTCAACACATGGCTCACTCACTCGTCTAACAACGACTTTGGCGTTTCCCTAGTAACTAGTTGGTTATCAGACACTTGGTGTGTGCCCTTACCCCCTAGTAACTAACTAATAACTAGTTGGTTATCAGACACTTGGTGTGTGCCCTTAACCCCTAGTAACTAACTAATAACTAGTTGGTTATTAGACACTTGGTGTGTGCCCTTAACCCCTAGTAACTAACTAATATTTAATTGATACCTTTAGTAATTCGATACTATAAAACCTATAGTACGTTGTAAATTTTAACAGAGATACATCAATGAGGTGAGGGCGTGTCAACAGTGATGAAACTGCTACCGGTACCATGTCCCCTACTAAGCATTAGGACAAATCATCAGCTGACGAGGGCCCCTTGGACGTATGGCACCATCAGAACAAAGTCGCAGCGCGCAAACTGCGAATTCAAGAACGACGGTACTAAACGCACCTCAACGCGGATGTCAGTGAATTTACAACGACCTTGGACCTTAGTTAGTGCTACTACGTCTGCTACAAGCACTTTTACAATTTCAACTCATTGGTACCTTCATGTAATACTAAACCACCTATACCCGTTGTCAATTACACAGCGATATACCTCCTAGACCATTCATAATCCCAACAGACTGACGAAACTAATACGGTACCACTTCTAAGTCCCCTATACTAAGTCTTAACGTCGGGACATTTTCATCAGGTGGTGAGATTACGTTGTCTTAAAGTAGTATCATGCAAAGAGAGGCCACAGCGCGCCACCATGACCTTAGACTCTGAGATACAACTAAAGACGAAGGACCAATAGTAGTTATATCACAGTGAACTGACAACGATCTGGTCACAATTACTAAACTATTACCCTAAAACCAGCCTAAAACTAGTGCTATTAGTACCATTACGAGCACTTTGACGACCTCTTCTACAGTACGGTACTAGGTCTATAGCTAATGTATAAATAATAAGGTGATATTGAGATACTCACAAGTTGCTGTTGTGCTGCCAACGTATTGAAGTAGGAGCTTCTAGATTCAAGGCAGTCGTCATCTTGTCAAAGATCCGGCGATCAAGTGGAGCTTGCGTACGGGCTGAAGACAGTATGCGTTCACTGTAAATAAGATGCTAGATAAGATACGAGCTGACCCTAAACACAACTTTTGTTTCATAATGGTTTGCACAAAAGAAATTATCATCACAAACTAGTCGTTTGATTATTCATTACTTTATTGGTTGATTATTACTTGAAGCTCACCACGGCGATGTGGAGCGTGTAGAGTATATTTCTTGTGTCTAATAGGTACAACTTCAGCTCAATTAAAAAATGGAAAATGTTTTAGTTATCTAAAGATTAAAAAGTAATTATATCTGTTTTCAGAATGAATTCGAAGTAGAGTAATAGAAACAAAAGGAAAAATTATAAAATTAAGGCATCCAAGAGATGCCAGAGTATAATATTTCACTGTAATTGTTGGTCACTCGATCAAGCTAAGACATGTTTCTTGGCTTCTCCTTATGCTGTAATGAATTTAAGACTGAGGTAATGGTTTCTTTTATATCTTATGTAACAATACACTGTGAAGTAAGTTAGAATCAAACAATGGATGCAAAGTGTATTATCAACAATGTTTTAAACAAAAATTAACAATCACAACTCCACAGCCACTTAAATCGTCAGATAAGCCAATTAGCTGAAGTATCTATGTTTCAGTGAAATGATTTTCCCCCTTCATGATGGCTTCTAATCGGCCCGCTATCGCTCGGGGTGAAGGGTAGGTGACTGAGCGTCTAGCGCTTTACCAGAGTCGATAAAGAAGTTTCCCCTTTGGGGAGGTCCCCTTACTCCCAAGTCAAAACGGAATCTAACGCTCTGCGCGCTGAGGGCGGCTTAAATGTGAAACTAATAAAAGCACTGCACGCTTAATACGGTCAGTAGATTATCGATGTGCAGTGACGCTGAAATCAACAAATAACAGACGAAACGTCAAACTTCAATTTTATTTCAATCATATTAGCCCTGGGCCCTAATCTTTTAAAACGATTTACTTTTGATTTATTATTGTACTATAAAGTGTTGCGCAGGCGTCACTGACATTTTCGTGCGAAATAATTTGAGATATGTCTTGTTCAAGCCTAACGGACGTAAGTGTAGCCTAGGCCCAAGGCCACAATACAGTTTTCAGACGTAAGTACGCCCTTGGCATTCAAATCGAAATCTTGAACAATACATATTGTCGGCCTAGGTCCTAAGCTTAGGTCTACTCCATCAGAAATATCCTCATCAATAAAGATAGTTTGCTTTACTCCAAAACATTCGCCAACATTCGTTAATATTTTGACGTTTCCGCCATTTGTCGTCATCGACTGTTAACTACTAGTAGAAAAGTGACGTAGTTTTATTGAAGTAGTTCCATCAATCGTCACACAGAGTCGCGCGGAACGTTAGATTCCAAACGCCAAAAACCGACTTTTTATTTAACCCAGGGCGGTATAGGGAGTTGGAGGACCTCCCCAACGGGGAAACTTCTTTATCGACTCTGGCTTTACTAAGCAAAGCTTATGTATGTCATTGGCAGTGACCATCAAGGTGTACCGAATCTTGCACGCTCAAGGTTACCCAAAATTCCGCTGGGAGATTGAGTAAACCTTGCAATCTTTACACTTACTTCGTACTGGCTATGTTTTCCGTAGTATTGTTTGCATTTCAAAACATGTGCTGTAATTTTCAAGACCAAATTAAATAATCTAGAAATAACATAATCTATCCCGACCGTATAACCCGGGTCTCCCACATACCGGGTATAAAGACTCCTTTAGACGAAGAAAGCGACAAAGAGACGAGTGAGCGAGTCTGTGTTGAGTACCCGGGGACATTTCGTATTTAAGTTGATTGATATATAAGGTAAAAATGTTAGGGTTTGGAATTTAGCTGTCAACTGTAAGGCCATAATGCGCCACTCTATAGCCTATGATAGGCTAGGGAGGAAAGACCCATGCTGCAGGCAGCCTTAGGTAGGGGGATGAAATGGAATGTTACCGGTTACTCAACACATACATGGCTCACTCACTCGTCAATCAACGACTTTAGCGTTTTCCTAGTAGAGATTATGTGGTAAAAAATAATGTTTTGAGGTAATAGCCCCTTTAATACCCACGCACTCACCGGAGGTATAGTCCGCTAGGAGATTCAGGGGACCTTGATCATTGTGAGAAATTTATTACTTTAGTACATGAAACAAAGAAACTTCAAACGCACGGTGAAGGTAATGCCTAGTTTAAATAGTACGAATCAACTTTACTCAAAATATAGTTCTATACTTTGATTGAAACATAAGTGGCTATTTTTATATCTATAACTTGTTTAAATTTGTTATGTTCCAACATATAATATTGAACTTTTACTTTTTAAACAAGTTATTATTGGATGAGCGTAGCGAGCGTAGCGAGCGAAGCGAAGATTCCATTTCACTACACTGGAAAAAAAATCCGGAATGTTTTTTTTTTTCATTTCTTTCTTTTTGTATTTTTGTGTGTCTGTTAACACGATTCCGGCTAAACCGATACTCCGATTGTGATGAAATTTTATGGAGGCCTTCGAAATCTCTGAACTTAGAACTGCCACGTTTTTGAGCGCAATCGGGAATTTTTTTCTCATAAAAAACGCAATTTTACGATTTTTTTCGAATTTAAAAAATTTCTTCGACTTAATAACTCCTACATGCTTTATCCGATTGTAATGATTTTTTCACAGAACCTTTATTTTATGAATTAAGATATTCGTGTGAAATTTGAGCGTAATCGAAAAATTATTTCTCATGAAAATCGAAATTTTACGGGTTTTTTCATTTTTAAAACAATTCTTTGACTTATAACACCTACATGCTTTATCCTATTGTAATGATTTTTTCACAGAACCTTAATTTCATGAATTAATATATTTGTGTAAAATTTGAGCGCAATCGAATAACTATTTCTTATGAAAATTTCATTTTTACGATTTTTTTCTTTTTTAAAAATTACGATTAATTAAAAAAATAAAGTTAATTTTTTATTTAATTTCATTTATTTAAAAAAAATCTTCGACTAATTAATGATTTTTTCACAGAACAACAGTAAAAATCCGCGTAACACATGGCAACTTAGTGCACCAATTACGCTCATCCAACAACGCGGCGGGACTTAAGCGTTTTCCTAGTTGATACTTGGAAACAACTTATACTTACGACCTACAAGTTTCGCATGAGTCATCCTGTTTAGAAAGTTGTCGCCGTCGGTCGATAAGTTCTCATTTCAGTGAGTTAATGACCTATGGCCTGGATGGATTCACCGAGAGCCGGTGCGGTTAGTGTAATGAAGTAAACGCGCCTTCATGTAAACAATGTACTGATTACATTATTTCCTCGTTGCGAGAGGGGTGATACTGGAGGCTATGGGTGATAGTGGACGCTACATTCTGTGTCTCGACCCGTGATGACATCCTAGGGGAGGACGAGACAGGGCTAATGTTGCATCGCTAACTCCGATGACTGGCTGTGATAGCTGACGGAGACGACGGACTGTTAGTGTATATCATGCCGAGTAGTTCACGATGATAAACCCGAGGTTAATGAGAGAAGACGCGTGTATTGAGTTAGGTTGTGGCGAGGAACATTCAAGTACTTGGGTAGTGAGGGTGTTGATCTAGAGGCGCTGACATGGATCACGTGGTTCATATCTTGAGTGAAGCCAAGAGAAGACTTCACCGCGGGGGTTCAACGAAACTCCGCTAGGGGCTTCAGAGCGCCTCGGTGCAGAGGATCTGTTGGTGCTAAGACAAAAATATCACTTTCCATACCTAAGATACTAAAGATACTACCAATGATACAACCGTAGATAATATCTCAAACCTAGCTCACGTTCTGATTGGTTCGTTCGTCCAGCTGCGCTCCGTGACGTCCATGCCGGGAACCCAGCATAGTCGCATTGATTCAATCAATGCTTTTGTGATAATCATGTTATTATGACGCCATTGTTTGTAACTCTCCGCAACATTACTGATCCTGCAGCTATGTAAAATGCCCTCAAAACTCTTTCAGACTCAAGTATAATTAATCTAAATTAAGTTATTTTAGGCAATGAACTCAAATTTTACATTTTCTTCTAAAATTTTAGTGTTTTCCAAATTATTTAATCATGTTTTTTGAATAAATTCAAATTTGAAACACATTTCTAAAACAAGATTTTCCCTTCACACATTTTGTATGTTTTGTATCTCAAACAATAGCAATACTAGAGATTTATTACATTTCCAGGACAATAAACCACAATTTTCCCATTTTGAGCCATTTTCTGCAGCTGTGTATTTTCAATCTTCTCTAAAAATTCACTTTCTGTCCCATTGGAATGGGGGAAAAATGTATTTATTTATTATTTACCAAAATACTTAAAAAAAATTGGGATCAAATTGAAAAAAAAACTCTGATTCAAATTTAGAAACGTTATGGGTCCATATGGCTTCTTATTAGGCTTGAGATAGCTTGTCTGCTCGCTGACGGCTTCACCCTGGTATTAGGTTCCACCTGATTGCTCAGCTCTAGCTGTCTATTGTTTCGAGTGTGTGACGAGCGATAGCAACTTTTCCTTCCACCGGACACAAATCAAGCGCGCAGATTCAATCCCCTTAGCTGGCCACGCTGCCAAGTGATAAGAGGGCCCTAAGACTGCACGCTCACTGGCCCGTGTGCTAACCCTCACCCTCCACACCACCCAATAAGCACTCTCGTTAAATCATACGTTCAATTTCCATATTTCCAGCAATGTAACATTCCCGCACAAAGCCATTCATCACTTTCATCTATTTCAATTTATCCATCCAAAAGTTTTGAACTGATTTGACTTTCATGTAGAATGTGTTGCTTTGTATTCAATATTGATCAAACGTGACAGCGTTTTAGATTAATACATTGAGTTAATACATGGTAGCTACGTGACGTAGCGAAGCGAGGGCGTGCGCGGTCCTGACACTTGTATGGTACGTTCGAACTCTCGCAAAGTTCACCACGCTTTAAGTTAGCTTATTAACAAGTTTACTAATTACTTACACGTGTTTATCTGTTAAGAAGAGGTATTTTGAATTTCTCTTCGATAACTTGAGTCACATGGGTGATGTTTTTTACATGATAAAATCTAAGAATTAAATATGAATGTTTAACATAATCAAAATATCAAGATATTGATTTTATAAATGTGGTGAAAAATAACATCTGTTTTGTAGTAGAAAGACGTAGGTCCTATCAAGATGTTTATATACCAAAATAAATCTGCGTTTTCTGTTCGAGTTGCACCTCATGTTGAATATTATGTTGAAATATATTTATTTATAATTTATTACATCTAGTTTTGTTCATCTGTTGCAACCAGGGGGCAGTGCAGGTGCGAGTTTGCCGACTAGGTGCTCGATGGTGCTAGTCTGCCTAGACAGCATTGGGGTTTGCAACCCCCTTCTGAAGTCACTTTCAGCGTGGAATTAGTTCTACTAGGCTAGTCAACTGAGAGGGAGCTTTGGGATACACCCCCAGTACACAGTTGAAATAATAGAATGTAACTTGTGAACACTGCTAACTCAGTTATATTCGTTATATGAATACGTTGTGATTCGATGTTTTTTAAAATTAAGTTATCTTTGCTAACTTTTCAATTCATCGTGACGCACTAAGCTGCATTTACTGTTCGGCGTTTTCCCGCGACGCGTTAGGTGCGGTTGGTGCGGTAGCCAATAACATTGCTAGTTCGCAGCGTAGCCGCGACGATGCCATCAGTGCCTGCCGACGTCAACTCTGTTCAACCTTTCTCTCGCGGTAAGCGACATGAAATGCCGGTGTAAACATAACCCCATCTGATTCTAACGCTAGGTGTTACTTTAGTCGTAAGATATCTGTAAGAAATGTTGTTTAAAGCAACTTTTATTAAAACTGTGGAGGAATTGAAGTGATCTGTGGGACCCGAGACAAATTCTTCACCGACGCGTCACAAGCACATCATCGCACTCAACGCGCCTAGCGCACCAACCGCGTCGCGTGAAACGCTGACAAGTAAACCCACCTTGAGTATAACACTCTGCGCTTATTTTACTTCACTTCACATTCAAGCCGCTAAAACATAATTTGAATTTATATTTCTGTACTTTCCACATTTTAATGATTGCATTTGCATTTACCGTCAACTCTTCCGTAATAGAAATCTAACAGAAAATGTAATTCTCGTTTGTATGCATCAGGAAACTGTTGTCATAAGAAATAAACTTTGGAAACTTAAAAAACTTCGTTGCAGGAACAGTTGAGGAGTGAGCTTACAATGTCGACGTAAACAAGGTCACCGTGGCAAACTTTATAGTACTTGTTGATTAACAGAAGAGTTCTGAGCTCGATACAACAGAGTGGTTTACCCGATGTTTTATATGTACTGCCAGAAACAGCACAAAGAAAGGCAATTCCTAAAGTACAAATGCAATTTTTCCCAACTTGATTTGTGTCAAGAAAGTGCTCTTTCACCATGCAACTATACGGTGGTCCGAAGCAAAATACTGATACTGAAGCATTGAATGGAATTGAAAGATGCTTCGCTGTTTGTTCGTCTTTAGTATCTTAGTCACACATCGAATATAACTGTGATTTAACTTTAACGTAAAGTTCTCTGCGCACAATCGTTAGATAAACTCATTAGCCATTATTAATATTTGATAGTATTTAATTTTATAAATCAATCAATGATTGGCCTTATTTACTTTTGTGAGGGGTAATAAATAACGTTAGGGGTGATAGGGTTCATGGATGGAAAAATGGATACATGTGAGCCCAGCAGTTATAGTCTTTTCTTCCAATGCAGAAGGTCCGGGTTCGAGTCCCGCTTCTGGCCGAAGGACGTTTCCTTGTTGATGCTGACAGTGGATCGTGCCCAACGAGCTGGGTCGGTGTTTCCTCCTTCAAATAGCGAACTCTGATTGGGTTAAAAGTAACGTCAACATGGGTTTTGGTGGAGGCGCCGGGTCTAGTGTTGTGTCCACAGAAACTTGGATTGAATTATTGTTATTGCAAAACCAGCTTACAAAATACCAATACAATTAACATTTTAAAAATTATAACAGCACTATAACAAACACTTTATAATCTATGATTTTCGTCATTTCGGGCGCCAACAAAACTTATTTATAAGTGAGTTTTACTAATATGAAGGTTTATGAATCGTAATCTTAAAATATAATACAATTTTTAGTAAATATTCAGTTTGGAGCATTAAATTTATATAAATGTCCCAATTAAAATATAAAAGAAAAAGTATGTTGCTACATTGAACGTATCTCAACGCACGACGCCCAAGTTAGAAACCTTGTTATACAGTTTTAAATCATTTATATTAATTTGTCAAGTGCGTTGCGTGTGTAAAATGGCCGAGACCTTCACAAAGTTTGACATAAAGACACTTTTCAAAGTGATTAAAGCTCTTCAATTAATACCACGAGGTTGACTTTTAAGTTCTACTGTTGAAAACTTTGCTCATAACGCGACCGCAAAGCTCTGCCAGCTAGCCAGACGCTGGGGTTAACTTTTCGCATAATATCTGGTATGCTCGAGTGAGCCCATCTCGTTACATAAACCCCCACATTCCAGCGCGTCTCGACGTAAGAATCTCAAGCGCTTTGAATTCCAAGGATTCTACCGTGTCACAACCAGCACTGTACGGTACTGCTTCCGACCTTTTATTTTCATGTAGGTGCTTTGATGTGTAATAATAACATATTTTACGCTAAGAATGGAGTTACTTTGACATCGCTTTGCTGAGAGAGAATTCTTTACTGTAGCTGGGAATCTATGGTGAGATGAGATGAGATTCTGTTAAACGATTTTATTTTCTATTTATTTTATTATGTTACTATAATATGCATATATAATTTATTATTATGAACTATCAGAGTCAAGAAACAAACACAACACTTGTTTTCCAACGTTTTTGTAATTACCACTCATGCCGTTCCATACAACAGAAAGATTTAGAAGAATAGTTATTTGTATCAGATTCAATTAATAATGTCATCGGCATTGTTATAGACATCACAATAAAACTTCGTAGTAGCAATTGTAGGCCAAGTATATCAAGTTGGATTTAGATTTATATGCCTATTGTGTTGCATCGTGCTACTTGGCTTAATGTGTATACGTCACTATACATACTCAACTTTAATACTAACGTTTGCAAAAACACACTTTAAAATCCGGAAATAATACTTTTGTTTCAGAGAAGAGTTACTTTTAATGAGAGACATGATACCAGCACCAATGTTATGAGACTGTTTCCGACTTGTAGTTATCAGGTTTTACTGCACGTGATCTATCCTAGAGACAATGTAATATGCCCGACAATATCCTTGACTCATTTATTCTGTACGCTACCCCAATGTAAATATTGTCTGACTCCAGCTTTACAATATTGGAAAGTACAAAATATCTCTGGCAATATGTTTAAAATTCTTTAATCTTTTCGTTTCCTTCTCTCTCTTTCTCATCCAAGAAGTTAATATTTTCTTAAAGCTCGTTCTAATTCCATAGTTATCATATTTTGTGTCCAGATACCACCTACCCCTTAAACAGAACTCCACAAACCCCTCCCCCCCTCCACCCTAAAAAACAAACAAATGCAATTCAAAATATAAAATGTATTGAACTGAAACACATTGGAGCGTTTTGTTTGGATGGACTTGGGGGAGGGAGGGGGGGGGGGGTACTTTTATAATTTTGGGTTGGAAAAATGCAGATTCTTTGATGTATACAAGCCGACTGTGTTTTGGGTGAGATGGCGCGTGAAAATCATACCCATCCCTAGTGCCAACTTGACCGTGTAAAATATACCCAGTTAACTGGAATAAATAACGTTGATAAATCGATATCATTTGAAATATGTTTGTTTGCATTAGAATATAACAAAAAATAATAACTGCTATTTACCATGAACTGTTGCGGAAACAACTATTTCCGCCAAGGGGCAGATATTCGAATGACCTCATTCTAAATTAGATTCCCCAGGTTATAATTTCCGCCTGGCGGCCGAGAAACGACTGTCGCCGGTGAGGCTGGCGACGCCTGGCCTGATGGTCGTTACCGGGATCTGGTTTATTTCTCACACTTTTTATGATTTCAAAGTTATGTCACAGACATTCGTAGCCATGACCGAGACTTTGTTGTTTGATTGCCTCGGCGTGTGTCAGTTGCCTCAACACGTTTCTGTGGATGATCATCAACCAATGGACATTTATAGTACATTGATGTCATTTCTGTATTTATAAACAGACTTAACTAGGGAAACGCCAAAGTCGTTGTTAGACGAATGAGTGAGCCATGTGTTGAGTACCCGGTAACATTCCTTTTCTTCCCCCTACCTTTGGCCTCCCTAGCCTATCATAGGCTACAGTGGAGCATTATGGCCTAAGCTATGACCTAAACTTAAATACCCTATTATTTATACGAATATTATAATCAAACTTAAATGCAAATGTTCCGGCGCACTCAACACATGGCTCACTCACTCGTCTAACAACGACTTTGGCGTTTCCCTAGTAATATTCGTATAAATAATAGGGTATTTAAGTTTAGGTCATAGCTTAGGCCATAATGCTCCACTGTAGCCTATGATAGGCTAGGGAGGCCAAAGGTAGGGGGAAGAAAAGGAATGTTACCGGGTACTCAACACATGGCTCACTCACTCGTCTAACAACGACTTTGGCGTTTCCCTAGTTTTATAAACAAACAGAAAGCACGCCAATTAATGGCGGCGTAGAATGTGTTTTTGTTTGCAAAAATAACAAATTAAACACGGCCCATACTATGTTTTAATTATTCCTGTTTGATCTTTAATTGTTTGTACCAAAGCAGTGATCAAGATCCACGAATCTCAATGGAGTTTCTACAAACCATGGATGTAACTATTTTAAGTCCATGCACAAACCAATCGTATCTTCTGTCGCTAAACGCAAATTTGTATAGTATAAAAAATTACAAAAGACATAAAAATTGTATGGGATTGTTCATGTACATCGTACTTTATTTCGCATGCCAACCATCTAGGTTAATAATATTAATTACAAATAAATAAATAATTTCTGTAGTGCATTGCAGAATAGTATAAGAAACATAGCCAGTACGAGAACGAGCTAAGATTGCAAGGTTTACTCAATCTCCGTGCGGAGTTTTGGGTAATCTTGAGCGTGCAAGTTTCGATGCATCTTGGCCAGTGCCGCGCACCTCTTGACATTCCAAAAATTATAATTCTTCCCGAAAAAACATTGTTGTTAAAATAGAACCTACACATTTAAGACCATTTATCAATTTATTATTTACCTACCGAAGGTCTCCCTAGCCTATCATAGACTAAAGTGGTGCATTATTACCTTACAGTTGACGTGCCCTTATACCAACTCAACTTAAAACCCTATTATCTATACCGATATAATTATCAAACTTAAATGCAAATGTTGCCGTGTACTCAACACATGACTCGCTCACTCGTCTAACAACGACTTTGGCGTTTCCGTAGTCGAGTTGGCTAAAGCGCACTTATAGCCGAAATGTGGGAGACGTGGGTTTAATGGTCGGGAAAGATTTTGTAATTTCTGGATTGTATTTTTTAAATTATTCAACATGTTTTGAAATGCATATAACGCAGTGTAGTCCATCATCTGTGACAATACTACGGAAAACATGGCCAGTAGGAAATACGTGAAAATATTGCAAGGTTTACTCAATCTACGAGCGGAATTTGGGGGTACCTTGACGTCCAACATTCGATTAACCTTGGACACGGCATTTCACAGCCAGGTAAATAACAAACAAAATATATTATTTCAAAATGAAAACCATTGTCGTTTCAACGAATTTTTCAGTTTTTTATTTCTTGCAGGTTTAAATCGTAACAGATTGTGCTCATTTTGTTAGCAGTTCTCAGTTACCTGGTCACTGATGTCTGTTTAAAATTTCAGCTCGGTCTATTTGGCCGTTCGGCCGTATGAGCCTGGACAGACAGACAGACATTTAACATTTAACATTTAACATTTAACATTTAACATACAGAATTAATCACGACCAAGGCCCGATCGAGTAGCGTTGTAGACTCCGTTCGCTGCGCTCACTCGTCTAATTACATAAATCAACAATATACTTTTAAAAACTAAATACACATAAAACCAGCTGGAAAAAACCCATTTTATATCCAATACATTTCGTCCCCTTAGAATGCAAGTAAAAATGAAATAAATGAATGAATGAATACGCAAAATTGGTATCCCTTGTTCATTATACAATGGTAATACCCGATCATTGAGCATATCAGCAGCAGTAAGAGCTGCTAAATGAAAGTTTGTGATTTTTCCAAAATTTATCAGAATGCATGTGTCTTATCTCCTATCTATCTCATTCTCTATGTTGAAAATTGGTGTGTGTATATTAAAGATATTCAAAAACACTTTTAAAGACTTTGCATGTCAAAACTGATTGTTAAGAAACACTAAAATAGTAAAAGTAACTCAACATGATACAAAAATTTGCAAGTAGAGCTAGAACACTTAAATTCTAAGGAAACGATTTGCTAAGTCTGCTGTTATTAATTTTACAGTATTGTTTTCGTTTATTTACAAGTTTATCCTGACCGAAGGGATAATCGACAGGAAACTAAAACTCTATATACAACGCTGAATTGACAAGTGAATGAATGGATGAAATGATCTCCTGATGTCATCACCCTGAAGTTATAGCTGCTATAGGGGGGATCCCAGGCATTCTCTTCTACCACTAGTAACAAGTGGTGTAGATCCACACATGAGTGGGTGACGTGATGCATGGAAGCGTCACATGACATCCAGGCCCACCACCATCAATCCATCAGCTAAACCGCAGTGTATAGGAACCACATAATAATTATCATGCCTACGCTACCATGTCCTCATTCCTGTAAATTACACAGGCAAAGGTGTGTGGGCTAGAAGTACTGGGACATTTCGGGTTGTCATTAATCAAACACGACAAAGCGATGTTCATTCTTCATTCTTCATTTTAAGTGTTTTTTTAAAATTAATATTAATAACAAACACATTCAAGTCAAACAATTAAATGGAAACCCCGAAGCGCAGAATGACAACACAACATTCATTAAAACCTTATATAGGTCAGTGGTTACATATTTACCACCACCTTGCAGCATTAACACAATTAAATCTGCCAGTTAATCATACTTTTAACCCGGGTAAAAAGCTGCTTTGTTTTGTTCGGAATTGGTAGAATTTTTCATTATTAAAGTCTAATGATAAGATGGATTTTTGGAATGTTTCAAATATAAAATTGTGTACGTTAACACAAAAACACAAACAGAAAGCATGTTACGTAATTTAGCCTGTAGTAAATTCAATTTTTGAACACGTAAAAAATGTTAAAAAAATTAAAATTACTGAAATATCTTATTTTCGAAATTAAAACTAAATTAGAGATTTTTTTCAACTTTGATGTCAATTTGGAATCCAAAATCTGCATTTTATTTCCAAAAGAACAAGGAAAAAATAAAAAAATAAAAAATTCTAAAACAAATCTCGAATTTCAAATTGTTAAGGTAGAAATCAAAATTTTGTGTCCCAGTCTCATGCCCTATAAAGAGTTAAACCCATCGTAAAACAGGGTTTAACTTTCACCTGCAGTTACACCATTAAGGCTACGGTGGCTGTAGAGGCGGAACAGAATCGGGCTTAAAAGATGTAACTAAGGCTCATCTCATAGCAAACGAAACCCAATTAGGTTTAATGTATAACATTAGGCTTGTACTATGTGAGAAACATTAAATGGTAGTCACAAACCGTCTCGTTTATGTGTTATGTATTTCGCTCAAAAATATTTACACTTTCACGAATTTGAACTTGTAAGCAAGCGCACCAGAAGGTGCTATAGTGGCTATGTAGTGCTAATGCTATGGTGCTTTGATCCCCTAATGGAAACATCTTGTTGGCTGAAAGTTGCAGCAGCGTCTTATTGGATTTCATGGCCATAAAATATGACAGATGTTTTAAAGTATGTTGACGGAGATGTATTAGGCTTGGCATTCAGACGCCAACGAAGTAGAAAATTGGATGTTCGTCTAAATAAGTTTTCTTGATGGACGTTGTATTCGCAGTGGAGAAGCAGGGTGGGCATCTTGACCAACATTGACCAAACGAATCAGCTACATGACTTGCTTTTACAAGAAATATTTCTCAGAAGAAGCAGTCGAAATATATTTCCTTCGATGTTCCTATAGGCGCTATGAATTTATATCTTTTATGTAGGCGTAAATATGTCCAGTTTAACGTAATAATCGACTGACAAAGAAGTACTTTCTTGAATAGTAAGATGTTATGTGCAATACTAACAATATAGAATGAAGAAAATCGAGCAACTCTGATTTGGGAGGTCCCAGGTTCAATTCCCGTCGAGACCGGCAATCCTGACTGTCTGGTTTTGCGTTTGAAAGTGATTGAGTTCTCTTAAAAATCATCCCTTCACAATTGTCCTAACTTCATATACCTATTGGATGAATACACCTGGAATTTCTCGATTATTATTAAATCACGTTGGATGAAATTATGATAAAAACTAATAAATAACGTGTACAATGACACGGACGGACGTTTAAAGTCTATTGAATTTGTTTAGTTTATTATTCAAAATAGGATTTTGTTTTTTTATAAGATTCTCGATTGAAGACTTGCGTGTTAGAATGACACACGCTTGTTCTAAGTGTGCACCATCAGAATCGGTAAATGTGACAATGTCGTCAAAGTTTCTTAGTTCTCGAAGTTAATTTTTAAAATTGATTTGGTTAGTCTGCAGTCACTTCGGTTGATGAGTGTTTAACAATATCTAATCCTAATAACGTCCATGTCCCCCTCTAGCCCGAGCGAGGCCGGACCAACTTGTGATGTGATTGATTGCCTTGTTCATAATCCTGATCGGTCTATGCATATTCATGGGGTAAACAAGACTGTTTCCACTGGGATCTGGTCCATACAGTGAATCCACGCAGAGATTGCAGGCGAATCTCGCCGTAAAGACGGTAGGAGCAGAGGCGGATTTATTTTACTGGGGCCCTATTTCAGTGGATAGGACATAATCATGGGGGGGGGGGATTCATGCGTGCACGTATACGTCCGTGGGAAATGGGCCAAGCACGGGGGATATGGAATATACATAACACCGCAGGTGAAATTTTTTGCACCTCTGGTTCTTGGAGTGCATTTCGTGCGTTTTAGAAAAAAGTTTTGGGTTAAATGCAATACCGAAAGATTGTAGTTTGTGTCCGTCACTTTGTTTTCTTTTCATGTCGAGCTTACATTTCACAGCATACATGGCAACATATTAACGTTTGATCTTATTTTCAATTTAGCATAGCAGACACATTTCAGCTAGCATAAGTGAGCAGACGTCCTATTTCAACAAGCATATATTTTGTAATGCCAGAATTCGCGCCCCCAGCCACCCGGGGCCCTACTCCTGTGCGCACTGCGCGTACCTATAAATGGTTGGTTGAGCTCCCGCAAACCTGGCCTTAATACGGAACCCATGGGTTTATTTCGGAACACGTTTCGACCTCTTATCTTCACCCTGAAAGCTAGAAACTTTTATGAGCATGTCTCTATTCTAGTATTTTTTTATTTTTATGGTTACTGACCATAAATATGCCATGAGATAATTTGTAGTAATTTCCCAATCAAATGCGGAAAAAGTTTACTTGAAAAGTCGAAATGTCGAATCGGGACGAGCTACCCGGCACCTCCACCAAAATTATATTTATTTTTCATACTACACTTCGAGTACCAAATACTCGACTAACTTCGAAATTTCCGGTACCTCGCAACCCCTAGTTGTTTTGTAATCATCCTTTACCGACATCTATCACCATTCGTCGTCTCAAATATCAACATTGCATTTTTAAATCTACAAGTCGAGACGTATACTAATTAATTCCTGTGCTCCTTGAGCTATTGCGGGAACGAAGAAGAAGGTGACGTAATATCTTTGATCCCAGACGAGGCCTCACAAAACAATTAACAGAGCGCGAGTAATTAGCTAACTTGACTTTCTAACTGACACCGCCATCTTGTCAGAAAGTTTGAAGCTTCCCTAGGGAATGTCGTGTGACGTTTGACTCCAAGACGACGACGCGAGTCATAATTTCACTCGAGGAATATTTTAAAAGTCTTAATGTAAATAAATGTACTTTAAAGCCTCAAAGGCGACGTTCTCGAGGACAATGAAAAATAGACTAGCCCAACCCATTAGCAGCAGAATTACATTAATTTCACACTTTCCCTTTTCTTTCATCTTTTACATCTTTTAACGCGAATTACAATGTAAAGTTCAGAAATGATGGATTTAAAGGAGGTGATGTAATCAATGCTAATGAAGGTTATTAGAATGTTAATATCATTTTGCGGTTGGATAATGGATATGTCACAGTTGAAACATGTTAAATAATAGAAGTGAAAAGAAGAAGCGCCAAGTGTATGAAATGAGTTTGCTTCAAACGCACTTAAAAATATGTACTTTGTTTTATTTGTATTATTCATTTGAATTATTCATAAGCTAAATGAAATGCATATAAATACGTTATAAATATAAAATTTCAGGACATAATTTACAAATTTATATTAAATTAATTATATTTCTAAAACACGAACAAAAATGTAATATTATCACAATCAAGTGCGTGGTTATCTGTACTGAATTTAAAAGAAATTTATATTAGGCGAACTTTCTCCTTACTCCAAACCTTGCTTTGTATATCGTTCCTATATAATTTGAATGTTTTATTTCACATTTTTACTGGACGGGTTATGACATCGACATCATCCAATTATCGACATCGTACGAAAGTTTCGATATTTTTTTTTTTTTTTTTTATTTAACGTCTATTCCAATCAGTTAAAAACTTATATCGATATGTCAAAAAATAGTAGGTCTAATTGTGCAAAAAAATTGTAATGTTATCAAAATTTCAAAAATTCTAATAGCTCAAAGTAGGCTCGGGACTAACAAACATGCGTTCTCACATTAGCGTTGAATGACCCGGCACCTCCACCATTTTCTAAAATGTAATTTGATTTATTATTTTAAACGCCTACAGGAATGTGTTCTAGGTTGCCAGCTCCATTCACAATAGTGTTTATAGCAACTTACTAAACTTAATAGCACTCCATTACTACAATGAATTCTTTACAAAATACATTGTATATTATAATTATTGGAGCAATAAGTGTGTTTGCGAGTGTGTGAGTGTTTTAAAAATTAAGATGCTTTATAGAAATCAATTTAATGAGATATCGCTCACAATTTAAATAAAATTTAGTCTTACATACCCCAAAAAAAAGTATACTTTCCATAATTATATATTAGTAATTTTGAAATATACACTCATATTTTTTTATTTTTACTGCAATTATACAATAAATAATTTCAGATATGTCTGTGAGACACACGGCGACACAGCTGTAATTTTATCCTTGTATTTTCTTTTGAAAATTATTGTACAATGTTATTTTAGCCCATCTGTACAGAATATAAGGAGTTATTTATTTAATACAAATTTCCAACGTATTTTTACAAAACATAGCCAATCTCGACCAAACACAAATTTACTCCAACTGCGCCTCAATAACAATTTTGTTACCTCTAATTACCCACTCTAAACCGAGCTAAGCGAGAAACTTGTTTGAGATACAATCCATGGCAGTGGCACCTCGGCGTTGTAACTACAGCATGGTGGTCATTTAAAGTCGAGTTTCTGTATGAGACTTGAATACACGATTCACATCCGATAAACGCAACTATAATGCAATTGTGTAAACCTCCGGGCGTGCGGTCATGGTATGAAGCTAGAGGTTACTGAAAGCAACAGTGTTTTCACCGGGTGGCACTGTTGTCTGTGAGTTATACAGTTCCAGTCGGACATGCTTATATAAATAAACTTTAATTATTTTCAAAACAAAGTTATGGGGATTACATTTTGTTTGCCTTTTTTAGTTATTTGACACAGAATAATAAATTAGAGTATCCATTTTTGAAAACTATACATTAAATAGCGGTTGGAAGTAAAAGCAGTTTAGGTTGATTTATGTTTAGAATTTTGTTCTTTGACCATATAAATGGTTTCTTAATATGAAAATCGATTCTCCCAAAGCAAGGGGTACAAGTCATAAATAACTTACTTTCAGTTTGGAACTTACAAACAATTTTACAAACATTAGTCTCGTATCGTCCACTTTGCTTTCATTAGGAGACCGATAACCTCAGTATTTTGTTTTATTTTTAGAAAAGTTCTTCTACAGTCGCTTCGTAAATGTATTTCTCTCTTGATCCACCTTCTACGCTTGTCCAGCGTCGCCCTCAAATAGTATGGTAGAGTCAAATTTTAAAGCCGTGGTTGGTAATTCAGTTAATGTCCTCTCTGCTAAAGCTGTGGCGTCGGTACCGATGGGGGGGAGAGGCGGCATACAGAGGGGGAGGCGATAGTGTGTTCTCGTTTGTCAAATCCAAATATTGATTGGAGAAGTATTCAGATAGGAAATTAACGAGTAAAATATAAATTATCGGGTCCATTCTCCTTAAAAAAGTATCGAACTTAATATTTAAAAAATATCCCACAAAAATAAAAATAACATTGCGAGGCGATCTTTAGGCCCAAGGACATTGGGAAATTTTGGTCAGAAAAAGTATTGGACATTATTGACGTATTTTTATATTCTTTCTGTATACACTTCGTTTTGTTTTTGTAATTTGGACACGTGATTCAGTCAAAATAAGGTGAATACCAAGAAGAAGTGTAAATTTGGGGTGAATATTTTTCGGGTGAGTGTATGTTTGTGCACAATTTCATAAAAGATTTGTTAAAATTGTTATTTTAACGGCAAAGAACTAGTATCTATGCGAAGCAAAACATAAACACACTTGTGGGTTATATGCACGCATTTTATGTACTTGGTTCACCGTCTCTTACATTTATGGTTCATCCAATGAAATTGTTTTAAAGAACACAATCTTTGTCTAGATCACTTCTGTTTTACCCTAATTTATTCTATCCAATTAAAATAAGTCCATATAAAACTCCTTACTTAAATCCCTAGTAAGTAAGCTTATTAAGGAACGTACACTATTAGTCTACATACACGATTTAACAAGACAACACTAACTACGTATCTGTCTACTGGGAAACTACCCTGCTAGAATCTCTGCTGTTATTACTTAGACAACAAAGCAACCCTTCATCATCCCACTTTTCTAGGGCACTGTTTAGTTTATTCATCAAATTTAATTATAATTTCATTATAGCAGTCTCGAAACTAAAGATTCTTCTTTAGAATGAACGAAGCACACTTCTTTTGATCTCGTCTGGAGTGATTTCACGTAACTCGACTCGACGCTGTCACGTGATTATAATAATGTGTGATATTCCTGGAACGAAATCTACTCCATTTGTAGTTAAGGCTATTCACCGCGTTTATCTATTTTCAAAATATGCTTACTAAGTCAAAATATAGTGAATGGCTTTGAAAACATGGCTATTTTAGAGAAAATCAAAACTATTTTTTCCAAATTTTCTGATCCGGTACACGGCCAATATAGCCACCTCAAAATAATTTCAAACTTCAATTAGCCAGGGCACACCAATTCAACGTACGGTGTTTGTGCTTTGTGACATTAATTTTAACTGTTTTCTATGGACTGACTGAGAGAAAACAGATTTTTTTAACAATTGTCTTTCCAGCGAAATTTTCGTTTGGCGGTATTTTTTACGATTTGTACGCCAAACGAAAAAATTCGCACGGAAAGGCAATGTTAAAATAATTGTTTTCTCTCAGTCAGTCCATAGAAAAACAGTTAAAAATTAATGTCACAAAAGCACAACACCGTACGTTGAATGGTTGTGCCCTGGCGATTGAAGTTTGAAATTATTTTGAGGTGGCATATATTGGCCGTGTACCGATCAGAAAAATTTGGAAAAAATATTTTGATTTTCTAAAATAGCCATGTTTCAAAGCCATTCACTATATTTTAAACTTAGTAGCTTATTGGAAAAAAAAACGCGGTGGAATAGCCTTAAGCTGTACGAGCTTCAACTTTAAACAGTATCTTTAACGTGAAACCCTTGACTAACCGAGACAGCTTGGGTTTTTAATAATACGTACATTATTAGATACATCGGAGTATAATATAAGTGATCCAAAATTAATTAATAAACAAACTAAATACTATAACATTACAATGTGTGTCTTTGAAACGCTTATGACGAAATTGCCACCTTCACTAATGATTAGTCTTCGGGTGCTAATATTGTATTTTTATTATTTTTATTTATTTATTTAACGTCTATCCTATTCAGTTATAAAAACTGATTTACAAAGGAGGACAACTAAATAAATCTAATTACATAGATGCAGACACAACAATGAACTTCATTTAAGTAAATATTTGAAATAGTCATATTACAACAATGCATTAAATACTCAACAAATTTGATAACAAATAAAAAAGGGTATTAAATGCAATTTTTAAATGAATCGAATATATAGAAAAAAGGGGGTGGGGAATTAAAAGAAAAGAAAAAAGAAAAGAAAAAGAAAACAAAAGAAAAAAGAAAAAAGGAAAGGAAAAAAAAGAAAAGAAAAAAAAGAAAGAAAGAAAGAAAAGGTAAAGAATAGGTAGAAAGAGAACGACTCTTCTGACTCTTAAGCCAACTTGATATATCTTTTCCCGATAATATGGATTTCTTTGGTGAGGTGAATGGGGCACCTCAATTTGTCAAGTTATAAGTCACCACTTTGCCTGTTGCCCCTTATCATATTAAAGCGGTTTTGTTTAGTATAATGTGTGTTCTTTATAAATTTGAAGACTGAATGGCTTTCAGTTTCCGAAATGTTGTTTATAACAAGAAATTAAAGAGTTTTTATCAAGTTAACTATCTTGAACTACGAAGTGAAATTGTTTTTCCTCTTAGCCTAGGATACACTTTAATTTTAGGATAGAACTATAGAGTGAGTGTTTGATAAAACGATTCCATTTCACTTCCTGCCACCATTTCAGAATCCCATTCTTCTCCGACCTTTTGTTACTATTTAACTTAACTTCAAGTTTTAACTACCTAGCTAAGTTCTGAACCTGAACTCGAGATGGCTTGCATTGGAAAAAGAAGTAAACACACTTTAAGACCAAACAACATTAAATTGCAAGTACAGTTTAGACGTTCACAGTGATTTTATCAACTTGTTTTGAAAACTGTGTTTGAAGTGGATGAATGATTTAATAGAAACGTTATATTCTGCTAAGTAGTATTCTGCTCGGAACAATACGGGACTTATTCTTCATCTGAAAGACCAACTTCTGATATTGCGCACTCGTTTAGCTTTAAGAAAACACAACCCTAGAGATGCACGACCCAAGGCTCAACTTCGATTTATGAGAGTTTTTCCCATTCGTTTTGTCTCAGCTTCGCGCGCTGCGAGAACGTTTGTTAGATATTTTAGAGCGCCTGGTCGCGGACTTTGTTTTTAGAACCAAAACCCATACACCGTCACAAATTTACTGTTTGCTTTTCGGTTACGATTGTGTTATTCTGTCGAGTCTTTGTCTGGAAGTCGGCTGTTCATTTGAACCTAAGTGACAACAGTCGATCGACAAAGCTATATATATAACTTATAACTGAAAATCAGTTATATAACTGAGTGGGTAGACTCTAAATTCAATTTATTTATTTATTTTTATTTTTATTTATACTGACAATTTAAAAAAACTACAACTTGAGTGAGAAGAACAAGTGATAACTGCCAACTCGAATTTTCATCTTACCAAATTAAATAGTAATTACTTACATTATTTGCTGTATGTATAGTAACTATACATACTATACAACGTACAAAACAACGTAATAAACAACTGTTGTTTATAACGTTAAGGAAACAATGGCAGATGGCATTAAAAATGTTAAATGTGTAATTATTGCCAATACACAGCTTATAAGCTTGTATAGCTGCAGTCAGATGCGTGCAGCGTTGAGCCAAGCGTATAAGCTTTTTATTTGCAATTATTACACGTTTCACACTTTTTAAACCGTTTGCCAATGTTAATTTGACTTAATAAACAACTATATAGGCCTATAGCAAAATATGTAAGTAATTACTATTAATTTGGTATGATGAAAATTCGAGGTGGCAGTTCTCACTAAAGTTGTCGATTGTCTTTTGTCACAATTGGTAAATAGACCCCCTGTCTAGAGATGTGGCTCAGCTCCTAGGCCTCATTTACTCAAGGTTTCTACTTGTGTTTGCCTATGTCAAAGTTTGAAATAACCGAAAACTTCGGGCTTAAGTGTCGACCAGAACGACCGCCACAGCAACGCATCGCGTACGTGCCCAGCAAATGTGGCCTATCATTGATGCAAATTGTTCGTAGACTGGTCCGTCTCGGCCGACTTGCGTTATGTCCCAGTATAATGGTGAGTGATTGATTGAGCCATCAGTTGTCGTTTGCCTCGACGACCACCAGGCGCCAAGATGGCGACGACTAGGGGACTAGAGCTGATACTACGTTTACACGCAGGTTTGAAAACGATTTCAAAACGTTTTGAGTTTTCAAAACTGCATTGTATACGCTTCGAATCTGGGTTTGGATCGGTTCAACTCACCCCTGTTCCTGTTTGCTAGTAGAGGTGACTTGAAAACTAGTTTTGAAAACTGTCATGTATACACCTGGCTGCAAACAAAACGCTCGTTGCGTTGCAATTTGAGGTTATGTTTGCTAAAAGCAAGTTAAGAACGTGATCTTGTTATTCTGAATTATGTTTTAAATGTTACAGCAAACGTTTTTGGTCATCTAACGAAGTTATACTTATGTTACACGCAATAAAATTATAAATTCTCTTCTTTAGAAAACAGTGGAATTTGTTTAATACATTGTGCTGTCTACCGGGATATAAGCGAACTAAATACCAGTTTGAGAACGTTTTCAAATCATATATCATGTGAACGTACTATGAGCAAACTGTTCCCTGCATGAGGTCATGCACTGTGTTGTATTAAGTTACCCTGACAACAGGTATACAACCACTCACAAGTGCCTAGTCACTATATTACCTGAACAAGAGAAAATAATACATATTATTCACAATTTAAAACAATACAAATACGTTAAACGAATATATACAATAAGTAAAAATTGAAAAATTAAAAAATTAAATACTGGAAATCCAAGATGGACACATCTTTTATAACAAAAAATTAGCAATATAACAAACAGACAGAAGAAGTGAGGTTATTAAATAACAAACATATTGGAAAGGCGATAAGAGTGATAAGTACTAATATGGTAAACTCGCATTAACGGCAATTTTAAATTAGTGAAGTTTCATGTGGTTCATGTAAGTTTCTGCATCAAGGGCTAATAATTGTCTGTAACACACAAACTTTCAGTGTCGCGATCCTAGTTCATGTGCCATCATTTCTCAGAGCTCACGAAACCAAGTTAATAATTGCTAATTATTAAAATACGAGACACTCTTGTCTCGATTCCAATTAGCATGCTCACTTGGGCCCAGAGGTGGCGCTAGAACAACGACACAGAGTGAGTTTGTAACTACAATCTCACGCGCTCATTAGCACTAATTGATACGTGTGACTTTAGAAGCCGTCGCAGCAAAGATGCTAATAATAAATTAAATTGGAGAGAATAGTTTCTCCCAAGTATTAAGGAGGAGGCAAATTGTTGGTCGATATTTCCACCTATTTCAAATACAGATCGCAGGTTAGCCATTATTTGTTCGTTATTGTCGTTAGTGTCAATAGAATGTAGTATGGAATATTAAGTATTATTACTAGGGAAACGCCAAAGTCGTTGTTAAACGAGTGAGTGAGTGAGCCAAGTGTTGAGTACCCGGGAACATCCCCTTTCCTCCCCTATACCTAAGGATCTAGCACATGAGGAATGATACCGGGTACTCAACACATGGCTCACTCACTTGTTTAACAACGACTTTGGCGTTTCCCTAGATATTTAAATTGATCATTTGAAATGCGAATCGTGTTCAAAACGTATTAGCGTGAAACATTAACAAATTTCCAAGATAAAACAAAATCACCTAAGTTTTATTTCCATTTAACACCCCTCAAAAATAATATGTGGGTGTAAAAACATAAAAAAAGTTCGAGCTAACGGGAATCGAACCTTAACCCTCCGTGTGGTAGGCTAAATGCTTACCAATAGGCCATGCAAGCCACGTAGAAGTGGTCCCGATAGCTGCTACTAAACAAATGCTATCGATATTTTAAAAATCACATTTTTATTTATTGTAGGATTAAATCGCAATGGATCTACTTGATTTTGTTAGCAGTTCTCAATAATTTCGTACCGGATGTCTGTTTAAAATTTCAGCCCAATCTGTTCAGCGGTTCGGCTGATTTACGACGTACAGACAGACAGACAGATAGACAGACAGACAGAATCACAGAATAAGTACCGTTCGAGTTGAATGGAGACACTCGGTCGCTCCGCTCCCTCGTTTAATTATTATATTTGATTAAAAGCCCCTCTTCAAATCCGCTGTCGTGTGTGGGAGTACACTCTAAATAAATGAATACAAAAATATATCTATGTATTTATTTTGAGTCGACTTATTTATCACTTACAGATTTTAAACATAATGAATTTTAGTTGAAAGTGAGCCTAGCCAACCTATGCACAACCATATGTCGGTATTTAGAATGGAAAGTAGCGACCATTGTTTGACGTCAGCATCAACAAGGCTAGTTCAGAACAACTTTATATATCATGTAGTTCGTTGCTAGGATGGTTCCCAAGTCACCGTTTAACATACGAGATACGGATGGTTTAAACTCCGTGTTAGAAGCTAAAAACTTCAGTCTGACATTTATTTCTGTTATTTATTTACAGAAGGGAAAACGAAATAACTCGTCCTGCCTCTTGACTTAACAATGCGTTGACACGCTCACTATCGTGACGGAATCGTATTTAGTCGGGACTCCCTTCACATAATGTGCTCACTATCGTGACGTATCGTGTTTAGTCGGGACTCCCTTCACATAATGTGCTCACTATCGTGACGTCATCGTGTTTAGTCGGGACTCCCTTCATAATATACAACTTGTATACCTCATACATATCTACGTAATATACTAACGATCTAAACCTGCCACAACTATAGCTGGGTAAAGTGACAAGACATAAAACCAAAACACAATTACCAAGCCGTCCGTGATGCACATACAATTAGGGCGCTGGTCCGAAGCGTATGGCTCTACGAGGACGTGGGTTCGAATCCCTCGTAAGGTATGTTTTTTTGTAATCGTCCTTCATCATCCATCACCACACATCGTCTCGAATAGCAATTGTGCAGTAATATGAGACGATAAGCAACGGTAATCAAATAAAAAATTATAACGTGCATATTGTGAAAAATGTGACAATTTAGTATTTTCTTTTATAAGCTAGTAATATACAATAACATTACATATGAAAGTGTTACATAGCTAGCAGTGTTGTACGGGTAGCCAAAAATTCGGGTCGGGTCTGGTATTTGGGGGCTCATCCTGATAATCAAAGAAAGTTTCCGATTTTCTAGTAACGAAAAAATATTATATTTTTGGGGTTTGGTGGAGGTGCCGGTCCAGGATTTACAAACAATTTTGGTGGAGGTGCCGGTCCCGACATTTTTTAAATATTTTGTCTGTACACAATGCCATTCAATGAAAATCCAGACAGTATGAAATGAATTGGGAGAAAATCCAATTTCATGCAGTATAAAATAACGGCCTTCATTTTCCTACCCTAAATGAAAACCCGAAGCAGTTTAGTACCCGAACCCGACTCGACTGTCAAAACCTTTACCCGCACAGTCCTAATTTTTAGTCAAGATGATGTTTTAAATAATAAATAATAAAAGCCCAGCTTTAATTTATCGTCCAATTGCTGAAAATCTATTTGAAATCTGCATTGATAGAGCCTGATAAATAATTGGGAAAAATAAATTTAATCAGATATGAAATAACCCCACACTCGCAGGCGCATTGATAAAATTTATATTGCAATAGGGAATATTCCACTTAATATTTTATGTTTTATTTAATTCTTATTCATGTCTTAATAGTCACTGCACTTTTTTTTATTTAAAAAAAATGTTTTTTGTGTAATTTTAACAAAGAAAGTAAATGGACCCCAGTTTGCGCGCCAAAAACGAGCGTGCGCATCTTTGGACGGTACTACGTCATACCTGTGTTGAGTCAAGGCCAATTGGAAACTAAATGTACGTATATTTGTACATATTTACATCTAGACGGCGGTGCTCGCCCATCCGCTCAACACAAACAACTCCACAGGGATGTACATTTTCACCGTCTTTGTTTTTTCTTTTTTCGTTTGTGACAGGAGATTTCGCGAGATCATTGTGATAAAGAATAACGAGCATTTTGTCTTGAATTTTTGCATAGCCTAGGACTATCATGGTATTCTTTATCTACAATAGGCTTTAATTAGTCATCAAAGTAAGTTTTTTGTGCGGGTTGTGTGTCAGAACATGAACGTGCAGGCCTAGGGTTGGCAAGTTAAGCCTAGGGCTTGTCAAGTGAGTAATTTTAGTATTCACATACCAATGCCTATATCCTACAGGAACGATTGGCCTAGACTGTTGTATTATAAATAATTTTCTACGTCTAGGCCTAGACCTAGGACTGTTTCAGTTTTGTTTTTTGATTGCAATGACAACTTTTCTCGTTTTCTGGCTAGGCGTTAAATGTAAATGTCCGCCATCTGTTTACATTACTGTAGCCTACGCTAGGCGCTGCTTTGTTTAAAACACCGCCGTCTTGATGTATATCTCGATCCTACTATAATACTATTCCAACATCTTTGGTCTGGATGTATGTTTATCCAGACGGCGTTGGATCAACACAGTTCTGACGTCACAGTCGTTTTTGCCGCTTTAAAAAACTGCTGCTTTTAAAACGGCTATAAATCACTGGATTATTATTTCACGGAAAAACAAAGTACATATTTGCAATCGGGACGAAATACTTCTTCTAAAAAATCTATTCGTACAGTATTTGGCGGAAGTGGAATATTCCCTGCGCCTTTTAATGATTTAAATTCGCTCCTTCGTTTATCATCCCGAAGTCGTAATTAGTTTAATTCGACAAAGAGCGCGTTAATTAGAGAATACGTAGAAGAAAGGGGTTGATTTAGTTTTCTACAATAAGTCTTGGAAAGCACGTGACTATTGAAACGTGGTTTGAAGGTGGATGCTTCTGTCTCGTTCAAGAGAATAACGAGACACAGTACAGGAGATGGGGTTTTGGGTGGTGAAAAGTGTAGCTTACTTTGGGCCAGATTGTGTGAGGCGTCGAAAGGGTTCTCAGGTTAGCGAAGATTCGCGGACACTTTGCAGGGGAGATAAATGATAAATCTGATGGTGACGCCACGGAGTTTGAGTTATCCCTGACAGGCCAACGTTGCCACCTTCTGAATGATAGATACCCCGTTAGACTCGGCGAGCAGTGCAGTATTGATGACGTCACATGTGACTTGGATCGGGCACTGTCTTTGTTAAAAGCATTTTTTTTACTATATATAACACACTCTGAAGTTAGCGAATAGATTTTATGTAGGTTTACATTTCGTTAAACCAAATACTTATTTTAAATTTCAACTTACACAATTCGGAATAGAGAATTATTATCATTATTTTAATCCACCGAACACAGTTCAATATGTTATCAAGTGAATACTATAAGATATGTACAGCACGTTTGTGTTTTGTTTCACCTTCAAAGAGAGTGGTTGATCCATGAATAATTAGACAACACACTTACTTGATTCGACTGCTTGGCTTTTTAAACTCTTTGACAAAAGATGTCAACCAAATTCTCTTGAGTTAATAAACCATATTCACAATAAACGGAATTATAGAAGAAAATCTCCTACGAAGGGAATGTCAGACGAATGTCAGACGAATGTCAGAAGTTCGTTTCACTTTTGATGACGCTTAATCATTGAATCGTTATGAATATAATACGAGCTCTTATACGAGCTCGGTGGCTCATTAGCTTGTGGCTCATTAGCTTGTGGCTCATTAGCTTGTGGCTCATTAGCTCGGTGGCTCATTAGCTTGTGGCTCAGTCGCGAGACTCGTGTCCGACCAGTTTTAGTTTTTAGTTCCTATATTAAGTACAGCTTTTCTGTCCGTCCGTGCGTGTGTCACGTCTCACGATAAAAACCGAACACGACGACCGATTGACATGCGTTTTAGGTGATCCTGGGTGCAAGGGGGTAGGTTGGTAGACATGGGAGCACTTCCACCATTTTTAATACGGGATTAAGAGACACTCTTGAAGATACTACGGCGAACTATTTTATTTTTGTATTCTTCTTCGACGACCTGTTGATTAAAGAGATATTCATTTGCTAAGCTAAAAAATATAATTCATTCGGGATTGAGAAATTAACATAAAAATTATTGGGTCCACCATGGCCAGATTTATCTTATCAAACTTGGTATTTTTCGATCGGGGTCCCATCGGCAAAAATCTCCCATAAGGAATAATATGGGGGCGAACTTTATGCCCCGTGACCTTGGAGGATTTTGATCAAAAACATATTTTCCATTATTGACGTACTCGTTGGCCTTTTCTGTAAATCCTCTATATTTTGTTTTGTAATTCAGGCAAGTGGTTCGATAAAAATCAGATTCCTTATAAAGAGCTTTGGCTCGTAGTAGGAAAACAGAAAATTGTGAGCTATAAGGTCACATGTCTAAAAGAAGTCGAAGTCAGTGTTTATCTGTATTTCTCTGTATTTCCAAGACATGAAGGTCGTGACCTTGACTTCACTTCTTTCGTCTCTTGTCTTAACCAAGGCCGAGCGTGCCCGCATAGCTGGTTGAACATGCTGACTTTGTGAAGCGCATGAATCCGTTTACCAACTGTTTGTGATTATTCCGCATGAGATGAAATAGATTAGAAATTCTTCTACATCGTATGTGGGTCCGCTTTTAAATAATTAATTTCGTTAAGTTGCCTTTGAGAGTAAAAAATGCTTCGCAAAAGGCCAGCGGCTTGTCGCCACAAAATTCATGCAGGCAAATACGATGAGAGAAACATATATTTAATTAACGCCAAACAAAAACAAAATACTTTTAACTCTTCCATGTGAAGAAATAAATAAGAGCTTGCCGCAAAAAAAAATTCTAGAGAAGTCTTCCCATGGAATTTAACCTCCCGCTTCAGGTGGCTTACCAGGTTAAATTAAGGTATTTTATTATTATTAAGTTCTTTATTGTCAACGGGGCAAGCCCCACGACTGCAATAAAATAGAATAGACAGACATGATACATAGATACATAGTACAATCAATGGTTGGGATGACTTAAAGTATTTTGAAAACATTGGAGTCTTATTGTGGGAGGCGGGTGTTGACCGTTAGCATAAGTAGGCCTGTATTAATCAATGCTTAGGATTATTACATAATATTAAGCGTTTAAGTAACAATAACAACTAAAACAAAAGTTGTGTTTCTAACGAAGAGAGTTTCTATAAAAGTGGTTGTTTGTATCAAACTTGATGGTCGTTGTGCGTCGACTTGAGATCAGTTTTGTTTACAAACTTCTCTCACATCAACCCTGTACATTTATGCAAATAGCTTGTAAAGCAGGGTAACGTTAGACCTTTTAGCGGTCACATGGTGAACTATGCCTGATCGAGATTGTTCTCACCTCCCAATCAATCAGCAGGGACTCTGACTGTTGATTCTATGATCGACGTATAAATCGCAGGGATGACGGGTGTGAAATACCGCAATGCTCCAACCTCATGCGGCACCAGTTAAGGGTATATCAAAAGTGTGTTGATACCATCGATCTCTATTTACACTTCGCGTGGATAGGGGATCCATACCTGCCAGATGTTGAGAAGTGAAGTCGGACTAATTTAGCAAGTTTTCTTACTGTAAAACTAAATAAACAACACGACTACTTATCTGTGAAAAAAAATTCTGCATTGAGAAGTCCCACAAGACATTTTCTCGTAAATATGTGAATTTCCACCACCAACATGGCCGCCGTTAGCATCTCCAACATGGCCGCTCCATATGAAATAACATTAGTCAGGCCGACGAAGGCCTAAGCACAGGCCCTAGTCAGCTTCAAGGTTACAGTACAGCATGCGCGATCCATTTTAGTTCCAGTAAGTTTATGAATATATCAGGTTTAATTTGCGTTTAATTTAACCTAACCTAAGATAACTATTTGTAGTTTATTGCGTTGCAGTTTTAAAAATAATGAATGTTTTTACAATATTCATTTATTTTTATTAGATCCATAAACAAAACTTAATTTGGGATAAGCAACTCTTCAAACATGCCTGAATGTTTTTTTGTATCGATGCTTAACCATACAAATAAGGAATGTCCAAATGTAGATCTATAATTTAAATAAAAGTCTTAATTTTAATCGTAGATCATCGATCGAAATCATTCTGGAAAGTCTGAGGAGTTGCTTATCCAAATATATTTCATTATTAAGTAAATGTAAATATTGCTAGATCCAAATTTGTAAGTAGACTTCTAGCAATACCTTCCGTTTTCAAATTCTTTCCTGGTGTCTCGTCCTAAATAAAGAATGAATCGGAATTGAAATTGAAATTGATTGACGCACTGTCTCGCTTAAAGGAGTATTCACCCGCTAAATCCAAAAAAATATATTTCATTCAGGGTAATTAGTTATGAATTAAGAAAGTAACAGAAACATTATTGGGTCCACCATGACCCGAAAAGAAATTGTCAAAAGGTAATGTTTGAGCTAGGTGCCATCGGCAAAATCTTCCATATGAAATAACATGGGGACGATCTTTAGGCCCCGTGACCTTAAATGATTTTGATCCTAAAAAATATTGGCTTTACTGACATAATCTTCAACATTTTATGTATATCTTATATATTTTGTTTTGTAATTTGGGCAAGTGGTTCGTTCAAATTATGCTGATTACTAAGAAGGGGTGTGATTTTGGAATGCATATTTTTCGGTGTTTTGAGGGTATATTTTTGCACAGTTTCATGACACGAAGTTGTAAAGGGCCATTTTAGATTGGTACTATGCTCTAGTATCTTTGTGGAACAAGACACATGCAGGTTAAAGCTGATTTAAGAAATTCACCGAAAACGCCCATTTCATCAAATTTCGGTATCTGAAAATAATAATAAATCGTGTAAAATCACAGATAGAAGATATAATTTTTTAAACTGTCATTTATAGAAGATATCATTTTTCTAGATTACGTGGTAAAAAAAAAAAATGGGGGTAATAGCCCCTTTAAGATTAATCTTAGATGGAGCAAAAAAGGTGTACTCTAATGACTACTTGCACTTTATAAATATAAATCATTGGACTTTTTCACTGTTAGTTAACAAAATATTTATTTATTTTTTTAACTAACAGTGAAAAAGTCCAATGATTTATATTTATAACGTTACTACCTGTTATATAGTTTCATTTTTTATAATTACTTGCACTTAAAAAAAAACTGTGGTTTATTTATTGTTAAATTACTAATTACTACTTTTTTGGGAGAAGGAACTGATACGGAAACAGATCGTGACAGCTAAGTTCAAACACAATCTCATGATAATGCTCGTGAAAAATATTATATTTTTGTTCTATTTATGTGATCAGAATAGTTTCGATTGAGAATGAAAGCTTGAGAAGAAGATTGAGAATCATGTTGCTTATATAGTAGCCAGGCCGGGTCGTCTTGAGAGTGTGTGTGATGAGTGGCGATGCATGTGTGACTATAATACGCGGGTGGCGCCGGAGGCTTGTAAGCCTTCTCCATGCATGCAAGCCAGCAACTTGGGGCCAGTCTCACACTTGTCAGTCCCCTCACCCACTGAAACAAGCACACAGGATGGTATTTTACACAGAAAATTCAATGCCTTGTATAAATATTTTTGTGTTTGACTTTAAAAAAAAAATGCATTATCATTATTCAAAAAAAGGAAAATATGTAAAAATAAAAAAAACAAAAAAACAAAAAAAACATTGTTGATATAAAATAACACTGCCTGCTAGATGTTATATTATCATAATTGATTACGTTATGTTTTGAGATAAGAATAATAAAATCTCACTGATACGAAACTTGTTCACACTCGTATAATGTCTCAAAGTTTTATTTTGCTTTACTTTATTTTGCCGTGTTTGTTTCTTTATAAGTGTAGTGCCCGCAATATTTATCAGTCAAGAACCAATCTGCAAATTGATTACTGATCAATAACTATTGGTACAGTTTCAGACTACTTAACTTGAAGGATCAGTGATTTGGGAGAGTAGAGGTGTTCATACCATAAAATCATGAAACTATGTTAATTAGATAACATTTAATAAAACAAGACTTGATCACTTACACAAAATTATGTCTTTAATTAGACAATACGTTCCCTAATCCTGGAATCACCTCCAACACCCAAGATGGCTGAGATAAGAAGGGAGAGAGATCCAAGTCACTTCCTGTAGTGACAGGTTACAGATTCCTTGATTGTGTGCGCCGGTGGCTACAGGCCATTGGCTCATATGAATTAGGTGCCATTAGCTGGCACAATCAAGGTGTCAGCTAATTCCAGATACTTGCCAGACGTCACTTGAAGAGTGCTTCGTGCCCTGGTGATAATGCAAGGTAATCAGAGTGTGTTATTACCTTGTGACGAAGGTCCTGATAACTGCAGTGGATTGGACCTTGACCGTCTAGTTTAGAGATGGTAATAGTTAGCACTGTGCTTTGATTTAACATTACGGTTTACAACACAGAACTAATACCTATTGTGATAACACAAAACATTACTAATTATTGTACACCAAATGATAATTGATATGCTAATATTATGAATGTTGATTGATTACCGAATACCCAGTATTGATGGAAATCAATACCCAATCAATAAGAGTGAAAACGAATCCCAGTTTTCACTACATAAGCAATAATTATTAATTACCTTTTTAAACACCGTCAAAATATCACAAGTGTTAATAATAGAAATATACCCTAAATTTAGCCATTAACTATCTCATATTTTCTGAGGAAAATATTTGCCGTACATTATAGGCTGTCAGAAAAAGAAGACGGATGCTCCTTGTTTGAAAAAGCTTGACGTCGACCTTTCCGTAGAAATGCTCCAAGTCAAAGTCAGAAAGCGTCTTGACATACCTCGGAAACACACTTCATCGCACGAAGTACATAATTCATCTGAGGCGTAGCGCTTTACCTAGGAGGGCCAATGTCCGGACCACATTCAAAATAACAAGGAAATCGTTGACCTCTATGAGGGTAGAAAACATATATACGTCTTGCTGGGAGTGGCTTTGTATACAATTCCGTAGCTTCATAGGTTTAACCCAGGGGAAATCTCAAAAGAAATCTTCAATCGCAAATGTGATACAGAGTTCTGTGTGCGACAAACGTTAGACACTTGCTGGAAATGTTTGTTGAGGCTTGTCGAAATACTGAATGCTTCCGGGCATGATTTATAGTTGCATGCGTTCTTTTGGAATGTATCGCATCAACAAGTTTCCTACATCACATGTCGCACACAATGTACACTTCCCTACTTACTGCTACTACATCAAATCAATTTATTGTTGTAAAATCAAAACAACACATTATATTATTTCATCGCTTGGGCACCCACAAAGCCCATTATGCGGGCTCATTACGTGGCATAAACAACATCCATCAAACCAAACTTTAAAACCAAACCAAACAAGAACTAACCAAACAAGAATTCAGATAAAAACAGAAGCTGATGGATGATTGGTAATAACCAGATCTATCTTTATAAAATCGGAAATAATGGTACAAAATTGAATGAATATTATACATATTTTTTGTCAGAGTGTTCGGTCATACTTTGTTATCAGCCAAGACGTTTAATACAGGCGTAATATTTGAAGGTATGTGCTCAATGTGACCAGGAATAATGTTGAGGTGGTTCATATTGAATTTCACTGGACAAGTTCATCCGGTGGTTTTATCAACGATGCTTGCTACTAGATATATCTAAAGTATCTGATACTATATATTATATAGATTCGCCATTTCTTCGGTTTCGCCATTCATTTTGTAATTTATTTTAAATTTGATGTCCTTGCTATTGAGAAATGTATGTTGTGTGTATGTGTTTGTGTGTGTGTGTGTGTTGCTGCAGAAAACTAGCTTGATTTGATAAGCCATTGCCGGTCATCAGTATTAAAGAAAAATTATAGTCAGTATTAATATAAATTAATACATAAGATTTATGATCATAAAAGTTAATATTATAAAGATCGCTGGGGTTTCTGGGTATTTTCTCCTTGAGTAAAACGTTATTAACACAAAGTAGAGTGAAGTGAACCATACACAAACCTTCAGTGGCGCAGCTAGCGATGCCCTCCAGAATCTCTGCCAGAATGTCGGGCGCGTCAGCGAACGCCTTCTTTGTCCTCTCTTCTGCGCTGGCCTGCGAGAAGGCTCCGTTCTCCAGCATGCCCGTGTGCTCCATCATACACCCGACGTAGCACTGGAGCAAGTAATAGAACACAGATGTTAACACTGTATTTGTATTGATAGTTAGTGACCCTAAGCCAGTACACGCTATAGTGTACCGCCCCGCGCCATTTTGTCCTACACTACAAAGTATATAATATGCGCATAAATATACTAGCGCTAGATAGCGGCCACTGGCATAGGGTCGATTCTAGCTACATTTTAAACCGAATGGTATAAAACTGTTTTCGATTTCATTTCAGAACTGATTTTTACATTGGGAATTAAAATTAAATGCTAACTTAAATGCTTATTTTTACTAATGAGTTAGACGATAACTATAACCGTCAACTTGAAGAAATGCAAAACATATGTTTTATTTCTCAAGTCTAAAAGTTGTGTTAACAAATATTAATATTATAAACAAAGATATGAATCTTTGTATTAATTAATTAATTAATTAATTATTAATATATATTATTACAAAGGGTTAATAGTAGGATTCGTTCAATATTATATGTCTAAGCCTACCTAAAAATGTATATCCCTCACATGAGGTAAATACAGAAAAAAATAACTTCAAAGAAGAATAAAGGAAAATAAATGAAAATGTACCAATTTAAAAACACCAAAAATAGTTAACAACTCAACCGAAGAGTAAACATTAATTGTCAAATTCTACTTTCCACTGAAACTTTCTAAATTGCGTTGCGGACCCCCTACCCCATCTACAGAGGACATCCACCGGCTTTACACAATATTATGATAAATCTCACTGTATGTATAATAGTTCAGTTAGGTAGTCAGGGCTACGTTTATTCTTCATCACCGCATGGACACAAACAAGTCAACTATAATAACACTGATGTCAGCAGTGCGTACATCATGGATGTTTCTCTCACCTTGCCAGGAGGTGTCGTGGGAATCTTGTGATATTTCTGCATGATGTCAATGTCCTCTAAAATCAAAAGTGTTGTGGTCAGTAGCTGGTGTCTTGTTGTTGATGTAATAATATGCCGACAAAATCAAGCCACTTTAACAAATTGACACTAAGTCATCATAAAACGTGAACATTTCATATTATGTTCTTTCATAAAAGTGACATATTCAAATGTATGGCTGTTTAAAACGACCTGTTTTAATGTTACCCATATTATTATCTATCCATTGGCAAACTGCGATAGCGAAAACAGTTGCCAAATATCATAAAACTGCACTGTCTTGTAAACTTTGCATTATGGTCACATAATATTCCTTTAAGCTCAGCAATATATTGGCATTTTTGGCTAGTTTTAACCGACATGCTTTTCAGCATAACCTTAAAAATGATGAACATATTTTGACATGATGATGATAATGTCACCCTTGTGGAGCTGAACACATCTTGGAATCCAGCGTTATTATCGTTAAGTCCAAGATTAATCATCGCTTACGAGGATAATAACTCAAACTAATCCAGAAGACAGTTATTACAAAGCTGTGACCCCGATCATCATTTTATATTACTTCTTGTCGGTTATTTGCATATTTTCCAAAACAGTGTCAGTGATTGATGGTTTGATTTCTTAAAATGTGAATATTGAAGAGGAAAATATGTCTGCATATTTAAAAATCTGCATAACATGTATTGCAGATTTTGTGTCAGTAGACGAAACTGCGTGATTAAGTGGTAATGTTTGAGACTTTGTGACTCGCACTTTTACAAACGGTATTGTATATTTTAATTGATTCGCTGTAATAATTTGTGCACATGGATATTTTAATTTCATTTCTTAGGACGCACACACGATGAACGCATATAAAACATCTCGTAAACAATCAAAATCGCCTTGCTTAAATTAAATCGTTCGACACAATTTATTATTCTCTTACTACGTATAAATCTAGTATATTTTATTACTATACGAACGGAGATTGTGGATTTTTTTTACTAAATAATTTTTATCCTGTAAATATACAATCACGTTTGAAGAAAGGCAATGCACAATTGAATCAAAAGCATGAATTTTGAAATTAGAAGTTGTCTAAAAGTACAGATCTCTTCAAAGTATCCTGGTTTGTAAGTCTGGTAATACGTGTAATTAATCAAGCTAATTCACACTAAAATTTATCCAAAAGTCAAAAACAAGTAAACAGCTAAATAAGTAAAGCTGCCACACAAAGTCAGTTGTTAGAAAATTAGTACAGAATAACAACCTCGGAAAGCTTACTTTTTGCCCCGGCTAAGCTCGTCGGTAGTGCCAACTGTTGAAAATGAGATTCAAAGAAAACTGAAATATAAAAATGAGTGGGAAAGACTACAAAGCTTTTTGACACAAGAAAAAGAGAAGTTTTAAAATAACAAGTATCATGAAATGAAAAAGGCGGTTACATACTCAACATTACTTCCACGTTATTGTTAATATTTAAGTTTATATTTCATCAAAATTCAAAGTTTTAAATATTAAACGATTGGCCCAGTCCATGGTTCTCGTCCCCGTGGCTACCAGCCAAGATTCCCGAGATGAGGAAATCCAGACCCTCGCCCAGCGTAGTGTATGCTTCGACACACATAAGAGTCTGTCCTTGTTCGCTCCCGATTCAATACAATGAAAACTATTTGATAAAGTTGTGACGTAGTGTAGGCGGAGCTAGTTCTCAATTGGTTAAACTAGGAAAACAAAACAAGTCCCGCCGCGTTGATGGATGAGCGTTTTTGTAAGTTTTTAGTTTGCGTGGGACCACTTTTCCTTTGCAAGTGCTTTGTGAATTCATTGTAGGTGATTGTTGTCGAGTTTCAAATGTTACTTGTTAATTGTTATTATAAACCTAAAAAAAACTCATATCAAAACCTTTATTCTATGGATTCTGGCTAACTTTTTCAACTTTTTCTTTCAAAATGTACTACATCACCATAACCTTAATGTTCATGTGAAATATGAACGTTGTAGCCCCACCCGTTTGGTCAGAATCGGCCCAAATGTCACGAAAATATCGCACTAAAAATCGAAAAAAATCGTAAAAGTACGTTTATTTTATGGGTTCTGGTTAACTTTTTCAACTTTTTTTTCACAAGGTACTACATCACCATAACCTTAATGTTCATGTAAAATATGAATTTTGTAGCCCAACCCATTTGGTCAGAATCGGCCCAAATGTCACGAAAATATCGCACTTAAATCGAAAAAAATCGTAAAAGTGCGATATTCATGAGAAATATTTCTTTGATTGTACCCAAAAACGTGGCACGTCTAAGTTCAGAGATTTCGAAGGTCCTGTCAAATTTTCATCAAGATCGCTTATGCCGTTTGCCCGGAATCGTGCGAACAAACAAACAAAAAAACATTGAAGCTAAATTTTTTGAGGGGTCAGTGAAATTGAAGTTTTCGCTTCGCTCGCTACGCTCATCCAATTATCACTAGCGTCATTAGTTGCCATGACAACGGAGAGGGGTTTGTGGGGAATCACTGTTCTTTCATGGGTTTAGTAAATATTCTAGATCTCACAATATTGGAATGCTGTTTGATAGAAGCTTGATAATTTAACCACACATCGAGAAAACTGTGACGTCAATGGTCAGGCTGGAGATATTCAGGTCAAATTCTCAAATGAAAATATAATATACTTCAATAGTAAGCCTTCCTCAATATTTCTACACTAACCGCATTGACTTAAATTAAACCATTTCCGATTAAATGCACTATTTACCTATATCGGTATACCCCGAAAATAACACTTCCTTATGCCTGGTTAGCGCCGCGGGAGCTGCACCGAAACTCGGGGAATAATAAAAACGATGCTATGAAGTTCACGTTCCAGAGTTCGACCAGCGACAATGTTTTAGCCAAAGAATCAGGCTAAATAGCAATGCAATTTTTTTTTGTATTTCAACAATAAATGCATTTAAAATTGAACTAAAGTGCGGTAAATAATTTTTTACTGTAATTTTTGACACTTTTTATTAATTTGCGACTCTTAAAATCAAAGATACATATATTTAAGTGTGTTTTAGTTTTTTTTTTACAAGTTTGCGTTAGTCTTTTGTTTTGACCAACTTCCGGTGAACTAATTTTGGCCTACTTTATACTGGAGATGTGTCATAGTGTTGAGAACATATTCTGAAATTTGTAGCCTGTTGTGCGAAAAATAAACAAAAAAATCCGATCTCGGCTGATAATCTTCTAATATTTCATTTATTTCCGAATGATACAAAATGAGGAATGAGTGGAAAAGGGTGCTGTTAAACTGTTAATTGCGAAACCAATCACTAAACACATGTGTGTCTGCAGTCTGTACTTTCGCGGTCTCGTACAACATTGTTCTGCCGAGTAATATGCTTATACTACCGGCGAGTTATTTTTCTGGCAATTTTATATTATGCACAAAACGTTTATTAAAGGTGTTGTGGTAAAATAAACCTTTTGGTAAACTTACTTGGTGTGTCTAGCCGGTGTCCTGAGTCCTGACACTCTCAAACTATAGGAATATCCTATACATAAATTCAAATACGCCAATATATAATCATTATGACAGTTCTAAATATTTAGCCCAATAGTCCTACTCGGTACTTACATATATTTATAATTTAGGCCTACACTTGTTATAATAATTGTCCTGGGACGGACACTTTAATGGCCCTACACGGCTACAAGTGTTGGTATTTAAATGTGAATTTAAATGGCTTTGCGCGGAGCTTTTACTGGCTGTGATTTTTTTATTACGGAGTGTAAAATCAATCGTAAGGTCAGCCTAACAAATAATTATGCACTGTTCGTCGTACGGTCATCGACGATACCACCTAGCATAGGCTAATAGCTCTAAAGACCACTGTGCATTGTGGCAAAGTGGTAGCGCGTTTGAGTTCTATTCAAAAGGTCGGCAGTTCAAATCTACGTTCGGTCGTTTTTTTTTACCGTTCTATTTAGACATATGTTTTTCTGCAATTAATGATTTCATTACATTTTTATTGTATTTTCGCATTTCTTGCATTGCAATACAGTGATAATATAATCAATCGTATAACCTAAAATAAAATCCATAGTAAATTGTAATTTCAAAAAAAGGCACCCGTTTTTTTCTTGCATAAACCACCTAGTGATTGCTCCTGCAGAAGGTAAAAAGTGGAATCACAATACTAGCACTATTTAACCAGAAGATTTTTATAGCAATATATATATATATATATATATATATTGCAAGTATTGTTTTCATTTTAGCTTGTTTTTATCGGCAAGTTTGTAGTGAAAAGTGACTAAGAAGTAAGAATAGAATAAACTGTGTTATTTTTAAAGCAAATAGCAGAATGTGGTTTTATTTAACCATTTGGCCATGTTATTTTGATTGTATTAAATAAAACCAAAACACACACCTCTCCGCATTCATACAACTGACCAGTCACATCACTGTAGGCCACACATTCATAGTTTTGCCATCATTGCCTGTGCAACCACAAAGATGATTTGGTTTGCATTAAAAACTACTTCTCCCTCAATAAATGTCCGCGACCCTTCTCCAATCCATAATGGCTCGAATACTAACTAAGTGTATTTACTACCATTTTAAAGCGTAAAACCGCTTTTAATATGCGTTCAAACACAATGTTTACAACGTTATTACATGTATTGCGCCTATGCCGTCAGCTAGACTACCCCCGAACGAGCGGCCATATTGACGAACGCGCGCGCTATCTACATTCTCTTGTTTCCTCGAATAGGCGGCGCGCGGACACGCATTGTTCGCGTCTACTTTGTAACACACTGTACATTCTGGCTGCATAGGCAACACAATAGGCGGCGCGCGGACCCCGCATTTTTCGGCCCTAATTTTGAACCACATCGTACATTCTCGGTTGCATAGGCAACCATAGGCGGCGCGCGGACACGCATTGTTCCGTCTACTTTGGTGAACACACTCGTCATTCTCGGCTGCATAGCGCAACACAATAGGCGGCCGCGGACCGCATTGTTCGTCTACTTTGGTGACACACTTACATTCTCCGCTGCATAGCCCCGCCAATAGGCGGCGCCGGACACGCATGTTCGACGTCTACTTTTGAAACACTGTCATTCGGTTGCATAGCGCAAACACAATGGCCGGTCCGGGATGCCGCGTGTCCGGCACTTTTTTCCCTTTCGTATTTTTCCCTTATACCCCTTTTGGCGGCCGCGGCCAACCTTTTCCGTCACGGTAACCCCCCCAAAAATTTCCTTTTGGGAAAAGGCCCCCAAATGGGGCCCACACGGCATTTTCGGTCTTTTGGGGGATTTGCCTCGGCAAGGCAACCAATACCCACCGTTTTCGCGCTACTTTGGGAAAAAACCGTAAAATTCCCGGAGAATAGGCAAAAAAGGCCGGGGCCGCCGCTTTGCGGTAATTTGGCATTACTTCTCGCCAGCGCCACAAAAAGGCCAGGCGGGGGTTTTTCCCTCTACTTTTGCATACTGCCTTTACGGTTTTTTCCAATAGGGCCAGAGCTTCGTTTAGGAAGACTCGAATTCCCGTTGAACGCGAACACAATGGGCGGGGGAACATACCCATTTAAACAAATTTCGTTTCAATACGGGTTTGGAAACCCCGCAAAAACGTTATCTGGGCTGGACCGCAACCCTTTATCATCGACCACGTAGCCTAAATAGTTCAGGCTAGGTCGGCAAAAACAACATTTCTCTACATTAACGGTAAAGGAGGCTGCTTCTAGGGGTCGAAGCACCTCTCGTAATATTGCCATATGCAATTCGAAACTATCAGTAAAAACAATAATGTCGTCTAGGTAAACGAACACATACGGTTCTAGATCTGCTCCAGAGATCAACACCACTCGGCGTACCTCGACACAATGACTCTCTGTAGGCCCAAGTGCCCACGTTCAACTCGTCCGTGGAGAGTGATGTCATCAGCAACCAATCACGGCAAAGATGACGTTGTTTTCCCGCCAAAATCCTGTGTTACTAACCGTGGAACACAGGGGCGGGGAAAATCGGTCGGAACGCGTCAGCAAAGTGGCGCGTTACAAGTTCTAGACCTGATATGTGGAATAAGTGGGTGCATCTTTGTCTCCCTTTTAAAACGTCCTTGACCCGATGGTTTGGCCCAAACTATTCTTACATAGGAACGATTATTCGTCAAAGGAATAGCATGTTAAACCACTTGTAACCTGCGATTACTTAAGATTCTTCCACAGAGTCACCTGAGTCCAGGTAAAAGGGAGACAAAGATGCACCCACTTACTCCTCCTGACTGGTAGGGGGCTAGGTCAAACCATCAGGTCAAGAACTATACCTGGACTTTGGTGATTTTGTGGAAGATTCTAAAGAAATCGTGGGTTACAAGTGCTTCATAATGCCATTGATTTTGCTAAATAACAGTTTTTCAAAAGAAACACGTTTTACAAGTGGTTTAACATTCTATTTCTTTTGACGAATAATACTTCCTTTGTAAAATAGTTTGGGCCAAACCATCATGTCCAGAACTTTATATAAATGCGCGCCTAAACATCCTAAAACAGCCATGCCAATGCTCGAGGTGTTCCGCACGTATATCGTGAATGCCAGCGCCAAAGCTTTCGGAACGTACCCACAGAAGCCCCCGCCTAGCGCAACACAATAGGCGGCGCGCGGACACGCATTGTTCGCGTCTACTTTGTGAACACACTCTCGGTTGCATTGTGTGAGGAATTGGATTGGATCGTTCTCTTACCCTGGGATGCGTTCTCCGAAGCCTTGCAAGCCCCCTCGTACTCCGCTAACTTCTTCTTGAACCCGGGAGTAGGCCTATTTGGAAGGTGGGGCTGGAAAACAGAAAATTGCACATGTCACAAATATTGACCCTCGATCTTTTATTTTCGGTGCTTTTACACAGAGATAAAAATATATAATTTTTAAACGGATTTTATAGGACATGCGTATTTAGAACATTTCCGTTCGTTAGGCTGATTGACATCAGAAATGTTTGAATTTTTGCACATGTGTCAAGAAAGTGGAACTGCAGGGCGTTACAGTGGCACTTTTCGAAAAGTAGTCTTAGCTGTACGCTACAAAAATAAATCGAATTTCACCTTTTCGGACTTTCTTAATAAATCAAAAAAATTACTATTTTTTTCTATTTGTCGTGATTTTTTTATGGCTGACAATCAAACAATATGGAAAATCTACGACTGTATAGCTGTCCAAGTAATATGCTTCTTTGACAACTATCTAAAGTTGCATATACATCTTATGCTTCCTTTCCAAGCGAACAGCTATTTGCGAAGTGCTAAATGTGTACTACTCCCTCTAAAAATCTACATTTAATTATAATATTGAAATTCCGTGTTTTATTTTGACAGGATTGAAAAACACTGAAGTGGAGCGGCCGATATTAGCACATTGTTGTTATTTATAGAATATTGATGTTGAGTAATTCTCTCTCCATTTTTCTGTGGCGTTTTACATAAAACCATACATGTTGTCACGCTAATTATATGGGAAACCTTAAGAAGCGCCAAATCCCGTGATATCCGTCATATTTGCCGAAAGGTTTGTCAGTAAGTAAGTTTATTTACCTCATAGATTCAACTACAAGAATGAAATCATCTCCGGCGAGATGTCTGAAGTTCTGAGTGGTGGAGGTGCCGGGTCATAAACATTCAAACTTTCTGGGAGCTAACATCTCACTCCTTACACCATGGTCATAAAAACATGACCTACCATCCTTGTTGAAAGGCAATGGTTTAACAAACTAGCCGCATGTCAATCGGACGTCGTGTGCGGTTTTTATCGTGAGACGTGACACACGCACACATGTATAAATGGACAGAAAAAAGACTTCTGGCATATTATTTTGTGGTCTAGATCTTGCAGAATCATCGTCCAAAACGAAATGCCCCCGTAATCACCTGAAAAATATGTTCACTAATCATTGTTTACGGTTATCTATGTAGTAGTTATTTATTTAAGAGAACGTTGCGTGCTAATTTCATAGCACTTTTTTAAGTCAAATAGTAGCCTAAAATAATTGCTTCCATTGTTTTACCTGTTTAAAATACGATTTAGTTTCACCTTGGAAAGTAGATTTTTTTGGTTTTCTTTTGTTAATGGATTGTTTTCAAAATCATTGGACTTGAAAAAATGCTATAAAAATTAGCACGAAACGTCGTATAAATAATTAACCACTACATTGATAACTGAAAGCTATAAATGAACATAATTAACAACCTTGAAAGCCTTCATTTAACTATCTTTATATTGGATAGGGTTGTAATGAAAACGAAAGTGGTGACAAAAGCTCAAAATCGGAGGCATTTCATAATAAAAGTTACTAAAATAAGGACGTATATTCTTTCATCAACAGGTTGATGCTATGAAACAAGACTCTACACCCCTTCTTTCTGGTCACTAACCCCAACCACCAACCATTGAGTTTATATCGGGGGCTGCCACTGTATAACCTGATGCCAGCTATAACAAAGTCCATGACTCGCGCTCCTAAACTTTACGGCACCCCCGAGAGTAGCCACGCTTATTATATTCTAAGTGATCATTACATTTCAAGACACTTTTTTATTTTTAACATGAATTGCCTATACTTGATTATTTCATTACATTTCAAGTCAACATTTCATTCTCAACATAAATAATAATTGCCTATACTTGATTATTTCATAACATTTCCTTCGATTCACAAATTACACACTTGATTATGTTTTTACAATATTTCTTTCGACTCACAAATAATATTATTATATGCCAAAATTGGATTCTTTTTTTACGCTACAAATTTTATTTAAGTTTACAACAATACCTTTAAATAGGATGCTATACACTTTAATAATTATCGAAATAATATGTAAAATCAATTGTCCATTACGTATGATAAAGTGACTACTCACCATGGCTGCTACAACTACCACTGCAACCAATACGAAACAAACGACAGTCTTCATGGTGAAGTCTTGTGAGTTAGTTAACTATCGCTGGCAACTGGGAACCAAGTGATGACTGGCCATCACTCGCTTCTCTATTTATCCACACAGCCCTGCTCGAACAAATTACTGGACTTCACCTTTACCTTCAAACTCGGTCAGATTTGATTTAAACGATTCTTCTTAATTCCGGAAGTTGCATCATTACTGTCAGGTCTTTCTTCATGTGTACAAAAAGCGAGCTTCATAACTTATAAATAGAAGTATGTTTCTGTTTGGGTGACGAAATTATCGCCACGCTAAACGAAGCAGAACCTACAAGACATTACGTCATCTACCCTGATGTTTAGTGTCGCTGTCTCACACTGCGATTGTAATCTACACCGACAAGTGTTAAGTTAATGACAACAATGAAATTCAGATTAACATAAAATTTAAGTCTTGAAATGTGAGTGAGTAAGTGACCTTGTGTGCAAGGGGGTAGGTTGGTAGACATGGGAATCATTGAAAATCTTGACCCGGCGCCTCCACCATTTTGTATACGGGATTAAGAGACACCCTTGAAGAATCTCACGGCGAACTATTTTATTTTTGTATTCTACTTCGACGACCTGTTCATTAAGTAGCTTCGCTCCCTGTTTTAAGTGCTCCTGTACCCGTGCTTGTGTTGCAATCCCGCACATTATAAGAAACCGTCGCCTTGAATGAAAAACAAAACGTAGGCAAGTCTCTTTCTTTCTAATCGCGAGCTTTGGTTGTGGCCCGTTGGTCTTGTGGTTAATGGTTAGCATCTCTGCTTCCATCGCAGCAGGTCCAGGGTTCGACTCCCGCTGAAGTCCTAAGTTTTTTAACTTCTGATTTGGACTTAAGTCCATCAGTTCTTGTCTTAGGAATTTGTAAACGGTGACTTTTGAGCCGTCCTAGCAACGAGGCACATAATAAATTTAAAGGTTTTCTGAATCGGCCTTGTTGATTCTTGCGTTGATCCGCGGGTGTTCGCACTGTCCATACCGCTGATGCTATTTTCTATTTAAAAATTTCGATCTGTTGTTGGGTTTTGCTCACTTGTCGGTTGCGTCGGGGCCTACAGGGTAGCTTGGTCGCTTTGGTTTACTGTCTCTCACTGAAAATCAGTTATATGTCTGAGTGGGTAGACTCTGAATACGAATTTATTTATTTATCTTATAAATTACATTAATGCATGTATTGTAGTTGGCCATTCTAGCCAATTCAAAGCCAGCGGCTTGTCGCCACAACATTCATGCAGGTGAATACGATGAGAGAAACATATATTCAATTAACGCAAAACAAAACAACAAAACAAACTTTTAACTCCTCCATGTTAAGTAAAAAAGAAGAGCTTGACTCTAAAAAAGAACATTTGAGAGAAGTTCTCCCATGGACAATTTCACCTCCCTCTTCAGGTGGCTTACCAGGTTAAATTAAGGTTTGATTATAGTTGGGATGACTTAAAGTATTCTGAAAACATTGGAGTTATTATTGTGGGAGGCGAGTGTTGACCGTTAGCATAAGTAGGCCTGTATTAATCAATGCTAAGGATTACATAATATAAAACGTTTGTGTAACAATTTATAACAACTGAAATAAAAGTTTTGTTTCTAACGAATAGAGTTTCTATAAAAGCCTTTGTTTTATATCAAACTTGATGGTCCTTGTGCGTCGACTTGACATCAGTGTTGTTTACAAACTTTTCTCACATTTCCCTGTACATTTATGCAAATAGCTTTTAAAGTAAAGCCACATAATGACGTCATACCTCTAGCGGTCACGTGGTGAACTACGCCTGATCGAGAATTTTCTCTCAATCAATCAGCAGGGAATCTGATTATTCGATGATCGACGTAATTAATTAATTACGTTTTTGTAGGATGCCCGCTGTAGGGTATACACATCAGATTTAATCGGTGTGACCCTCTTCAGGTGACTTATTTGGTATATTGCATTAGGACAATTGTGATGGTATGTCTGAGGGCTATTTAAGAGGACTCAATCCCTTGCATTCGAATTGACGACTAAGAAAAACCTCGGAAAAACTTTTAGTCAGGATTGCCGGTCTCGAAGGGATTCGTACCCGGGACCTCAAGAATCAGAGTCCAACTCTGTAATCGACGTATAAATCCCAGGGATGACGGGTGTGAAGTACCGCAATGTTTCAACCTCATGCGGCACCAGTTAAGATTGTATCAAAAGTGTGTTGATACTCTATGTGCACACATATAGCAGGTTTAATTATTGATTAATTACCTAGCCTAAGATAATTATTTGTTAATATTGTGTTGCAGTTTTAAAAATAATGAACGTTTTTGCAAATTCATGTAATTTCATTAGATCGATAGATCGATAGATAGTTAAAACTTAATTAAGGATTAGTAACTCTTCAAACATGCCTAAATGTTTTTGTGTCGAAGCTCAGCAATTCAAATAAAGGAATGTCCAAATGTATATCAAATCAATTATAATTTGTATAACATTATTAATATTGTAGAGCATCGGTCGAAAACATTCTGGGAAGTCTGAGGAGTTTCTCATCCAAATATATTTCATTATTAAGGAAATGTAAGTATTGTTCATACCAAATTTGTAAATAGGCTTCCAGCACTACCTTCCGCTTTCAAATTCTTCCCCGGTCCCTAAATAAAGAATTAATTTCAATTAAAAATCGATTGACTCACTGCGCTCGCTCAAGATTAACCTTAGATGGAGCAAAAAACAGGTGCACTCTTATGACTAATAAAAAAGTGCTAAATACCGGTAGTTAATTTATTATTCAATAATTAGAAGTTTCTACTTGGGAGAAGGAAACCGGATCGTAGCAAATAAGTTCAAATACAAACTAATTATAATGCTTATGGAAGGTCTTATATTTTTGAACTATTTATGTGATCACAATACGTTTTGATTGATATTGAAAGATTGAGAAGAGGATAGAGAGTCATGTTGCAACTATAGTAGCCAGGCCAAGTCGTCTTGAGAGTGTGTGTGATGAGTGGCGATGTACGTATGACTACGCGGGTTGCGCCGGATGGTTGTAAGCCTTCTCCATGCAAGCCAGCACCTTGGGGCCAGTCTCACACTTGTCAGTTTCGGTGCCAACTGAAACAAGCACAGATGATGGTATTTTATAAAGTAAATTCCAAGTATGTATCTGTGCGGCATGCCTTGGAAGTCAACTAAGTAATGAGCAGTTTAATTCTCATTTGTTAATGTTACAAAGTTCATTTTTGGATTTACATTTTAAACGTTATGTTTCGTCGTGTCAGTTTGTTAAGCAATAATTAATTTAATTAATAACCTCTTTAACTAAGTCAAAACATCACCACAGTAAATAATAGAAATTAACCCTAAATTTAGCCATTAACTATCTCACATTTTGCGAGGAAAATATTTGTCGGACAACTGTCAGAAAAAGAAGACGGATGATTCGTGTTTGAAAAAGTTTGACGTCGACCTTTCCGGAGAATTGCTCGAAGTCAAAAGTCAGAAAGCGACTTGACATACCTGGGAAACACACTTCCTCGCACGAAGTACATAATTCATCTGAGGCGTAGCGCTTTACCTAGGAGGGCCAATGTCCGGACCACATTCAAAACAACAAAGAAATCGTTGACCTCTTGAGGGTAGAAAACATATTATATACGTCTTGCTGGGAGTGGCTTTGTATACAATTCCGTAGCTTCATAGGTTTAACCCAGGGAAAATCTCAAAAGAAATCTTCAATCGCAAATATGATACAGATTTCTGTGTGCGACAAACGTTAGACACTTGCTGAAAATGTTTGTTGAGGCTTGTCGAAATACTGAATGCTTCCGGGCATGATCTATGGTTGCATGCGTTCTTTTGCAATATATCGCATCAACAAGTTTCCTAAGTCACATGTTACATACAATGTACAATACCCTTATTACTTCCTTATACATTTTCTATTTTTTATTTCGATCAAATCAATGTATTGCTACAAAACAAAACAAAACACTTTAACATTATTTCATTGCTTGGACATCCACAAAGCCCATTATGGGGGCTTATTAGTTGAATAAACATCACAAACAAACTGAACTATAAAACACGGGCATAACCATGTATGTAACCAGATAAATCTATATCGAATCGGAAATCAAAGGTACAAAAGTTGAATAATATACATTTTTTGTCAGAGTGTTCGGTCATACTTTGATATCAGCCAAGACGTATAATACACGCGTAATATTTTCAGGTGTTTGCTCAATGTGACCAGTAATAATATTGAGGTTGTTTTTATTGTATTGCACTAGACAAGTTGATCGGGTGGTTTTATCAACATTGTTTGCTACAGTCTACAGATATACCTAAATGCTATGTACGTATTATATAATCTCATCGGTTTCACCATTCATTTTGTATTTTTCTTTAAATTGATGGAATAAAATGTGTGCTTTGTGCCAGGAAATTACCTCGGTTTGCTAATGTCGGTCTTTAATTTTTATAAATTCAATTGAAGTTAATTTGTTTTAATAATTATGGATACATACCATTTATTTTCCTAAACGTAATTCGTATAAAGATCGCTCGGGTTTGGGTATTTAATCACCGTGTTATGCACAAACTAGAGTGAAGTAAACCACAAACCTTCTGTGGCGCAGCTAGCGATGCCCTCTAGAATCTTCGCCAGTTTGTCGGGCACCTCAGCGAACGCCTTCTTCGCCTTCTCTTCTGCATTGGTCTGCGAGAAGGCTCCGTTCTCTAGCATGCCCGTGTGCTCCATCATACACCCGACGTAGCACTGGAGCAAGTAATAGAACACAGTTGTTATCACTGTCTTATCAGTGATAGTCAGGGCACACTAGATTCTACCGTTCTCAGGGTATAATATGCTCATCATAATACTAGCGGCCACTGGCATTGGGCTCTTAATACATTTTGAACTCAATGGAATGAACTACATTCTATTATCTATTTTATTTCAGAACTGATTTGAACATGGGGAATTAAGATTGTATATTCTGTGAACTAAATGCTAATTTGACTAGTGAGTTAGACGATAACACTAACCATCAAATAGAAAAAAGTGTAAAACATATGTTTCAGACCTAAAAGTTGTGTAAAAAGTATTAATATTATAAACGATAATATGAATCATTGCTTATACTGGTAAATTAATTTAAATTGAAAAGTATTTAGTCAGATATTTTATTCAATATTATACATACCTAAAAATTAATATCCATCACATGGGTAAACGCAGGAAAGACAAAGAATAAAAAAGGAGAATAAAAGAAAATGTAACACAAATTTTAAAACAACAAAATAGTTTACAACTCAACCGAAGAGTAAACATTTGTCAAATTTTTCTTTCCACTGAAACTTTCTGAAGCGCGTTGCGGACCCCCCACCCATCTACAGAGGAGATAAATACCACAGGCTTCCTACTAAGCAATGATGAACCTAACTGTATGCCAATGCCAGGTGGTTTACTTAGGTAATGAGGGCTACGTTTATTCTTCATCATGCAACCAAGTCAACTATATACAACACAGACTGTCAGCAGTGCGTACATCATGGATGTTTCTCTCACCTTGCCAGTAGGTGTCGTGGGAATCTTGTTTGCCTTCATCATGTCAACGTCCTCTGCAATCAAAAGCGTTATGGTCAGTAGGTGTCTTGTGATAATATGCCGACAGAATAAAGCTACTTACATACTTATACAAACTACCACTACGTCACCATAAAACGTGAATATTTCATATTGTGTTCTTTATTTCACACAAATCTTAATTTATTCACCTGTAATTCAGATATTCATAAAATATTAATACTAGGAATAAGAATAATTTAAGATCACTATGATGCAATCTGTCGATGCGACAGAAAGGGCTAGCGGTATCGGGCATTAACCTTTATAGCTCCATACCATCAGAATATGAAAACCTCTATGATCATACTAAATTTAAGAAAAAAATGAAATTGTTCTCATGAAAAGATTTTTTAAGATTTAAATTTAATAATACATATTATGTTTTATCTGGTTTAAATAATTTATTATGTGAATGTATATGAACCAAAAGAGGCATATATATTTACTATACAAGAAACGCAACGCACGCTACGTAAGAAGAAGTTGACCCAATCTCTACTTTATCGTACTTTGCGTTATTTATTCTTAATTTAGCCAATCACAGCCCGTTTCCGAGTGTCTACCCTTGTTGTGTTGCTATGTTTAAACTATGTGATTGTAAACACCACATTTATTTTACCGTAAGTTACGTTATTTTTTAATGTGTTGCTATGTGATTGTAAAGGAGGTTTTACCCTGGGATGCGTTCTCCGAAGCTTTGCAAGCCTCCCGGAACTCCGCCAACTGCTTCTTGATATCGGGGGTATCTGGCGGGTGGGGCTGGAACACAGAAGATTGCACATGCCAGAAATATTGACTCTCGATCCTGTACATACGGTGCGATTACAGGGAGATAAAAGGACTGTCGCCGACTCTAAAAATTCATTAATTTTTTAATCTCCATCTAATTCTAATACATGAAATAACATGTTTATTTTATTTTTTATTTTTTGGGGAAGAGGGGGGGGGGGGGTTGAAAAACACTTTAGCGGAGCAGCCGATGACTAACATATAGTTGTAGTTTATCGAATATTGCTGTTGTGTAAATTTCTCTTCATTTTTCTGTGGCATTTTACTTAAAAATGTCCACGTTATCACTTATTATATTGGAAACCTTAAGAAACGCCAAATCCCGTTATATCCATCATATTTGCCAAAAGGATTGCAGGAAGTAAGTTTATTCTCCTTATAGATTCAACTACAAGAAGTGAATCATATCTCCGGCGAGATGTTTCAAGCACTGAATGGTGGAGGTGCTAGGTCATAAACTTTCAAACTTTCTGGGAGCTAACATCTCACTCCTAACACTATGGTCATAAAAAACATGACCCCTTTAATCCATGTTCACCTTGGAAAGTAGATTTTTTTGGTTTTCTTTTGTTAATGATTTGTTTTCAAAATGTATTTGACTTGAAAAATTGCTATGAAATTAGCACGAAACGTTGTATAAATAATTTACCACTACACGGATAACCGAAAGCTTTATTATGAACATAATTAACAACCGCGAAAGCCTTCATTTAACTGTCTATATATTGGATAGGGTTGTAATGATAACGAAAGCCGTGACAATAGCTCAAAATCGGAGGCATTTCATAATAATAGTTACTAAAATATGGACGTATATCCTTTCATCAACAGGTTGATGCGGTGAAAGAAGACTACACCCAGCTTCTATATCTGGTCACTAACCCCAACCACCCCACTATTGAGTTTATACTGGGAACTGCCACTGTATAACCCGATGCCAGCTATAACTATAGGTCCATGACTCGCGCCCCTAAACTTTACGGCAACCCCAACAGTAGCCACGCTTATTATATTCTAAGAGTGATCATTACATTAATTTTCAAGGCAACATTTTATTCTCAACATTAATAATGATTGCTTATACTTGATTATTTCATTACATTTTTTCGATTCACAAATAGTTATTATTATAGACCTACACTTGATTATGTTACTACAATATTTCTTTCGACTCACAAATAATATTATTATATGCCTGCACTTGATTCTTTTTTTTACATAACAAATAATTATTATAGGTCTACACTTGATTATTTATTACAATATTTCTTTTAATCCACAAATAATAATACTAGATCATTTTCTAAATTTTAGTTTACAAAATTCCCTGTAAATAGGATGAGATACACTTTATTCTTGAAATAATACAATTGTAAATTCAATCGTCCATGACGTATGATAAAGTGACTACTCACCATGGCTGCTACAACTACCACTGCAACCAGTACGATACAAATGACAGTCTTCATGGTGAAGTCTTGTGAGTAAGTTGACTATCGCTGGCAACTGGGAACTAAGTGATGACTGGCCATCACTCGCTTCTCTATTTATCCACACAGCCCTGCTCGAACAAATTAGACTTCACCTTTACCTTCAAACTCGCTCAGATTTGATTTAAACGCTCCTTCTTAATTCCGGAAGTTACATCATTACTGTCTGGTCTTTCTTCGTGTGGACAAGAATCTAGCTTCATAACTTATTAATAGCAGGGACGGTGTGAGTGTTTGTTTGTGTTTGAGCGACGAAATTATCGCCACGCTAAACGAAGCATAACCTACAAGACATTACGTCGTCTACCCTGGTGTTTAGTGACGCTGTCTAACACTGCGATTATTATCTACACCGACAAGTGTTAAGTTAATATACTAGGAAAACGCCAAAGTCGTTGTTAGACGAGTGAGTGAGCCATGTGTTGAGTACCCGGTAACATTCCCTTTCTTCCCTCTACCTAAGGCTCCTTTAGCCTATAGGCTGGAGTGGCACATTATGGCCTTACAGTTGACGCGCCCTTATACCAACCAAACTAAAAATCCCTATTATTTATACCAATATAATTTAAATATTCCTGGGTACTCAATACATGACTCGCTCACTCGTCTAACAACGACTTTTGCGTTTTCCTAGTCCTAGACCTAGGTTTAAACCCCCGGTCGGGAAAAGATGATTAAGTTTCTGGATTGTATTTAAAAATTATAAATCGTGTTTTGAAATACATACAATACTATGTAACATAGTTAGTACGAAATACGGGTAAAGATTGCAAGGTTTACTCAATCTCCCAGCGAAATTAGGGGACCTTGAAGGTGCAAGATTCGATACACCTTGGTCACTGCATACAATCACAGCCTGACACAAATGATGATGAAAATGACTTCTTCAAAAACAAAACCATTGTCGTTAAAGTAAATACTACTAAGCCAATTTTTCAATTTATTATTATTTCTTGTAGGTTTAAATCGCAACGGATTTTATTAATTCTGTTAGCAGTTCTCAGTTATGTGGTCACGGATGTCTGTTAAAATTTTAGCTCAATTTATTTGGCCGTTCGGCCGTATGGGACTGAATATTCAGACATAAATTAAACATTTAACTTTTTAGACAAATTAATCACGACGAAGGCCCGTTCGCTTTGCGTTATAGACTACGTTCGCTGCGCTCACTCGTCTAATTGCGATATGATTATAGTTGAAATGACCTTAAATATTCTGAAAACTTGAAGTCTTCCCATGGACAATTTCACCTCTTTCTTCAGGTGGCTTACTATGTTAAATTTAGGTATGATTATAGTTGGGATGACCTAAAGTATTCTGAAAACATTGAAGTCTTTCCCATGGACAATTTTACCCCCCACTTCAGGTTGCTTAACAGGTTAAATTAAGGTATAATTATAATGGTACTGACCTAAAGTATTCTTAAAACATTGAAGTCTTCCCATGGACAATTTCACCTCTTTCTTCAGGTGGCTTACTATGTTAAATTTAGGTATGATTATAGTTGGGATGACCTTAAGTATTCTGAAATCATTGTAGTCATTATTGTGGGAGGCGGGTGTTGACCGTTATTATAAGTAGGCCTGTATTAATCAATGCTAAGGACATAATATAAAGCGTTTGTGTAACAATTTATAACAACTGAAATAAAAGTTTTGTTTCAAACGAAGAGAGTTTCTATAAAAGCGTTTGTTTGTATCAAACTTGATGGTCCTTGTGCATCGACTAGACATCAGTTTTGTTTACAAACTTCTCTCACATTAACCCTGTACATTTATGCAAATAGCTTGTAAAGTAAGCCACACGGTGACGTCAGACCTCTAGCGGTCACGTGGGGAACTACGAGTGTATCAAAAGTGTGTTGATACTTTATGTTTACTCATACATCAGGTTAAATTATTGTTTAATTTTACCTAACCTTAGATAATTATTTGTTATTTATTGCGTTGCAGTTTTCAAAATAATGAACGTTTTTACTACATTCAATTATTTCGATATCGATAGATAGATAGATGAAACTAAATTCAAGATTAGCAACTATTCAAATATTATGCCTGAATGTTTTTTTGTACCGATGCTCAACAATAAATTAAGGTATCTCTAATTTAATGTTTATTTATAATTTTTTTTAAATTCTTAATTTAAATTGTAGAGCATCGGTCGAAAACATTCTGGAATCTAGCGTTGCTTTCCAATATGATCATTATTTGAAATGAAATATTGCTTTAACCAAATTTTGTAAGTAAGCTTCTAGCACTTCCTTCTGTTTTCAAATTCTTTCCCGTGACTCAACGTTAATAAAAATGAATTATTGAAATTAAAATTGAAATTGATTGACACACTGTACTCTCTAAATATTTAGATTAGATTTTTGGATGGAGCAAAAACAGGTGCACATTTATGACAAAACGCACTTTAAAAGTACTCTTAAGTGTTAAATCTTTTGCTCAATTACTAGAAGTTACTACTTGGGAGAAGGAAACCAGATTGTAGGAACTGATTTCAAACACAAACTCGTGATAATGCTCGTGAAAGGTTTTACATTTTTGTACTATTTAAGTGATCACAATACGTTATGATTGAGAATGAAAACTTGAGAAGAAGAGAGAGTCATGTAGCTATAGTAGCCAGGCCAGGTCGTCTTGAGAGTGTATGTGATGAGTGGCGATGTACGTATGTCTATGCGGGTGGCGCCGGAGGCTTGTAATTCTTCCCAATGCAAGCCAGCACCTTGGGGCCAGTCTCACACTTGTCAGTCCCCTCACCAACTGAAATAAGCAAATATGATTTCATTTAAAATAGTTAATTCAATGCTTTGGATATTTTTCTTTTATCAATAAAAAAGGGAAAAAAAAATTGTTGGTATTTAATAAGGGTATATTATCATTGATAACGTTATGTTTTGAAATAAGAATAACAAAATCTCACTGGCACGAAACTCGTTCACACTCGCATTGCATTTACATATTGTGGCAATTGCAATCCAAGTATGCATCTGTGCCTTGGAAGTCAACTAAGTAACGAGCAGTTTGATACTCATTTGTTAATATCTCAAAGTTTATTTTGATTTACATTGTTTTGCCATGTTTGTTCCTTTGTAAGCAATTACTTTAATTAATAACCTCTTTAATTACGTCAAAACATCACCGGAGTTAATAACAGAAATATACCCTAAATTTAGCCATTAACTATCTAATATTTTCCGAGGAAAATATTTGTCGGACAACCGTCAGAAAATATTACATGAAAAAATTACATTTTTAAAACTACGCTTATATTTAAATGTACTAAAAAGTGAAAAATAAATTTTCACCCAACAAATGTTTGCCTTACTCGAAAAATAAAAGCGTTGGGCTCTTTCGGTATTGACATAGATTACATAATTTTGTTTTTTATGGAGTGAAAGCGCCCAACGCTTTTATTTTTCGAGTAAGGCAAAAAAAAAATTGGGTGAAAATTTGTTTTTTACTTTTAAGTCCATTTAAATATAAGCGTTGTTTTAAAAAAGTAATTTTTTATGTAATATTATTTTATACTTTTTAGTCTTAACGAATAGTAATCGAATATGTGCTCACTGGACGTGTCCGAATTTCTGCATCTGGTTGGCTCATCCTCACTAGCTGTGACTAATTTCCCATATAAAGCTTTGTTTGATTAATAAATTATCAATTAATTATTAAATAACAAGTGAATCTGTTAGTTGATTCATCTATTGTCATCACGAATACGTATTTGTGAAAAATTTCAGCTCGATTGCACATTGAGAAGTGGGTGAAATAACGATTATAAGATTCCGTCCATATCTATTCCCATATAAAACTTTGATTTATTAATTATGATAAATTAATTGATTAATTAGTGAATCTGTTAATTGATTCATCTATTGTCATCAAGAATACGTATGTGTGAAAAATTTGAGCTCGATTGGACATTGAGAAGTGGGTGAAATATCGTTTGTAAGATTTCACCCAGACAGACAAACACATGAAGCTAATATAAGCGTTGTAATAAAAAGAAGACGGATGTTCCGTGTTTGACTGTTTGAAAAAGCTTGACGTCGTCCTTTCCGTAGAAATGCTAGAGACAAAAGTCAGAAGGCGACTTGACATACCTCGGAAACACACTTCCTCGCACGAAGTACATAATTCATCTGAGGCGTAGCGCTTTACCTAGGAGGGCCAATGTCCGGACCACATTCAAAACAACAAAGATATCGTTGACCTCTCCAGGATAGAAAACATTATATACGTCTTGCTGGGAGTGGCTCTGTGTACAATTCCGTAGCTTCATAGGTTTAACCCAGGGGAAATCTCAAAAGAAATCTTCAATCGCAAATGTGATGCAGAGTTCTGTGTGCGACAAACGTTAAGACACTTGCTGAAAATGTTTGTTGAGACTTGTCGAAATACTGAATGCTTCAGGCCATGATTTAAAGTTGCATGCATTCTTTTGGAATGTATCGCATCAACAAGTTTCCAACATCACATGTTGCATACAATGTACAATTACTTTACTTACTTCCCTATACATTTTCTATTTTTTATTTCGATCAAATCAATTTATTGCCATAAAACAAAACAAAACACATTAACATTATTTCATCGCTTGGACACCCATTATGCGGGCTCATTACGTGGCATTAACAACACTGTGCAATAAAACCGAACTATAAAACAAGTGTTTACAATGTACCTATGCTACCAAACAAGATGTCAGATAAAAACAGAAGCTGATGGATGATTGGTATTAACCAGATCAATCTATATCGAATCGGAAATAATCGGTACAAAAGTTGAATGAATATACATATATTTTGTCAGAGTGTTCGGTCATACTTTGCTATCAGCCAAGACGTTTAATACATGCGTAATATTTGATGGTATGTGCTAAATGTGACCAGAAATAATATTGAGGTTGTTTTTATTGTATTCCACTAGACAACTTTATCGGGTGGTTTTATCAACGATGCTTGCTACAAGATTTAGCTAATGTGTCTGCTTTGCTACATGTATTATATATTCGTTCGCCATTTCTTCGGTTTCGCCATTCAGTTTTTTTTTTTAATGATGTCCTTGCTATTGAGGAATGTATGTTATGTGTATTTGTATTTGTATTTTTGTGTGTGTTGCTGCAGAAACCTTGCTCGATTTGATGAGCCATTGCCGGTCTTTAATATTTAAAAAATATATATATGAATTAGTTAGTATTAATATTAATTAATATATAAGATTTATTTTCCTAAACGTTAATCGTATAAAGATCGCTCTGGTGTATGGGTGTTATATTCTTGACTAACGTTATTAATATCACCAAACTAGAGTGAGAAGTGAATCACAAACCTTCAGTACAGCTAGCAATGTCCTCCAGAATCTTCACCAGAAAGTTCGGCGCGTCAGCGAACACCTTCTTCACCTTCTTTTCTGCACTGGTCTGAGAGAAGGCTCCGTTCTCCAGCATGCCCGTGTGCTCCATCATACAACCGACGTAGCACTGGAGCAAGTAATAGAACACAGATGTAATCACTGCTTATCATTGATAGTCAGGGGCACACTTTTGTCTACCGCTCCACTCTACAAAGTATACTATGCTCATAACACTAGCGGCCACTGGCATAGAGTCTCGATCTACATGTTAAACTCAATGGTTTTAACAATATTCTATTATATTTAATTTCAGAAATGATTTAAACATGGTGATTAAGATTCTTTATTCTGTAAACTAAATGCTAATTAACTAGCGAGTTAGACGATAACATTAACCATCAAATAGAAAAAAGTCAAATAAATGTTATATTACTCAGACCTAAAAGTTGTGTAAAAAGTATTAATATTAAAACAATAATACGAATCGTTGCTTATACTGGTTAATTAATATAAATTACAAAGGGTATTTATTTAGTCAGATTCGTTCAATATTATACCTACCTAAAAATGCATATCCATCACATGGGTAAACGCAGAAAAGACAAAGAAGAAAAAAGGAGAATAAATGAAAATGTAACAAATTTTAAAACAACAAAATAGTTTACAATTCAACCGAAGAGTAAACATTTGTCAAATTCTTCTATCCCCTTTTCTAAAGCGCGTTGCAGACCCCCCTTCCCACCCCATCTGCAGAAGAGTTATGACACAAGACTATTATGACGGAGAATGGAATCTATCGGTATGCTAGGTAGTTTAGTTAGGTAATGAGGGCTACGTTTATTCTCCATCATGCAACCAAGTCAACTATATACAACACATCATGGTACATCATGGATGTTTCTCTCACCTTGCCATTAGGTGTCGTGGGAACCTTGTTTTTCCTCGCCATATCAACGTCCTCTGCAATCAAAAGCGTTATGGTCAGTAGGTGTCTTTTAATAATGCGACGACAAAATAAAGATAGTTACTTATACAAACTGCCACTACGTCACCATATATCGTGGACATTTCATATTATGTTCTTTCATAAAAGCGACATAGTTATATGCATGTCTGTTTAAAACGACCTGTTTTAATATAACCCATATTATTATCTATCCATACCATTATTAAAGTGTGTTTATAAAGAGTGGCAAACTGCAAAAGCGAAAACAGTTACCAAATATCATAAAACTTCACTGTCTTGTAAACTTTGCATTATAGCCACATAATATTCCTTTAAGCTCAGCAATATATTGGCATTTTTGGCTCGTTTTAATCGACAGGCTTTTTAGCATAACCATAAAAATGATGAACGTATTTTGTACACTAACGAAATTCAATTATCTGAAGAATTACGCCTTTGCTCCAGACGTATAAATAATATACTCGCTCACAGTTTGGGCGCATATCCACTCGAAGCACATGGAGCCCAGGAGATATTTAAAATATCTTGAAGTATTATGACTCATTCCCTGTATCTGGCATTTTGAGTAGTCTCTTCTATTCCACTTTATGTTAGGGTTTAAATTTTCTCAAATATGCGATGAAGTTATTAATTTAATTGTGAATAGAAATGAAATCTGATGCTACAAAACTATTTTTTAATTAAGTCTTTGGTATATTACTCTTTTATAAAACTTCTCTGTGCTGGCACACAGCACTTATTATTACTATAAACTACTTATTGATACTTACTACGTTCACGGTTATGTTTACTGGAGATTTATGTCCAACTCTTCAACTTAATGTCTGCCCAAGGGAAAAATGTTTTTTTTTTAAATATTGCAGTATTTGCGAAAACAATTATTGGGCGGTACAAACTGGTAACAGAATACCGGTAAATGAAAAAATGATATTAAATGACAATTCCTTTTCACCACCTTTTTACACCATTTTAATGAAGCAATCAAAGCAGCTGAACGTCAATCTAACAGAAACATAACCACTTACGTTGAATGCTGTGCAAGGTGTTACAAGTACATGAATCAAGTAATATGTGCTGTGTGTCCTTTCAAGAAACTTTATAACATAGTTTCAATGTTTTGATAACTCCAGGATTCAATTTCATACACTATAATATTATACCCTATTTTCATGTTGCATATTTGAGAAAATTTAAAACCGGATTGAACAGTTTTTAATTTAATTTTTTTTTGGTAGCAAAAGAACTTGTTTTAACATTATTCTCCGCTAGCGGCAAAGGGTGACAACAAACAAGGATCGTTTACTAGGGCACACTTTGGCGATCATCGTAACCCCTTAAAAATACTATTTTAACATTAATCAAAACATTAAACAAATGTTATAATGCTATATATTATTATATATAATCTTATGGACATATTCAACACAATGGTAAGTTTACAATGGACGACTCTCAAATTGGGCATTCTTCTCCCGATTTAATAGACGCAAAGCTACAAAATAATCTAGCTCTAGCGTATGTGACTGACTCTGACTCTGTTTCGGGATGTTCTGGGTTCAATACGCATTACCGACAATCCTGACTGGAAGGTTTTCCTCAGTCGTAAATGCAAGGGGTTTTAGTCCTCTTAAACAGCCCCTGGGTATTCTGTTCAAAACTACCCTAACTCCGCAACACCTAGTTAGACACCTGGATGTTCCGGTTTCCTACGAAGAAGACGTAAATCCTTGCTCAAATAAATGAAGTTTCGCCCTCAACACGGTCTCACATCCGATGACGTCACCCTTGTGGAGCTGAACACATCTTGGAATCCCGGGTTATTATCGTTAAGTCCAAGATTAATGATCGCTTACGAGGATATATCTCAAACTAATCCAGAAGACAGTTATTACCAAGCTGTGATCTCTCATCATCATTTTATGTTACTTCTTGTCGGTTATTTGCATATTTTCCAAAACAGTGTCAATGATTGATGGTTTGATAACTTAAAAAATGAAAATTGAATAGAAAAATAAGTTTGAATATTTAAAAATCTGCATAATATGTATTTCAGATTTCATGTAAGCAGATGGAACTGCGTGATTTAGTGGTACCATGTTTGAGACTTTGTGACTCAAACTTTTATAAAATGTGTTATATATTTTAATTGATTAACTGTAACAATTTGTGTACATGGATAATTAAATTTAATTTCGTAGGACGCACATCTGGTGTACACATAAATGAACCATCTCGAACACAATCAAAATCGTTTTTTTTTTCAAATATCGTTCGTCAACACAATAACCTATTCTGTTAGTACGAAAATTTATAGAATATTTTATTACAATATGTACGGAGATTGGGTACGTTCCGAAAACTGTGTATTGTGCTTGACCCGTCATTCCGTAACATGATTCTTTAACATATTCAGCACGCCAAATATGCCCGAGGTTTTCACTTCAGCATCAACAACAAGTGACAATCGATACTGGCGGTATTTTAAAAAGTAAAATGAGAACACATCAGTAAATTGTTAATGTATCGTTCTTTGACGTGATAACTTAAGAAACTTACGTAATAGCTGTTTCACCTGAGCAAGCCACTAATTAACAACGGTTTGATACCTCACTTATAACTGAAACGCCCTATTTGACGGACCAAACCTAAGTGTAAAATTGCGCTAAAATATGTTTGCATGTATAAACAGCCCAAAACAGCCATGCCTTTGTGTATTTAATAATGGCCATGCCAATGCACGAGGTGTTCCGCACGTATATCGTGAATGCCAGCGCCAAAGCTTTCGGAACGTACCCCCAGAAGCCCCCGCCTAGCGCAACACAATAGGCGGCGCGCGGACACGCATTGTTCGCGTCTACTTTGTGAACACACTCGTACATTCTCGGTTGCATAGCGCAACACAATAGGCGGCGCGCGGACACGCATTGTTCGCGTCTACTTTGTGAACACACTCGTACATTCTCGGTTGCATAGCGCAGCACAATTGGGCGGCGCGCGGACACGCATTGTTCCCGTCTACTTTGTGAACACACTCGTACATTCTCGGTTGCATAGCGCAACACAATAGGCGGCGCGCGGACACGCATTGTTCGCGTCTACTTTTGAACACACTCGTACATTCTCGGCTGCATAGCGCAACACAATAGGGGCGCGCCCGGGCACGCATTGTTCGCGTCTACTTTGTGAACACCTCGTACATTCTCGGTTGCATAGCGCAACACAATAGGCGGCGCGCGGGACAAGCATTGTTCGCGTCTACTTTGTGAACACCACTCGTTACATTCTCGGCCTGCATAGCGCAACACAATAGGCCCCCGGTGCGCGCGGACACGCATTGTTCGAGTCTACTTTGGAAACACACTCGTACATCTCGGCTGCAATTGTGTGTGGAATTGGATTGGATCGTCCTCTTACCCTGGGATGCGTTTCTCCGAAGCCTTGCAAAGCCGCCTCGAACTCCTCCAACTGTTTCTTTGTCTAGGGGGTGGGGGGGGGGGGGGTAAGTCTGGCGGCTGGCGGCTGAACACAGAAGATTGCACCAGCAGAAGTATTGACCCTCGATCGTACATACGGTGCGCTTAACCGGAGATAAAAGGAAACTGTCGAATCGAAATTGTGATCAAACACAATTGTATTTTATATTTCGGTCCCATTAATTGCAGCCAATACAGTTTTAATGAAACCAAGTATTAGATAATTTCTAAATTTTAGTTTACAACATTCCCGGTTACTAGATGCTATAAACTTTAATAATTATTGAAAAAATAGAACAATGACTAGTTTGGGATAAAGCAATTTTCCATGACTAATGATAAATGGACTATATACTAACCATAGCAGCTACAACTACCACTGCGAACAGTACGAACAACAAATGACAGTCTTCAAATGTGGTTTGTGAGTTAGTAAACTATCGCTGGCAAACTGGGAACCAAAGTGATGACTGGCCATCACTCGTTTCTCTAGTTTATCCACCACAGCCCTGACTCGAACAAATTACTGGACTTCACCTTACTTTCAAAACTCGGTCAGATTTGATTTAAACGCTTCTCTTAATTCCGGAAGTTGCATCATTACTGTCAGGTATTTCGTCGTGTGGACAAGAAGCTAGCTAAAAACTTATTAATTGCAGGGACGGTGCGGTGTGTATGTTTCTGTTTGGGCACAACAAGATTAGCGCAAGCTAAACGAAGCAGAAACCTACAAGGCATTACGTCGTCGTTACCCTCGTGTTATTGTCGCGTGTCTCACACTGCGATATTATCTACACCGACAAGGTTAATTTACATGTTCTTATGTCGACTAATCTATTTTGAAACAACACTGAAATCCAGCTTATCAACATATTTGAAATCAAATGTTGTTTATTAAGTTAAATCCAGTTTCCATACGTGAATCTGTATTTCTTTCCCATAGGTGTAGGATTGTAAAATTATGTTTAAACACTTAATTGGACGGATGAATTGTGATATTGTATACATATTGTCTTTAATAATATTACGTTCAATGATGTTTTCTGTTTTCTCGTACAAAAATACCGTACAACAAAGCAATTAATAAATTTAAACATTTCAATCTACCCTAAGTTCCAGTGACAGGCACGGGGTAGTTATAATTAAAAATGTAAACAAAACAGAAAGAATATTTTTGCGAAAATGGTTCACAAGAAGTTTTATGTCGTGGTTTTGAGAGGAATCACTATTTGACTTACTGATAATATTCCCTATAATCCTAAGTTTTTACATTATTTTGTCTTGTACAGAAATATAAAAATCCCAGTCACACTAAGAATTCCAGTCAGGATTTTCTGTATGAAGTGAAGACTATTTTTTTGCTGGACGTTGAGATGATGAAGTTATCCTGGTAGTGGGACGAACTCCATCGAAAGCAGTTATAATTCAATCACATTATTTATGTTGTTTATCTTGTTGTTATACATTTTTTAACAAGAAAAGGCGGGTCGACCGCTAGCAAATATTTTGCTAAAAACTGATATCTTTGTGGAGAGTCTCGCCGGAGAGCCTGGAAATTACGTGAAATAACATGGCACTGTAGTTGGGTTCTCCAAAGTTACTCCTTACACATGGAGGGAAAGACTTACTGGCAGTCTTTGAGGGCGGGCGGCAGGTAGTTCCTGGGTTAACAACCGAAAAGGAAAAAAGACGTCGGCCGAGCACTCCTTTAGCCGGAGGGGGTTGGAGGCGGGGCGTGCCTAACATACCTCGTCGCCTCTCAACCCGCGGCCTGGTTGATGCGCGCGCACACGTCAAAATCAGTGGCTCCACTGAGGCATCTTTTTAAAAAAAGCACCAGATCGGTGTATTTGCAGGTGCATTGTCAGTGGCATAACCTGCTTATGTCACAGGGGTGGGGGGATTTACGGCCCATGTATGAAATGCAATGCCCTTCTCATGCCCACCCCCCAACTTGGTAGTGTTCTCAATGGTGGTTGGGTGCCATGCGGGGGCCGAAAGCATGGTGGGTAAACTAGCGGACAGGTAGGCTCATCTTGACGCGCGGGCGTGCACCCGTTCAGATTGCGGGCGCGAAAACCCAGCACTGCGCCGCCTTGGCCCGCACAATAATCGTGTAGAACGTTCCATCGGAGGTCGCTTGTGATGTGCATTCCGAGGAGGCGCTGCTGTCGACGTACTCTAGTGGACACCACGATGTGCTACAGGAAGTATAGTGGGGTGCGCGCGCGCGTGGATGTCCATCATCTTGCACTGAGGGCGTTGGAGCGACATGCATTGTTGTCGCACCAAATCTGAATGGAGCTAGGTCTGCTTGAAGGGCGTCTGCATCCTCTTGGTGGACCACGATGCATGGAACGGAGTGACGTCGTCAGCGTACGGAGCATTTGGATCCTTGCCGAGGTAGGGAGGTCGGTACGAGGACGTTAAACCAGCAGGGGGCCAAGCACACTTCCCTGGATGACGCCCGAGGGCACGTCACCGGAATCCGGCGCTCGCCGTTGAACTGGACGACTCCAGGCGTGCGGCCGACAAGGAAAACTCTCGAACCAACTAAGCAAAATTGCCCTTAAGCCATAATGCTCGAGCTTGGATAGTAGACGCACGTGCGGCAACTTTATCCCCCCGACGTGCTTTAGACCAATCGAGAAAGGGACACAGTGAATGTGAGCACCGCTATGCTTCGTCCAGCGCTGCCGTCCATGCATCAAATGGCGCCGGTAGGAGAGTGGTGCACGAACGGCGCTGTAGAAAGGCCGTCGCTGCCCGCAGGGATGAGTTTGGCTCTCGAGGAAATCGCTAGTCCGGTCTCTCAAACAAAACGTGCCATCGTCTTACCGACCAAGGGAGGTGATGCTGATTGACGGTAGTTCTTTATGGGTCTCTCTTGTCGCCGTCTTTGTAGATCGTGCCCACAGACGCCGTTTTCCATCCGTTGTGAATGCCTTTTCAAGCGCATGTTGACAGAGGTGGCAAGTGAGTCGCAGAGCGCGTAGCGGAATTTTTTTAGCGGATTGCAGGAACGCCGTCTGGACCCGCTGCGGTATTAAGCCTTGGTCACACGGAGAAGCTTTTTTATGTCAGCGGCAAGCAAGTCAGCTCGATCATGGTGGGCTGCTCTGAAATCTGGGTGTGGCGGGCGGTTTCAAGGATGGACGGGGAACTTGTTATCGCCCGCGAGAAATTGTACTTGGAATGCCTCACTGAAAACAGGGCTGCAAATCTTAGGGTCTGTCACGGTCTTACCCCTACCTCGAAACTCGCTGCATCGTTGGGGAAATAGTTGCCTTAGAATTAATGTAGCGCCAAAAAGAACTTTCGGCCTGTCTGCACTCGCCCCAAGTCCCCACATCCAGTTGTCTTGGCCGTCCGGAGGGCCACCTGTGTTGGATACTGCTGGCAACAAGATTGTTTAAGGTTTTATTCGAACAGGGCAGCATACACAACGCATTCCAACGTATGGTAATTTCATTAGGAGCTTCGAGAACGAATTTACTGTATCATTTATCGATCAAACTTTTTGGTAATTCGGATACATATTTCCTTATGCTTAAGAAAGAAAGATGTTCATGTGACATTTTTTATATAGATTATTTCATTTTGGAAATTTAGTCGTGTGGTGTTTTGTGTGATTCCGTGGATATACTTAGATAAAAAGTATATACAAAATAGATGAACATATTTCAAAAACAAGTATAATATTGAAAATGGTTTACTAGGAACACGCCAAAAGTCGCTGTTAAAACGAAGTGAGCGAGTCATGTGTGAGTACCAGTGAACATTGCATACTAGCGTTGATTGATGTTAAGGTGTAAATGATAGGGTTTTGAGTTTGGGTGGTATAAGGGCGCGTAGCGTAACGAAAGGATCCATGCGCCACTCTATCCAATATGATAGCCTAGGAAAGAAAGAACAATGCTGTAACTAGCTCAGGTAGATGGATAAAAGGAATGTTGACGGGTACTCAAACACATCGCGCGCTCACTCGTCTAACAACGTCTTGCGTTTTCCTAGGTATGTTCAAATATATTTATTTAGATGAAGACTTAAGAATCAGTTGATAAATAACAAAACTTTTCGTTTCTTACCATTATAATAAATTATATAGGGAAATTTTTACAGAATGAGCCACGAGAGTGTTTTTAACCCGTTGAATATCGCATGCTGCAGTTCTTTCTGCGTTTAGTCCATTTAGATATTAGTAGTCACTATATTGGCCTGCATTAATTTAAATATGCATTTCACTATTGGAACGTTTAACGGCATTAAGTATTACCTAAACGGGTGAGGGTGGATTGGCCACGATTAATTCTACCCAATAACTCGTATATAATGTTATGGCCGTTACACGTTTCAAAAATAAAATACAACATTATATAATGTAGCCTATATAGTAACTAAATTAATTAATAAATGGACTAAAACGCAGAAATAAAATGCTGCATGGTGATATTCATAAGTGGTAAAAAAAAACATCTCAATGGCTCATTCATGTCAAAAGGTATTAATATCAAAAGTAATGTAAATAATTTGGATTAAGACTTATTATGGCTTAAGCTAGGAATAGGCTAGACGTTAAAGTCATAAATAGATACAACTTAACCGATCCTTGCAGGCTGTAGCCTCCGTAGATACAGAGAAAGTATGGACTACGGCTGTACCTAAGTTGACAAAAATAGCGAGCGTTCTGTCACCATTGCCAGTCAACAGATTTAGGGCATTTTAAAAAAACAATCGGTGTTCGCTTGTACATATAAAAAATTCTTAGTTTGTGTCCCCCAACTATTATGTTTACACGTGAATTGTTTTGTTACTATCCCCCATATACCCCACTGGTGTGCGTACCCGAAATTTAGTGTCGGGTCTGTATTTGGGGGCAGGCCTGAACGTTAAATATAAAAGGTAACCGCATCATCGTATCTGTATTTCACGTTTAAAGTTCTGGATTAGATTGAAAAGGACTTACAAAGGGAAGTTAAAAGGTAGAGACAAATAATCTTACGTTTCGCTGGAATCGAAGCCCTCTTTCAATGTTAGAGGGTATGTACTAGGAAAACGCCAAAGTCGTTGTTAGACGCAGTGACCGAGTCATGTGTTGAGTACCCGGTATCAATTCTTACGTCCCCTATACCTAAGGGCTGGTTCATGCACAGGCTGGAGTGCCCTCATACCAACTAAACTTAAAAACCTATGCAAGGTATTAATTTTAACTTAAATGCAAATATTACGGTACTCAAACACATGACTCGCTCACTCGGTTAACATCGACTGGCATTTTCTAGTCTAGTTGGATAAGATGACTTTTTGACCCGGAATGTTGGGAGACCCTGGTTCAAAACAAACGGTCGGAATGATTTTTATTTCTGCATTGGATGAATGGAGTGTATGACCCCCTAAAGTATTCTGAAAAAACATTGGAAGTCTTCCATGGACAATTCACTTCCTCTTCAGGTGGCTTACCAGGTTAAATAGGTAGATTATAGTTGGAATGACCTAAGTATTATAAAAACATTGGAGGTATTCCCATGACAATTTCACTTCCCTCTTCAGGTGGCTTTATTAGGTCATTAGGTTAATTTATTGTTTAAATTACTAGACGGTTGCTACTTGGGAGAAGGAATTTGATACGGAACAGATCGGTGACAGCTTAGTCAAACACAATCTCATGATAATGCTCGTGAAAAAAATATTATATTTTTGTACCTAATTTATGTGATCACAATACGTTTTGATGAGGATTGAAAGATTGAGAAAAAGATTGAGAATCATGTGCATATACAAGTGCCAGGCCAGGTCGTCTTGCAGAGTGTGTGTGATGAGTGGCGATGTATGTTCGACTATGCGGGTGGCGCCGGAGGCTGTGAGCCTTCCATGCAAGCCAGCACCTTGGGGCCAGTCCACAACTTGTCAGTCCCCTACCAACGGAAACAAGCACATTATGATTTTCATTTTAAAATAGTTAATTCAATCCTGGGTAAATTTATTCTGGCTTTAACCTTAAACAAAACCCCCAAAAAAAAAAAAAAAAAAAAAAAAAAAAAATGCCAGTTCATATTAAAAAAAAATGGAAAACAAAATTTGATTGTTCGTAATTAAATAAGTTATAATGTTCATCTAAGTAGGAATCTGTCCGGCGTACGGTGTAAGTAAAACTAAGTAATAATTAGTTTAATACTGATTTGTTTATATACAAAGTTTCATTTTGTTTTACTATTCTTTGTCCGCGTTTGTTCCTTTGTAAGCAATGACTTAATTAATAACTCTTCAACTACATCAAAACATCGTACATTTAATATAAGAAATAAACCAAAATGTACCATTAAAACTATCTCACATCTATTCAGAGGAAATCATCACTGGTGGCACAACTGTCAGAAAAGAGACGGAGTTCCGTGTGTTGGAAAAGCTTGACGTCGTCATTTCCGTAGAAATGCTAGACAAAAAGTCAGAAAGCGACTTGACATACATGGAAAACACCACTTTCTCGCACGAAGAAACAATAATTCATCTGAGGCGTAGCGCTTTACCTCGGAGGGCCATGTCCGGACCACATTGAAAACAACAAAGAAATCGTTGACCTCTACAACCCTCTACTCTACTACTACAATTCCGTAGCTTCATAGGTTTAACCCAGGGAAATCTCAAAAGAAATCTTAATCGCAAATGGAACACAGAGCTATCTGTCGTGCGACAAAACGTAAGGACAACTTGCTGAAAATGTTTGTTAGAGGCTTGTCGAAAATACTAAATATTCCGGGCATAATCTATGGTGCATGCGTTCTTTGGAATGTATCTCAACAACAAGTTCCCTACATTCAGTGGCGCAGCTATCGATGCCTTCTAGAATCTTCGCCAGTTTGTCGGCGCGTCAGCGAACGCCTTCTTCGCCTTCTCTTCTGCATTAGTCTGCGAGAAGGCTCCGTTCTCTAGCATGCCCATGTGCTCCATCATACACCCGACGTAGCACTGGGGGCAAGTAATAGAACACAGATGTAATACTGTCTTATCATTGATAGTTAGGGCCCACTATATTACCGCCCTGCCCAATAGTATCCTGCAGTACAAAGTAGGCCTATAAAATATGCGCATAAATATACTAGCGGTCACTGATATAGAGACTTTTGCCACATTTTAACCCCCAATGGTATTAACTATATTCCTATTAATTTCAGAATGATTTGAGCATTTGGAATTTTAATGTTATAATGCTCTAAATGCTAATTTTGACTAATGATTTGAACGATAACTATAATCACAAACTAGAAAATATGCAAAACAATGTGATATTTCTTAAGTATTTAAAATTATTGCTAAAAATATTAATATAATAAACAATGATACGAATCATTGCATAAACATGTAAATTAATATAAATTACAGAGGGTAGTAAGTAGGATTAGTTCAATATTATATGCCTACTTCAGAATGCATATGCATCACATGGGTAAAAGAAGAAAAATAATAACAATTAAGATGAAAAAATGAGAGTAAATGAAAATGTAACACAAATTTGAAAACACAATAGTTTACAACTCAACCGATGAGTCAACATTTGTCAAATTATTCTTTCCCCTTAAACTTTGTAAAGCGCGTTGGGGACCGTTGTAGGACATAATATCCTAAGGATTTCCACATTATTATGACGGACAATGACGAATCTATCTGTATGCCAGGAAGTTTAGTTAGGTAATGAGGGCTACGTTTATTCTTCATCACACTGACAAGTCAACTATCTATAACAAAGATTGTTAGCAGGCTAACAACTTGCATGCGTACATCATTATCATTGAAGTTTCTCTCACCTTGCCAGTAGGTGTCGTGGGAACCTTGTGATCCTTCTGCATGTCAATGTCCTCTGCAATCAAAAGCGTTATGGTCAGTAGGTGGTGTCTAGTTGTTTATGAAATAATATGCCGACAAAATCCAGCTACTTACATACTCACAAACTTCCTCTACGTCACTATAAAACGTGAACATTTCATAATATGTTCTTTCATAAAAGTGACATAGTTATATGCATGGCTGTTTAAAACGACCTGTTTTAATATTACCCATATTATTATCTATCCATTGGCAAACTGCGACAGCGAAAACAGTTGCCAAATATCATAAAAACTGCAGTCTTGTAAACTTTGCATTATAGCCACATAATATTCCTAACAGCTCAGCAATTTATTGCATTTTTGGCTCGTTTTAATCTACAGGCTTTTCAGCATAACCATAAAAATGATGAACGTATTTCGACACGAAAGAAATTCAATAATCTGAAGAATTACGCCTTTGCTCCAGACCTATAAATTATTATTATTATTATTATTATTATTATTATTATTATTATTATTATTATTATTATTATTATTATTATTTTATTATTTATCATCAACATGGTTGTACCCCACAAGTAATATAATATAATAATATATATATATATATATATAAATAATATACTCGCTCACAGTTTGGGCGCATATCCACTCGAAGCACATGGAACCCTGGAGAGTATTAAAAAGTATATATCGATCTTGAAATATTATGACTCATCCCCTGTATCTGGCCGTTGAATCGTCTTCATCAACACAGCACTTGAAGAGTGGGGCTTAAATTTTCTCAAATATTCGATGAAGTTATTAATTTAATAGTGAATGGAATTAAAATCTGACGCTATAAGAACATTGGAACAGTTTAAAAAAAGTTTGAGATGTATTACTCTTTTATAAAACTTCTCTGGTACACAGCAAATATTGCGTCTTGAACATTGTTTTAAACTACCTATTAATACTTACTTCGTTCATGATTATGTTTACCTGAGTTTAATGTCCAACTCTTCAACTTAATGTCTGCCCAAGAGAAAAATGTTTAAAAAAAAATATTACAGTTTTTGCGACAAAAAATATTTGGGCGGTACAAACTGGTAACAGTTTAACGGTAAACATAAAAATTTAATATAAAATTACAATTTATTTTCACCACTCTTTTACATCATTTCTCTCTTTCGAAGAAGCAACACAAAGACATACATGAACCACCAACGTTGAATACTGTGCTAGGTGATACTATTTATATTAATGAAGTGATATTTGCTGTGTATCCGTTCAAGATTATTATTATAATTATTATTAAATTATATTAAATTGAATTCGTTGCATATTTAAGAAAATTTAATACCTGATGAACAGCCTTTAATGGGCGTATAGCTACCTAAATATGTAGCTCGGGCGTATGTGACTGACTCTGATTCGGGATGGCCTGGGTTCGATACCCATTATCGGCAATCCTGACTGGAAGGTTTCCCTCGGTCATTAATGTGAATGCAAGGATTTAGTCCTTTTAACAGCAATTGGGTCAATGATATTATTTTAACATCCATAGTAGGCTACATCCCAGTCTCGAATACGTCAGCACAGGCGCGAGCGTAGCAAATTGAAGCGCTATCTGACCTATTCATAATGGCGATTTAGCGACTTTTTCATGCTTGACATTTTGTTTTAGATGCGATTAAATATTTTTCTGGATGGTTTTGATATGGATTTAGCTTGTGCAGCATGGGAATGCAAAAACAGAAAAAAATAATACGTTATTGCATAAAGGAATTTAGTAATCATTGATGATATGCTCACTTGTCAATCAGACAGCCATCTTAATTTGGGCTACAAATCGCTTCAACCTACTTTAAGATGGCTTATAATTGACACGCCGGTGGACGAATGACTGGGGATCTAGCCTACTATAGATATTAAAATATCACTGCCTTGGGTATTCAGTTCACAACTGACGAAGAAGACGTAAATCCTTGCTCAAATAAATGAAGTTTCGCCCTCAACACGGTCTCACATCCGATGACGTCACCCTTGTGGAGCTGAACACATCTTGGAATCCCGCGTTTATTATCGTCAAGTCCAAGATTAATGATCGCTTACGAGGATAATAACTCAAACTAATCCAGAAGACAGTTATTACAAAGCTGTGACTCCAATCATCATTTTATATTACTTCTTGTCGGTTATTTGCATATTTTCCGAAACAGTACTATGATTGATGGTTTGATAACTTAAAGTATGAATATTGAAGAGAAAAATAAGTCTGCATATTAAAAAATTTGTATAATATGTATTTCAGATTTCTTGTTATAGTATACGAAACTGCGATGACTGAACTGTGATTTAGGGGTACTATGTTTGAGACTTTGTGACTCACACTTTTACAAACGGTATTATGTATATTTTTAATTGATTCACGGTAATAATTTGTGTACATGGATAATTGGATGAGCGTAGCGAACGTAGCGAGCGAAGCGAGCGAAGCGAAGATTCCAACTCACTACATTAGAAAAAAAAATCGGAATGTTTTTTTTTCTTTTTGTATTTCTGTGTTTGTTAACACGATTCCGGCTAAACCAATACTCCAATTGCGATGAAATTTTCTGGAGGCCTTGAAATTTCTGAACTTAGAACTGCCACGTTTTTGAGCGCAATCGAAAAATTATTTCTCGTGAAAATCGCAATTTTACGATTTTTTTCGATTTTTTGAAAATTTATTTTACTTATAACACCTACATGCTTTATCCGATTTTAATGATTTTTTCACAGAACCTTTAATTTTATGATTAAGATATTCGTGTGAAATTTGAGCGCAATCGAAAAATTATTTTTTATGAAAATAGAAATTTTGTGTTTTTTTTTCTTTTTTTAAACAATTTTTTTACTTATAACACCTACATGCTTTATTCTATTGAAATAATTATATTTTTTACAGAACCCTAATTTTATGAATTTATATATTTGTGTGAAATTCGAGCGCAATCAAATAATTTTTTCTTATAAATATAGCAATTTTTCGATTTTTCCTTTTTTAAAAAAAAATACGATTAATTAAAAAAAAAAAATTGAGGTTCATTTTTTATTTATTTTAATTTAATTTTTAAAAAATCTAGAAATTAATTTTTTACAGAACAACAGAAAATCCGCATAGCACATGGCAGCTCAATGCACCAATTACGCTCATCCAACAACGCGGCGGGACTTAAAAGCGTTTTTCTTGTTTTATTTAATACCATCTTGAATTAGACATCTCGCACACAATAAACATCGTATTGCTAAAAGGTAATCTTAACCTGAGCAAGCCGCTAGAATTAACAACAGCAAGTCACTTTGTTATCTCATTCTAACTAATAAGTGAAACGCCCTATTTGAGGGAAATTTAAACCCTTAGTGAAAAATTTGCGATAAAATAGTGTGAACCGTATTAATGCGCGCCTAAACAATCCTTAATCAGAGCCATGCCAATGCTCGAGGAGTTCCGCCCCGTATATCGTGAATGCCAGCGCCAAAACTTTCAGAAAAGTAAACCCCCAGAAGCCCCCGCATAGCGCAACACAATAGGCGGCGCGCGGACACGCATTGTTCGCGTCTACTTTGTGAACACACTCGTACATTCTCGGTTGCATAGCGCAACACAAGAGGCGGCGCGCGGACACGCATTGTTCGCGTCTACTTTGTGAACACACTCGCACATTCTCGGTTGCATAGCGCAACACAATAGGCGGCGCGCGGACACGCATTGTTCGCGTCTACTTTGTGAACACACTCGCCATTCTCGGTTGCATAGCGAAACACAAAGGCGGCGCGCGGACACGCATTGTTCGCGTCTACTTTGTGAACACACTCGTACATTCTCGGTTGCATAGCGCAACACAATAGGCGGCGCGCGGACACGCATTGTTCGCGTCTACTTTGTGAACACACTCGCACATTCTCGGTTGCATAGCGCAACACAATAGGCGGCGCGCGGACACGCATTGTTCGCGTCTACTTTGTGAACACACTCGTACATTCTCGGTTGCATAGCGCAGCACAATAGGCGGCGCGCGGACACGCATTGTTCGCGTCTACTTTGTTGAACACACTCGTACATTTTCGGTTGCATAGCGCAGCACAATAGGCGGCGCGCGGACACGCATTGTTCCCGTCTACTTTGTGAACACACTCGTACATTCTCGGTTGCATAGCGCAACACAATAGGCGGCGCGCGGACACGCATTGTTCGCGTCTACTTTGTGAACACACTCGTACATTCTCGGTTGCATTGTGTGTGGAATTGGATTGGATCGTCCTCTTACCCTGGGATGCGTTCTCCGAAGCCTTGCAAGCCGCCTCGAACTCCTCCAACTGCTTCTTTGTCTCGGGGGGGTAAGTCTGGCGGCTGGGGCTGGAACACAGAAGATTGCACATGTCAGAAGTATTGACCCTCGATCGTACATACGGTGCGATTACAGGGAGATAAAAGGAACTGTCGAATCGAAATTGTGATCAAAATAATTTGTATTTTATATTTTCGGTTCCCATTAATTGCAGCAATAACAGTTTTAATTAAACCAAAGTATAGATAATTTTCTAAATTTTAGTTTACAACATTCACGGTTACTAGAATGCTATACACTTTAATAAATACTGAAAAAATAGAACAATACGTTTGGGATAAATTCAATTTTCCATGACTTATGATAAAGTGACTATATACTCACGATAGCAGCTACAACTATAGGCGCTCCACGCTAAGAAAGGAGTTGCGCGCGCTTTTAACGGGTGAATTGTAGCCATTTAGCAGGCTCCAATTTAAAATAACGATCGCTGATTGGCCCGTCGAAAGCGCGCGCATCTCCTTTCTTAGCGTGGAGCGCCTATACCACTGCGACCAGTACGAAACAAATGACAGTCTTCATGGTGAAGTGTTGTGAGTTAGTAAACTATCGCTGGCAACTGGGAACCAAGTGATGACTGGCCATCACTCGCTTCTCTATTTATCCACACAGCCCTGCTCGAACAAATTACTGGACTTCACCTTTACTTTCAAACTCGGTCAGATTTGATTTAAACGCTTCTTCTTAATTCCGGAAGTTGCATCATTACTGTCAGGTATTTCGTCGTGTGGACAAGAAGCTAGCTAAATAACTTATTAATTGCAGGGACGGTGCGGTGTGTATGTTTCTGTTTGGGCAACAAGATTAGCGCCAAGCTAAACGAAGCAGAACCTACAAGACATTACGTCGTCGTTACCCTCGTGTTTATTGTCGCTGTCTCACACTGCGATTATTATCTACACCGACAAGTGTTAATTTACATGTTCTTAATGTCGACTAACTATTTTGAACAACACTGAAATCAGATTATCAACATAATCTTGAAATCAAATGTTGTTTATTAAGTAAATCCAGTTTCCATACGTGAATCTGTATTCTTCTTTCCCATAGGTGTATGATTTTTAAATTATGGTATACACTTATGTGACGATGACTTGTGATATTGTTATACATATTGTCTTTAATAATATAACGTTCAATGATGTTTTCTGTTTTCTAGTACAAAAATACCGTACAACAAAACAATTAATAAAATAAACATTTCAATCTACCCTAAGTTCCAGTGACAGGCATAGTAGAGCTGTTTAACTGAGCATTTTGATGGAATTGTGCACTTTTTGAGAAAAGCATGAAACTTCTAGCATAGCTAGCTAATACCATAATGTTCATATTAAGATGTGGAGGGAAGTCAGATTTGACCTCTGAGGATGCTGAGAGGTCAAATTCAAAATGGCCGCCACTCTACGACCCTTATGATTATACATGCTTAACTTGGGAAGCAAATTGTGTAGAAAGCCTTTTAGGTGTCATTTCCAATTAATATTGGGATGCCCATTCATATAGTAACACTCACGTTTTCGCCAGGTCAAGGTCAAAGGTTAATTTTGACCAAAAAGGTGAACAAAATAACATGCACAATCGTTTGTTTTCTACCTCATTTAAAGGACTCTACCTCCAAATGATGTATTTTTGTATCACGAAAGCCGCCAAGATGACCAACATAGCCAAGATGACCGCGCTGAGAGGTCAAATCCAAGATGGCCGCCTTCTACAGGCTTAATGATTATACACACCTAGCTTGGGTAGCATTTAGAGTAGAAAGGCCTTTAAGGTGTCATTTCCAATTAATATTGGGATGCCTATTCTTTTGGTAACAATCACGTGGTCTCCAGAATGAAAGGTCAAGGTCAAAGGTCAAGATTGACCAAAAAGTTGAACACAAAACATGCACAAATTTTTGTTTTCTACGTCTTTTAAGAGAATACTGTACCTCCAAATGTGTTTTTTTTAAATCACTATGGCCGCCAAGATGACCAAGATGGCCGCGCTGAGAGATCAAATCCAAGATGGCTGCCATTTTACCGGTCCAATGATCATTCATACTTAACTAAGGGAGCAAATATTGTGATTTAAGGTGTAATTTCTTATTAATATTGGTATGCCCAATCAATTGGTGACATTTTCATTTTGTGGTCGCTAGAACTAAAGGAATTACATTAAGGTCAAGGTCATAGGTAAAGATCGTCGTATATTTACTCGAATCGATTGTTTAACTTATATTTTATTCAAGAACATAATTCTGTCAACAATCTCCAGAACAGAAGCACAATGCCGTGCACTTGAGTGCAGCTTTGGCACATCTACATCGTCCAGTGCAGCCTTTCTTACAGCCACAGTGGATCAGTTCACGGCACGAATCTGATGCTTCAGGGAGAGTAGTCCGAAGAGGCTGCCACCCTGACTCTTCCTTCGTCCAGCCCCAGTTGTAGGGATCTGGCAAATCTAGATCCCTTATCAATGCCTGCGGTTCGAACAGTTGGCCTGGTGGCAAGTGTGCTTAATGTGCTGCTGGAGTGACTGCCTTGGTTGGAGGAATATTTTCTATCGATCGAGACTTCTGTGTGAAGAGCTGTTTCCTGGCACCATTAACCTCCATGATGTCACTAGTTCGATCTTACATCAGCACAACAAATCGCAGTGAGGGAGAAAAGGGGAAAGGGAATGAGGAAACGGGTGTCGCCTTCTACTGTGATGCTAAAGAACTGGAAAGACTTCCTTCGAGTCAATGAAAACAAACGCGAATTGTTTGCTTTCCTGTCCCACGAAGCCGTCCATTTTCCTATAGTTGAGGGAAAGAGACTTTATGCAACAGATGGCAATGGAGTTATCTGCATTCCTGCTGAGTCACACTTGGACCACCTAGCTCCATGTTCGCACGAGGAAGCCGATACTCGTCTATTACTGCATTTGGCAGATGCCGTGCAAAAGGGATGTAAGAAAGTGACCATACGTACCGCTGACACTGATGTGGTAGGTACTGGCTATAGCCTCATTCAGCAAAATAGCTCCTGTTGAGTTGTGGATTGCCTTTGGTGTCGGATCAAGCTTTCGGTACATAGCTGTCCACGAAATGGTTGCCGCAATGAATCCGGCACAATGCCAATGGATAGGATCCATGCCAAGTGATGTCAGTCAAGAGTCAATGCCATTGATTGAGCGATTTGTTGTGCTGATATAAGATCGAACTAGTGACATCATGGAGGTTAATGGTGCCAGGAAACAGCTCTTCACACAGAAGTCTCGATCGATAGAAAATCTTCCTCCAACCAAGGCAGCACTCCAGCAGCACATTAAGTGCACTTGCTACCAGGCCAACTGTTGGAACCAGGCATTGATAATGGATCCAGATTTGCCAGATCCCTACAACTGGGGCTGGATGAAGGAAGAGACAGGGTAGAAGCCTCTTTGGACTACTCTCCCTGAAGCATCAGATTCGTGCCGTGAACTGATCCACTGTGGCTGTAAGAAAGGCTGCACTGGACGATGAAGATGTGCCAAAGCTGCACTCAAGTGCACGGCATTGTGCTTCTGTTCTGGAGATCGTTGACAGAATTATGTTCTTGAATAAAATATAAGTTATACAATCGATTCGAGTAAATTTACGACGGTCTTTACCTATGACCTTGACCTAAGTGTAATTCCTCTTTACCAGTTCTGGCGATCACAAAAATGAAAATGTCACCAATTGATTGGGCATACCCATATTAACAGGAAATTACACCTTATATCACAATATTTGCTCCCTTAGTTAAGTGTGAATGATCATTAGAATGGTAAAATGGCAGCCATCTTGGATTTTATGTCTCAGCGCTGTCATCTTGGCTATGTTGGTCATCTTGGCGCCATCGTGATAAAAAAAAACATTTGGAGGTAGAGTATTCTCTTAAATGACGTAGAAAACAAAAATTGTGCATGTTTTGTGTTCAACTTTTTGGTCAATCTTGACCTTTGACCTTGACCTTTCATTCTGGAGACCACGTGATTGTTACCAAAAGAATGGGCATCCCAATATTAATTGGAAATGACACCTTAAAGGCCTTTCTACTCTAATTGCTACCCAAGCTAGGTGTGTATAATCATTAAGCCGGTAGAATGGTGGCCATCTTGGATTTGACCTCTCAGCGTGGTCATCTTGGCTATGTTGGTCATCTTGGCGGCCTTCGTGATACAAATATACATCATTTTGAGGTAGAGTATTCTCTTAAATGAGGTAGAAAACAAACGATTGTGCATGCTATTTTGTTCACCTTTTTGGTCAAAATTGACCTTTGACCTTGACCTAACGAACACGTGAGTGTTACTATATGAATGGTCATCCCAAAATTAATTGGAAATGACACCTAAAAGGCTTATCTACACTATTTGCTTCCCAAGTTAAGCGTGTGTACTCATTAGGATCGTGGAGTGGCGGCCATTTTGAATTTGACCTCTCAGTATCCTCAGAGGTCAAATCTGACTTCCCTCCACATCTTAAAATGAATATATTGGTATTAGCTAGCTATGCTAGAAGTTTCATGCTTTTCTCAAAAAGTGCACAATTTTTCAGCTTAACAGCTCTACTAGCACGGCGAAGTTATAATTAAAAATGTAAACAAAACAGAAAGTATATTTTTGCGAAAATGGTTCACAAGAATGTTTTATGTCGTGGTTTTGAGAGACTCACTATTTGACTTACTGATAATATTTCCTCAAATCCTAAGTTTTTTACATTATTTTTGTCTTGTACAGAAATATAAATCCCAGTCACACTAAGAATTCCAGTCCGGATTTTCTGTATTGAAGTGGATAGACTTTTTTTTGCTGGACGTTGGAGATGATGAAGTTTATCCTGGTAGTGGACGAACTCCATCGAAAGCAGTTATTATTCAATCACATCATCCATGTTTAAGGTTTTATTCGAACAGGGCAGGCATACACAACGCATTCCAACTGTATTGGTATTTTCATTAGGAGCTTCGAGAACGAATTTACTGTATCATTTATAGATCAAACTTTTTGGTATTCTGATACATATTTTCCTATGCTTAATGGAAGAAAGATGTCATTGTGACATTTTTTATATAGGATTATCATTTTGGAAATTTAGTCGTGTTGTGTTTTGTGTTGAATTCCGTGGATATACTTAGAGTAAAAGTATATACAAAATAGCTGAACATTTCCAACAAGTATAATCTTAAGAATGGATTAACTAGGAAAACGCCAAAGTCGCTGTTAAACGAGTGAGCGAGTCATGTGTTGAGTACCAGTGAACATTTGCATAATATGTTGATTGATGTTAAGGTGTAAATGATAGGGTTTTGAGTTTGGTTGGTATAAGGGCGCGTAGCGTAAACCGAAAGGCCATCATGCGCCACTTATCCAATATGATAGCCTAGGAAAGAAAGAACTATGCTGAAACTAGCCTCAGGTAGATGGGATAAAAGGGAATGTTGCCGGGTACTCAACACATGGCTCGCTCACTCGTCTAACAACGTCTTTGGCGTTTTCCTAGTTATGTTCAAATATATTTATTTATTTAAGATGAAGACTTAAGATCAGTTGATAAATTAACAAAACTTTTCGTTCTTACCATAATAATAAATTATATAGAAATTTTACATGAATGAGCCACGAGAGTGTTTTTACCCATTTGAATATCGCATGCTGCAGTTTCTTTCTGCGTTTAGTCCATTTAATTATTAGTTAGTCACTATATTGGCCTGCATTAATTTAAATATGCATTTCACTATTTGAACGTTTTAACGGTCATAAGTATTACCTAAACGGGTGAGGGTGGATTGGCCGATTAATCTACAATAACTCGTATTATAATGCTTATGGCCGTTACAAGTTTCAAAAAGTAAAATACACATTTACATAAATGTAGGCCGATATAGTAACTAATTAATTAATAAATGGACTAAACGCAGGAATAAAATGCTGCATGTGATATTCAAGTGGTAAAAAACACTCTCAAATGGCTCATTCATTAAAAGGTATTAATATAAAAGTAATGTAAATAATTTGGATTAAGGCTTATTATGGCTTAAGCTAGGAATAGGATAGACGTTAAAGTCATAAATAGATACAACTTAACCGATCCTTGCAGGCTGTAGCCTCTGTAGATACAGAGAAAGTATGGACTGTACGGCTGTACCTAAGTTACAAAAATAAGCGAGCGTTTCTGTCACCATTGCCAGTCAACAGATTTTAGGGCATATTAAAAAACAAATCGAGTGTCGCTTGTACTATAAAAATTCTTTGTTTGTGTCCCCCAACTATATATGTTTTACACTGTGAATTTGTTTTGTACTATCATATACCACTGGTGTGCGGGTACCCGAAATTTAGTGTCGGGTCTTGTATTTGGGGGCAGACCTGAACGTTAAAAAGGTAACCGCATTATCGTATCTGTATCACGTTTAAAGTTCTGGATTAGATTTGTAAGACTTACAAAAGAAGTTAAAAGGTAGAGACAAATAATCTACGTTTCGCTGGAATCGAACCCTCTTTCAAGGATAGGGTATGTACTAGGAAAACGCCAAAGTCGTTGTTAGACGAGTGACCGAGTCATGTGTTGAGTACCCGGTATCAATTTCTTACGTCCCCCTATACCTAAGGCTGGTTCCATAGCACAGGCTAGAGAGTGCCCTCATACCAACTAAACTTAAAACCTTATGCAAGGTAATTAATTTTAACTTAAATGCAAATATTACCGGGTACTCAACACATGACTCGCTCACTCGGTTAACATCGACTTTGGCATTTTCCTAGTCTAGTTGGATAAGATGACTTTTTGACCGGAATGTGGGAGACCCTGGTTCAAACAACGGTCGGGATTGATTTTTTATTTCTGCATTGGATGAATGGAGTTGGTATGACCTAAGTATTCTGAAAACATTGGAGTCTTCCCATGGACAATTTTACCTCCCTCTTCAGGTGGCTTACCAGGTTAAATTAAGGTATGATTATAGTTGGAATGACCTTAAGTATTCTAAAAACTTAGGTTATTAGGTTAATTTATTGTTAAATTACTAGACGTTGCTACTTGGGAGAAGGAATTGATACGGAAACAGATCGTGACAGCTTAGTTCAAACACAATCTCATGATAATGCTCGTGAAATATTATATTTTTGTACTATTTATGTGATCACAATACGTTTTGATTGAGATTGAAAGATTGAGAAAAAGATTGAGAATCATGTTGCATATAAAGTAGCCAGGCCAGGTCGTCTTGAGAGTGTGTGTGATGAGTGGCGATGTATGTTCGACTACGCGGGTGGCGCCGGAGGCTTGTGAGCCTTCTCCATGCAAGCCAGCACCTTGGGGCCAGTCTCACACTTGTCAGTCCCCTCACCAACTGAAACAAGCACATATGATTTCATTTAAAATAGTTAATTCAATCCCTGGGTAAATTTATTTGGCTTTAACTTAAACAAAACAAAATGCAGTTTCATTATTCAAAAAAATGGAAAAAACAAACATTTATTGTTGGTATTAAATAAGGTTATAATATTCATTCTAAGTATGCATCTGTCCAGCGTATGTTGTAAGTCAACTAAGTAATAAGCAGTTTAATACTGATTTGTTAATATTACAAAGTTTAATTTTGATTTACATTCTTTGCCGCGTTTGTTCCTTTGTAAGCAATTACTTTAATTAATAACCTCTTCAACTTCGTCAAAACATCGTCACATTTAATATAAGAAATATACCCAAAATGTAGCCATTAACTATCTCACATTTTCAGAGGAAAATATTTGGTCGGACAACTGTCAGGAAAAGAAGACGGATGTTCCGTGTTTGGAAAAGCTTGACGTCGACCTTTCCGTAGAAATGCTAGAGACAAAAGTCAGAAAGCGACTTGACATACCTGGAAACACACTTTCTCGCACGAAGACATAATTCATCTGAGGCGTAGCGCTTTACCTAGGAGGGCCAATGTCCGGACCACATTGAAAACAACAAAGAAATCGTTGACCTCTTTGAGGGTAGAAAACATATTATATACGTCTTGCTGGGAGTGGCTTTGTATACAATTTCGTAGCTTCATAGGTTTAACCGAGGGGAAATCTCAAAAGAAATCTTCAATCGCAAATGGAACACAGAGTTCTGTGTGCGACAAACGTTAGACACTTGCTGAAAATGTTTGTTGAGGCTTGTCGAAATACTAAATGCTTCCGGGCATGATCTATGGTTGCATGCGTTCTTTTGGAATGTATCTCAACAACAAGTTCCCTACCTTCAGTGGCGCAGCTAGCGATGCCTTCTAGAATCTTCGCCAGTTTGTCGGGCGCGTCAGCGAACGCCTTCTTCGCCTTCTCTTCTGCATTGGTCTGAGAGAAGGCTCCGTTCTCTAGCATGCCCATGTGCTCCATCATACACCCGACGTAGCACTGGAGCAAGTAATAGAACACAGATGTAATACTGTCTTATCATTGATAGTTAGGGCCCACTATATTACCGCCCTGCCCAATAGTATCCTGCATACAAAGTATATAATATGCGCATAAATATACTAGCGGTCACTGATATAGGGACTCTTGCCACATTTTAACCCCAATGGTATTAACTATATTCTAATTAATTTCAGAACTGATTTGAGCATTTGGAATTTTAATGTTATAATGCTCTAAATGCTAATTTTGACTAATGATTTGGACGATAACTATAATCATAAACTAGAAAATATGCAAAACAATGTGATATTTCTTAAGTATTTAAAATTATTGCTAAAAATATTAATATTATAAACAATGATACGAATCATTGCATAAACATGTAAATTAATATAAATTACAGAGGGTAGTAAGTAGGATTAGTTCAATATTATATGCCTACTTCAGAATGCATATGCATCACATGGGTAAAAGAAGAAAAATAATAACAATTAAGATGAAAAAATGAGAGTAAATGAAAATGTAACACAAATTTGAAAACACAATAGTTTACAACTCAACCGATGAGTCAACATTTGTCAAATTATTCTTTCCCCTTAAACTTTGTAAAGCGCGTTGGGGACCGTTGTTCTAAATGACGTCCCACCCCATACAGAGGACATAATATCCTAAGGATTTCCACATTATTATGACGGACAATGACGAATCTATCTGTATTAAACTTTGTAAAGCGCGTTGGGAACCGTTGTTCTAAATGACGTCCCACCCCATACAGAGGACATGATATCCTAAGGATTTCCACATTATTATGACGGACAATGACGAATCTATCTGTATGCCAGGAAGTTAAGTTAGGTAATGAGGGCTACGTTTATTCTTCATCACACTGACAAGTCAACTATCTATAACAAAGATTGTTAGCAGGCTAACAACTTGCATGCGTACATTGAATTCATTGAAGTTTCTCTCACCTTGCCAGTAGGTGTCGTGGGAACCTTGTGATCCTTTTGCATGTCAATGTCCTCTGCAATCAAAAAGTGTTATGGTCATTGGGTGGTGTCTAGTTGTTTATGAAATAATATGCCGACAGAATAAAGCTACTTACATACTTATACCAACTGCCACTACGTCACCATAAAACGTGAACATTTCATTTTATGTTCTTTCATAAAAGTGTCATAGTTATATGCATGGCTGTTTAAAACGACCGGCTTTAATATTACCCATATTATTATCTATCCATTGGCAAACTGCGATAGCGAAAACAGTTACCAAATATCATAAAAACTGCAGTCTTGTAAACTTTGCATTATAGCCACATAATATTCCTATAAGCTCAGCAATTTATTGCATTTTTGGCTCGTTTTAATCTACAGGCTTTTCAGCATAACCATAAAAATGATGAACGTATTTCGACACGAAAGAAATTCAATAATCTGAAGAATTACGCCTTTGCTCCAGACCTATAAATAATATACTCGCTCACAGTTTGGGCGCATATCCACTCGAAGCACATGGAACCCTGGAGAGATTTAAAAAGTACTTATCGATCTTGAAATATTTGACTCATCCCCTGTATCTGGCATTTTGAATCGTCTTCATCAACACTGCACTTGAAAGTGGGGTTTAAATTTTCTTAAATATTCGATGAAGTTAATAATTTAATGGTGAATGGAATTAAAATCTGACGCTGTAAGAACATCGGAACTGTTTTAAAAAATAAGTTTGAGATGTATTACTCTTTTATAAAACTTCTCTGGTACACAGCAAATATTGCGTCTTGAACATTGTTTTAAACTACCTATTAATACTTACTTCGTTCATGATTATGTTTACCTGAGTTTAATGTCCAACTCTTCAACTTAATGTCTGCCCAAGAGAAAAATGTTTAAAAAAAATATTACAGTTTTTGCGACAAAATTATTTGGGCGGTACAAACTGGTAACAGTTTAACGGTAAACATAAAAATTTAATATAAAATTACAATTTATTTTCACCACTCTTTTACATCATTTCTCTCTTTCGAAGAAGCAACACAAAGACATTACATGAACCACCAACGTTGAACGCTGTGGTAGGTGATACAATTTTATATGAATAAAGTAATATTAATTGCTGTGTATTCGTTCAAGATTATTATTATAATATTTATTAAATTTTATTGAATTTAATTTGTTGCATATTTGAGAAAATTAAAAACCTAATTGAACAGCCTTTAATGGACCTTTAATGGGCGTATGTGACTGACTCTGATTCGGGATGTCCTGGGTTCGATACCCATTACCGGCAATCCTGACTGGAAGGTTTCCCTCAGTCATTAATGTGAATGCAAGGATTTTAGTCCTTTTTAACAGCAATTGGGTCAATGATATTTAACATCCATAGTAGGCTACATCCCCAGTCTCGAATACGTCCGCACAGGAGCGAGCGTAGCAAATTGAAGCGTCTATCTGACCTATTCATAATGGCGATTTAGCGACTTTTTCATGCTTGACATTTTGTTTTAGATGCGATTAAATATTTTTCTGGATGGTTTTGATATGGATTTAGCTTGTGCAGCATGGGAATGCAAAAACAGAAAAAAATAATACGTTATTGCATAAGGGAATTTAGTAATCATTTGGTGTTAATGGCTAATATGCTCACTTGTCAACCAGAGAGCCATCTTAAAAAAATTTGGGCTACAAATCGCTTCAACCTACTTTAAGATGGCTTATAATTGACACGCCGGTAGACGAATGACTGGGGATCTAGCCTACTATAGATATTAAAATATCACTGCCTTGGGTATTCAGTTCACAACTGACGAAGAAGACGTAAACACTCGCTGAAATAAATGAAGTTTCGCCCTCAACACGGACTCACATCCGATGACGTCACCTTGTGGAGCTGAACACACCTTGAAATCCCGCGTTATTATCGTTAAGTCCAAGATTAACGATCGCTTACGAGGATATAACTCAAACTAATCCAGAAGACAGTTATTACAAAGCTGTGACCCCGATCATCATTTATTACTTCTTGTCGGTTATTTGCATATTTTCAAATAATAAACTGTACAAACGATTGATGGGTTGAAAACTTAAAAAATAAACATTGAAGAGAAAAATAAGTCGGCAAATTTAAAAATCTGTATAATATGTATTTCAGATTTCTTGTTATAGTAGACGAAACTGCGTGACTCACACTTTTACAAACGGTATTTTATATTTATTTTTTATTATTCACTGTAACTATTTGTGTACATGGATAATTTAATTTAATAACTTACTTGAATAAGTACACAATAAACATCGTATTGCTAAAAGGTAATCGTTCGTTTAAAAAAGTCTCATCTAAAAGTAAAGATCTCTTCAAAGTATTGTGGTTTGTGAGTCTGGTAATACGAGTATATCTATATTTCTACTTCGAAGTAGGAGTCGGTACAAAACAATTCGACGCTTCCCCTACGAGGAGCGAGAAAACTTATCACTCACATTCAGTTATCATAGCGAGCCTGTATTAACCCTGGGTTAATACAGACAACAGCGCGTTCTGTGCCAGGCCTCCTGAGTGTGTGACGATGCAGCCTAGGGTACGTTCCATAAGCTGTTGAATGTGCTTGGCCCAGCATTCTGTAACATGATTCTTGAGCATATTCATCACGCCCAAGAGGTTTTCAGTTCATAATCTTCAACAAGTGGTAGAGTAGATATTGACGGTATTTCAAAATTTAAGATGACCGTATCGTTCTTTGACGTGCCAACCCAAGAAACTTCTGTAATAGCTGTTTCACCTGTAGGGTATCTCACTAATAACTGAAACGCCCTATATGACGGACTTAACCTTAGTGTAAAATTGCGATAAAATATGTTTGCATGTATTAATGCGCGCCTAAACAGCCCAAAACAGCCATGCCAATGCTCGAGGTGTTCCGCACGTATATCGTGAATGCCAGCGCCAAAGCTTTCGGAACGTACCCCCAGAAGCCCCCGCCTAGCGCAACACAATAGGCGGCGCGCGGACACGCATTGTTCGCGTCTACTTTGTGAACACACTCGTACATTCTCGGTTGCATTGTGCGTGGAATTGGATTGGATCGTCTTACCCTGGGATGCGTTCTCCGAAGCCTTGCAAGCCACCTCGTACTCCGCCAACTTCTTCTTGAACTCGGGGGTATCTGGGTGGTGGGGCTGGAACACAGAAGGGAGCACTTGTCAGACATATTAACCCTCGATCCTGTACATACGGTGCGATTACATGGGCTGTTGTAGCGCCCTAAAAATTCATTAATTCTTTAATCTACATCTTATTCTTTTATGATGTCTGCAAGTTTTATTTTGGTCAGGGTTATCTGAAGTGGAGCAGCCGATGATTATCACATTGTTGTTATTTATCGAATATTAATGTTATGTAATTTTCTCTACTAGGAAAACGCTTAAGTCCCGCCGCGTTGTTGGATGAGCGTAATTGGTGCATTGAGATACCATGTGTTATATGGATTTTCTGTTGTACTGTGAAAAAATCATTACTCAGTTGAAGATTTTTTAAAATTAATATAAATTAAATAAAAAATTAACTTTTATCTTTAATTTTTTTAATTAATCGTAATTTTAAAAAAGGAAAAAATCGTAAGATTTCGATTTGCATAAGAAATAGTTATTCGATTGTGCTCAAATTTCACAAGAATATATTAATTCATAAGATTAAGGTTCTGTGAAAAAATCATTACAATCGGATAAAGCATATTGGTGTAAAAAGTCAAAGAATTGTTTTAAAAAAGAAAAATCACGTAAAATTTCGATTTTATAAGAAATAATTTTTCGATTGGGCTCAAATTTTACAAGAATATCTTAATTCATAAAATTATGGTTCCGTGAAAAAATCATCAAAATCGAATAAAGCATGTAGGTGTTATAAGTCGAAGAAATTTTTAAAAAATCGAAAAAAATCGTAAAATTGCGATTTTGATGAGAAATAATTTTCCGATTGTGCTCAAAAACGTGGCAGTTCTAAGTTCAGAGATTTCGAAGACCTCCATAAAATTTCATCGCAATCGGAGTATCGGTTTAGCCGGAATCGTGTTAACAAACAGACAAAAATACAGGAAAAAAAAACATTCCGGATTTTTTTCTCCAGTGTAGTGAAATGGAATCTTCGCTTCGCTCGCTTCACTCGCTACGCTCATCCAAAAATATTCTGTGGTGTTTATCATAAAAAAATCCATTCCATTATATGGGAAACCTTGAAGCCAAATCCCGTGATATCCGTCATATTTGGCGAAGTTTTGTAAGTAAGTTTATTCTCCTCATAGATATTGAATCGTATCTTTGTCGAGATGTCTAAAGTACTGATTGGTGGGAGTTGCCGAGTCATAAACTTTCAAACTTTCTGGGAGCTAACATCTCACTCCTTACACAATGATCATTTAAAACATGACATATCATCCTTGTTGAAAGGCAATTGTTAAACAAAATAGCCGCATGTCAATCGTACGCCGTGTGCGGGTTTTTATCGTGAGACGTTGACACACGCACTCGAGTACGGACGGACTGAAAAGTGATGCATATATGATAGATTTTAGACATCTGGCATATTATATCGTGGCAACATTTTGCAGAATCATCGCTCTAAACAAAATGCCCACGTAATCACCTGCTATATATGTTAATTATATAGATTTCGATTATCCGTGTAGTAGAACGTTTCGTGCTATGTTTTAAGCTCTATTTCAAGCCAAATAGTAATCTTAATTGCTTAATTGTTTTACCTGTTAAATCTTTTTTTTAGTTACATATTGGAAAGAAGATTGTTTTGGTTTTCTTTTGTTATTGGTTTGTTTTCAAAATGTATCTGACTTGAGAAAGTGCTATGAAATTAGCACGAAACGTTGAACAAATAAATAACTACTACAAGGATAACCCAAAGCTATATTATGAACATAATTAACATTTAACAACCGTGAAAGCCATCATTATAACTATCTATATATTGAATAGAGTTGTAATGATAACGAAAGCCGTAACAAAAGCTACAAAATTAAAGGCATTTCATATTAATAGTTACTAAAATAACTTCTTATCTCCTGTCATCAACAGGTTGATGCTATGAAACAAGAGTCTACACCCAGCTTCTATAACTGGTCACTAACCCCAACCACCAACTATTGAGTTAATATCGGGGGCTGCCACTGTATAACCCGATGCCAGATATAACGAGGTCCATGACTCGCGCCCCTAAACTTTACGGCACCCCCGAGAGTAGCCATGCTTATTACATTGTAAGTGATCATTAGAGGCATACATTAAATTCATTCATTACTGAATTTCATTCTCAACATTAATAATAATTGGCTTTTTGATTATATTACATTTCCTTCGACTCAATAATACTTAATTTTTATTATAGGCTGACACTTGATTATTTAATTGCAATATTTTTTCGACTCAAAAATAATATTATTATATTGCTAAACTTTTTTTATTAGATAGATGAACCCTTGAATAGTCTTTCTCAACTATTCAAACTCTAAAATACTAACCTCCCAAGTCGTAAACCCTATTTTATGTTGGTTTGAATTTCATTTAGACAACGATCCAAATGTACTTTTGATTAAAATTAAAAATATATATATTATGTTTAGGTCGCTATAAATAACAGGGATAACTGTTTGAATATTTCAAGCAAAGTTAACCTAATTTTAAAATTTTGGTTAACAATGATCCCAATAAAATTGAGATTCACTTTAAAAATTATTGAAATAATTAGAAAATATATTTAGTGTTTAATTTAAATTCCATCACGCATGAGTAGGCTATAGATAAGTGGCTACTCACCATGGCTGCTACAACTACCACTGCAACCAGTACGAAACAAATGACAGTCTTCATGGTGAAGTCTTGTGAGTTAGTTAACTATCGCTGGCAACTGGGAACCAAGTGATGACTGGCCATCACTCGCTACTCTATTTACCAACACAGCCCTGCTCGAACAAATTACTGGACTTTACCTTCAAATTCGGTCAGATTTTATTTAAACGATTCTTCTTAATTCCGGAAGCTGCATCATTACAATCAGGTCTTTCTTCCTGTAATTTCCTGTCGACAAGAAGCTAGTTAATAACTTATTAATATCAGGGAGGCGGTGTGTGTGTTTCTGTTTGGGCGACAAGATTAGCGCCACGCTAAACGAAGCAGAACCTACAAGACATTACGTCATCTACCCTGGTGTTTAGTGTCGCTGTCTCACACTGCGATTATAATCTACACCGACAAGTGTTAAGTTAATATATGTCCTTAATGTTGTTTAATTATTTTGAACAACACTGAAATTCAGATCATTATAACATTTTAGTCTTGAAATCAAATGTTGTTTATTAAGTTAATCCAGTTTCCATACGTGAATCTGTATTTTTATTTGCCCATAGATGCATGATTTTTTTAATTATGGTATACACTTTGTGACGATGACTTATAGTCTTTAATAATATTACTTCAATGATGTGTTCTTTTTTCTGAAACAAAAATGCCGTTCAACAAAACAATTATTAAAATAAACATTTCAATCGGCCACAAGTCCTAGTAATAAAGAAAAGTAATAATGAAAACTATAAACAAACCCGATAGTATATTTAATCGAAAATATGTCACAATAATGTTTTATGTCGTGGTTACGAGAGACTAACTATTTGACTAACTGTTAACATTTCCTCAAATCCTCAGTTTTTTACATTATTTTTGTCTTGAACAGAAATATAAATCCCAGTCACACTAAGAATTCCATTCCGAATTTTCTGTATTGAAGTGGATAGACTATTTTTTGCTGGAGGTTGGAGATGATGAATTTTATCCTGGTAGTGGACGAACTCCAACGAAAGCGGATATTATTCAATCACATCATCCATGTATAGGTTTTATTCGAACAGGCCAGGCATACACAACGCATTCCAACTGTATTGGTATTTTCACCAGAAGCTTCGAGAACGAATTTACTTTCACAAATATAGATCAACCTTTCTGGTATTTTGAGACATATTTTCCTATGCTTGATGGAAAAAAAGATGTCATTGTGAAATTGTTGATATAGGATTTTCATTTTGAAATTTGTATCGGGTTGCGTTTAATTACATAGATATACTTACAATAAGTATATACAAAAAATATGAACATTTCCAACAACTAATCTTAAACATGGTTTAACTAGGAAAACGCCAAATTCGTTTTGAGACTAGTGAGCGAGTCATGTGTTGAGTACCGGTACCTTGGAACATTCGCATATAAGTTGATTGATATAAAGGTATAAATTATAGGGTTTTGAAATCAGTTGATAAAAGGGTGCGTCAACTAAAAGGCCATAATTCGCCACTCTATCCTGTGATAGCCTAGGGAGGAATGAACAGTATACTAGAACCAGTCTTAGGTAGGGAAAGGGAAGGGAATGTTACCGGGTACTCAACACATGACTCGCTCACTCGTTTAACAACGACTTTGGCGTTTTCCTAGTTATGTTTAATTATGTATATTTATTTAAACAGGATGAAGACTTAAAAGATCAGTTGAAAAATTAACAAAACGTATAATTTTTACCATAAGAATAAATTATATAGAAATTAGACATGAATGAGCCACGAGAGTGTTTTTTACCCACTTGAATATCACATGCAGCAGTTTATTCCTGCGTTTAGTCTATTTATTTATTAGTTTCTTAATATATTGGCCTACATTAATTAGAATATGCATTTCACTAATTTTGAACCTTGTAACGGTCATAAGCACTAACTAAACTTGTGAGGGTGGATTGGCCGATTAATCTACAATCACCCTTATAATTAATGCTTATGGCCGTTACAAGTTTCAAAAAGTAAAATCCACATTTACATAAATGTAGGCCGATATAGTAAGTAACTAATTAATAAATGGACTAAACGCAGAAAGAAAATGCTTCATGTGATTTTCAAGTGGTAAAAAACACTCCCAAATGGATCATTCATGTCAAAAGCTTTTAATATCAATACTAATGTAAATAACTTAGATCCGGCTTATTATGTCTTTAGCTAGGAATAGGATAGACGTAAAAGAAAGAAATAAAGATATATTATAGCCGATCCTCGCAGGCTGTAGCCTCTGTAGAGAAAGTTCGGACTGTACTGCTGAACCTAAATTGCAAAAATAAGTAAGCGTTTCTGTCACCGTGGCCTGTCAACAGATTTTAGGGCATATCAAAAACAAATCGAGTATCGCTTGTAATGAAAATACGAAATTCTTTGTTCATGTCCCCTTGACGATATGTTTTGCACTGTGAGTATGTACCCGAAATTAAGGGTCGGGTCGGGTGTTGGGTCAGACCTGATCGTCAAAAAGGTACTCGCATCATCGTAACTGTACATATTGTGTCTGTTCTGGATTAGACTCTGCGAGACTTACAAAAGAAGATAAAAAGTAGATACAAATAATCGACGTTTCACTGGAATTGAACCATCTTGTCAAAGAATAGGGTATGCATGCTAGGAACTAAACTTAAAACCCTATCATTTATACATATCAATGAACTTAAATGCAAATGTTCACGGGTACTCAACATATGACTCGCTTTCTCGTCTAACAACGACTTTGGCGATTTACTAGTCTAGTTGGCTAAGGCGCCTCTATACCTGGATTGGGAGACCCCGAACCCGGGTTCAAACAATGCGGGATAGATTTCCTAAATTCTGGGATGATTAAAAAATAATAGAACCTGTTTTGAAATGCATAATATGCAGTTCTATGAAAAACATAGCCAGAACGAAATTCGAGTAAAGATTGCAATGTTAATTCAATCTCCGAGCGAAATTTCGGGTAACCTTGAGCATGCAAGATTCGATACACCTTGGTCAATTGCATGCTTACATGCATGCATCCACAACAAAAGCATTGTCTTTAAATTTAATCCTACACATTTGAGCTTATATTTATAATGTATTATTTCTTGAAGGTTCGCAACGGATCGGATTTTGCTCATTTTCTTATCACTTCTCAGTTAACTGGTCACGGGTTTATATTTAAAATTTCAGATCAATCTGTTTGGTCGTTCGGCCGTATGAGATCGTACAAACAAACAAACATACATTTTAAGGACAAAATCACGAGGAAGACCCGTTCGACTTGCGTTGTAAGACTCATTCGCTGCGCTCACTGGTTTAAATATACGACATATTAAAACAATAACTAGTTCTTGAATATTATGAGTTTGCCCTGAATTGTGCGGCAAACGCATCCAAAGAAAGAAAACAACAGAACAACCGGGGTTCCACCCATTGGTAGGGATACAGTCAGATTTGTGTATTCACTTCGCTAGCTACGCTCATCCGATGATGAACACTTCGATGGCTGCGTTCTAAGCTCACAATCAGAAAGTTGACGGGTGAGTTTAACGGACTCAGTGAACTTAGTATTCAGCTTAGCAAGACGCGGGCGTATACATTACCTTGGAATTAAATTTAGAAACTTTTCAAAGTTTGTCGTAAGTACTTCCTCTACGTGGGCTAGTTAATGGAATAGGAATGTTCCCAGTTTAGCTTGATTTACTCGGCTACATAGTCGAGTCTAAACATATCATTTGCAATTCAATGTTGACGATTCCAAGGAATTGTAGATTTGTATAAGGCTATTCGAAGAATTAGTGAATAAAATGAACATGCCATTTGTTTGTAATGTATATACTTTATAGCCACATAGCATGCTTACATCCATCAACATCAAGAAGTATAATTTATTGTTTTATTTCCATTACATTTCCTTCAAAGCTCTCACTAAAGCAAACGCAGGAGATTAACGACAACAAGGTTAAAACGGTTCAGCAGAAAAGTAGAATTACTTATAAATATTCAAATGACAAAATATTATTGGACGAACAACTATCGCGAGGTCTTTATTTAAAATATGTTGTTTAATACACGTGGCATGTAAATAATTTGTGCTTAATATGTTTATGTTTGTGTTGTATATCCTATGTATGCCTAATGTATTGCACTTGTGGGGCTTCGCCCTGTTGTCAATAAAGAATCAATAATAATAATAATAATATATATCTGAGTTAAAAACTTATGAAAATTTATATATCAACATATAAATACAGAAGTTAATATTGTGATCACTATTACTTCATTGTTCATATAGTGAATATTTTAATGAAGAGTAAACGTGGATTATAAGATTTGAACACTAATTGCTTAATTCATGTCTGCTTTCGAGTAGACCGAGACTGTGTGAACAAAGTATGAATACACTGTCACTGTTTTACCTTAAACACTCCTGTGGGGCGTATTGTACGATTGTGTCTCGTCTTCTCCTCCTCGCGTCTTTCCCTCTCGTCACGTGACCCTGTTGACTCTAGAAGGCGCCAAGTGTTGCAATAGTTTGATAACAGCTGCACATGCGTTTTTTCTCCGCAAGGTCGTGAACTACATGCAGAACAAAGCAATATCTCGCAAAATCGCAACGCAACGCAACGCATCGCAACGCAATGTCATGAATCCACCGTGGATTCATGACATTGCGTTGCGATGCGTTGCGTTGCGTTGCGATTTTGCGAGATATTGCTTTGTTTCTGCATGTAGTTCACGACCTTGCGGAGAAAAAACGCATCCACTGCCTGTGCACACTTTGTGTCGGGGCATGTGTTTATTATTTTAGTGTTTCAGTGGTTTACTAGATACCTAACAGCTGCTAGCTTAGCATAAGTATTAGTGACCCAAATTGTTGTTAGGTATCGCAGCCATTGTTTCCTTCATAGTGACAGACACAAAGAGAAGTTGTGTATTCAACCGAGTAGATTGGTTTATAATTGTCAAATTTAATACACATATAGATAAGCTAGGTCTCTAAAGCTAGGATCTTAATATGGGTAGTTTCTTTTCCAATACTAATTTTATAAGGTAAACTGAGATAGTTAAATAATTGCTTTTGTCTGTATGTCAGAGCGGCTTGCATGCGAATTAGATGAATCATGTCAATATATGAATTAGGAAACACTTACTTGCGGGCGTTTGTAAGTTGACCGAATTTTGCGATGAGTTGCGACATCACACGTAGCTGAGTGCCTTATTGGTCCAAGGAAATCGCCAACGCAAATGCAACACATGCATCGCATCCATCGCAACGCAATGATGATGTATCGCGATTCAAATTATTGAAGATTTATCTAATCTCCCTGGCTGTACGTATGGCTCGTGGCCAGTACGAGGATGAAGAACTACGGGCTCTAATCAAAACAAACTCTTTACATGTGAGAAACTCCTTCCACAGGAATACTGAAAGAGATTACATTAACTAAAGCGGCATGCTGGCTAGTTAGCTTTGATGTATGTTCTCTTTACACGGTTACTCGTCCAGTAGACGGAGTTATAAACAAGATGAGAAAGAGTGCAAGAGTACACAGCAGATCTCACTTCCCATTGTCTGAAATCAACGGTCTTCATGTTCGATGTGAACTTTAAGAGCAGAATGAGGGTGCTGTGATGAGTATTCCAAACTCACGAGAATATACACATGGATGCGTTGAAGTTGAAGCCCTGACTCGATCAAAGCCCTTGTCATTTTTCAAGTGTTAACAATAATATTCTGGTAAATAACCATAATACGACACAGTTCTGTACTGTTCAATACTGTTCCAATCTTAACCCTTAACCCCGCCAATCTTAAGTTATTATCTTAAGGCTGTGTGTCATCCGTTCTAATCAAACTCACATTGGGATTGTAGTTCTACTTCGTGTTAATCAATTGTTACACATCATTCAAGATATAATTAAAACCGAGAAACCTTTTTTACTTATCGAAATAATAATTTTTGTTAAACTTAATTTTCTTTGTTACTTTAAAACTTTGAATACCATTTTCTTTAAATGAGAACAAAGTTTTAAAATAAAATAAAATTCATGTGCTTTACACAAAAAATTTTTCACAGAAAGAGCAACAATTTTCGAGGTAAAAGATATTTTCAAATGTGTAAAATTGGATTAGATGACCGAAACAACAATCATATACCGTGGAAAGGTTTTGTTAGAACGGACGATACTAGCTTAGGAGTAAAAGCGCCCGACCGGCAATCAGGAGACCCGGGTTCGATACCCGGCTGAGAAGGATGTTTTAATTTCTAGATAATGAAGGAACACGTGTATTTCGTACCAACTTCACAAATTGTGTTATTGTGCCAGCTGTACATTGTAGCCCAATTCACGCCCGTATCTTTCCTTCCCCGTGCCTGGGAGCGGAGCTTCTCTTTGCATGCGAGGTAATCCGTCTTCCTCGTGGTCTAGCATCAGTCTTCCCATGTCCCTGATGGGCTGGGAATCTCACACCCGGCCAGCTCATATGTCACACGCAAAGCCCGGACATTTGTCTGAGAGTGCAGGAGGCTGGAGGAATCTTTCTGGAGCCGAGACAAGGACGACTTGGACAGATTGCTTTAGAGTGTATCCATCAATTTGTTTGAATTGTTGGGTAAGGATTTAATATTGCTAACATACCTCTGATGCCGTTTTAAAATAAGTTAATAATTAAATAAACAACACATATTTTCTCACTAGCCAAAGTTACTACCTAAACGTTTCAAGATGTTTTTGCACAAAACAGATTTTAAGTAATTGATTCGCGTGACAATTTTTAGTGAGAACAAGAACACACACTTAAAACAATTAACCAAGGTCACTTACACAAAAAAACAATTGCGAATTTTCGAGTCACACTTCCTGACTCTTCCTCAAGCAGAGGCTAACTGACGCACGTGCGGTCTTCTCTCTTTGGGTTGGCGGGCAGCCTTTGCTTGAGGAAAAGTCAGGAAGTGTGACTCGAAAATTCGCCATTGTTTTTTTGTGTAAGTGACCTTGGTTAATTGTTTTTAAGTGTGTGTTCGTGTTCTATTTCGTTCCGGGTCAATAAGCTTGCCGTTATCGTCAATTTCTAGTTATTTTGTTTGGAAATGTCGTTAAGTAAAGTCAATTAAATAGAATCAGAAAATACTTCAAGGACATAAAACTAAGAACTGAGAAATGTTTGAAGTTAAAAAAAAGTGGGTGTAAAGTAATCAAGAATGAAGATAAAGTTTATAGTCTAATGCTCGACTTGATTCATTTATCACAACCCCCATATAGGTGTTATTTTCCCATCACGCTTCATAAGCTTCCTCGTTAAACATGCATGCAGTTATGCACGTCCGATGCAGCCTTGTTATGACTGGTGTTGCTTGAATATAAACTTAAGTAAATCTCCCTTCTTATTTATGAGCTGTGAGTTTACAGGTGTACGCGACTTAGCAGATATTAAATCTTTCAGCCACGTCGTCAGCTAAACAACTGCACCATCGGTATTGTGTAGAAATGTTCAGCCTTGGTGTATAACTAGCCGACCATGACCCTCAACACTTTACAAGCCGCGCACCCACCGAGTAGGGTGTCAACCCTTGGAGACAAAGATTGACTAATGATGACGTCATGAATGAACAAACGAGATAATTAATTATATTCACGGACGTGTATTGATAGGGTTTACCCCAAGGAACACAGTAATGGAGGGAATTGAGATCTATGTGCTCCGGAATAGCTAGAGAGAGAGGTGGACAGAAACTCTGATTCAAAATGTCTTGGGTTCGAATTCTGTCGTGGCGAAAAATCCCGAATTTTTTTTCCGAGGTTGGAGGGATTGATTTCTCTTAAACAGCCCTCGAACATCCCTTCACAGTCGACCTGTCCGCAACATACCTAGTTATGACTCCTAAGAGGGGCATATTGCACCCTTAACAGATTTCATTCCCACTGTATTTTATTTTCCAAATCGTATGTGCCACAGCGGACGGTGTAAAATAACATGATTGAGGATATGGCCCGGGAAGGTTGTGGAAATTAAATGGCTTTCAGAGGAGTGAACAATAATTAAGAACGGCTTTGGTAGTAATCTTCGTGGAGATGATGTTGATTTGTGTGGCGATGAACGCGGGAAAACGTTCATGAAGTAAATGAGATATGGAAGCTTCGTGGTTGTATATTGCCAACTCTTTCCAAGCATGGTTTAATTTTACTCAAGCTGGAACCGTAATGAGATAAATTTAACTCAGCTTGTTAGTGTGATGAAGGTGTTAAAGTAAATGATTTAACCAACCACTACTCTAATTATCCATTGACCTATATTTTAGCGTGTTTGTTTGGTAGCCGGGAACACATATTTAACAGCTGAAGTTAAATTGAAGTGAGAATACGACTGGCTCTTAATGGCCTTGGATTTCACAGATGAGGAAACTGTTCTTTTACAGACTAAAACAGCGCAAACAACAAGTAGGTCATAGGTTAGGGGGAGAGCAGACGAACTGCGCACTAAACTGATGAGTAACATTCTGTCCAAACATTTTATCCTAAGTGAAAATTGATGGGTCGCGGGTTGGTTTAATTTCCACGAAAAACAATTTTTCTAACGTCAGAAATACGTCCCTAATTGACATCGCGGGGAGGCCGGCCGCCCGTGTAATTGGCGAATCCGTCACGACATCCTGTCAGTTGCTCAGAGGGGGTATTGTGTAGGTTCAGCTAGACAAATAATATGCGCGCAACTTGTTGTTATGATTGTCTGATTATAGGACGTTGACAAGGAAACTAAATTACACTTGTTGACGCGGACACGTGTCGTGTCGTGTGCGTGTGTGGGGTCCCTTGTGGGGTCTCTTGAGGTGTTTCTTGTTGGTCTCTTGTGGGTCCCTTGTGGGGCCCTTTGTGGGCAAGACATTGATATTTTATTGTAACTTTATGCCTTCTGCACCACAGTCACTTAATTTACTTTACTTTAGTCTAGCTTAAGTTGAATATAGACGATAATATTATATTACACTTGTAGAACTACGGTCCCGTGTTCAATAAAAATCAAATTATTATTATTTCTTATAACATGCACGAGAATAAGCTCACTAAGCGCGAAACCGACAAAACTTGAGACGGTTGTTTGAGCTCGAGCCAACAATGTTAAGTGGCCTATTAAAATATTCGCTTGATCGGTAAACCCAGCTAATGTTATAAACATTCTGGATCTCTTTTCAATATTACATTTTCACCACAAAATTTTGCATATTTGGGATGTTGTTTATTAAGGATAAGGGCAAGTCGCGATCAGAGCATGTTTTAACCTTTCAAATAATTATTGTCTCCTACGCAAGCTTGGAAAATAACAAAAAATTACCAGTTTGGTGGAATATTTACTATCCGTTACTGAAAAAGTAAGCGCTTTGGAAAATTTGCTCGATCTCGCCAATACACTGTTCTGATGACATTTGTGTGCAACATAACCCGATATACAGCAAAGGCTTCCAATGTCAGCTAAAACCTCGCATTCCTCTCAATACTAATTTGCTGGTGCTATTCACCCATTGTGAGCGTAATAATATGACGTTCTGGCTACGAATGAGAACTTGAACAAAATACAACTGCCATGATTAGCTACAAAGATATTGAGTACGCCGACATAACTATATAGCTAGTTCCTTAGTGCATTGTGTGTGCAATTAGTAAGCCATCTTGAATATATTACCCAAAGGGCTTTGGATATTGTAGCCAGAGATTCACAGCATGTCCATCAGTGTAGATCTTGTGACAGTACCTAACACAACTGCTTATGATCAATATGCTTGGTACACTGCCGAGCTCAAACTGTGTAACAAACAATTTATATTCATTACACTCAATGATTACCACAATTCCTTGCATAATCTGCTTATTGGTATTAAATACCTCCTTATGCAATAACTTCTATTGTTCTCTTTGTGTATTCCTATGCTGCACAAGCTAAAAACATATTAAAACAATCCAGAAACAGACTTAATCGCATTTTAAACATGTAAAGCATAAATTGAAACGCCAAATCGCCATCTTGAATAGGTCCAGATTGACGCTTCAATTTGGTACGCTCGCGCCTGTTGTGGCAATCTAGCTCTCTGTAGTACAACATACTTAATCGTAACATCTGCCTCCAGTCCACATGTTTATTTATGTCTTATGATTCATGTTATCCTCAACCTCTTGGTTGTTTCCCCGGTTTAAATGTGATAACCGTGTTGATCTTGATCCTGTTACAAGATCTACCCAACAAGGCGAAGAACAACAAACTGTCATTCAAGTTACTCGATCCAGTGTCAATATTTGAACACGTCTAAGGTATCGGGCGTTTTTCTACGTCATTAGTGCCTTGAGGATAATAACTCACTTTAGTAAGTGGCTCTCTGGAAGATTAGGCCCTTGAAAGCCGAGACTTGATGTGACATCAGGGTGTGAGGTTACAAGACATGATCGGCACTTTACTGTCATCAGTCTCATCTCAACTTACTTCCACATATCGCCGCTCAAATCTTAAGCTTGGTAGGCGACGAGATAATCGTTGTGTGTGTACAATATTTCGGCTGGGATTGTGGAACCATTAACAATTCCTGCGTGATGAATCTAGTTTGGAAATTTGACTTGAGATTTGATTTATCACCATAATAATAATAAGCAAGCCCGGGTGAGGAAATATCCATCAAATGTAGAGAAATTACTTTATTAAACTGATTGTCGAAGGAGAACATACAAAACAAATGTCAAACCCTTTATAGGGCAAGAAACTGGGACCCAAAATTTTGCTTTCTATCTTAACAATTTTAAAAAAATCGTGATTTTTTAAAATAATTGGATGAGCGTAGCGAGCGAAGCGAAGATTCCATTCTACTACACTGGAGAAAAAATTCCGGAATGTTTTTTTTTTCATTTTTTCTTTTTTTTTGTATTTTTGTCTAGTTGTCCGCACGATTCCAGCTAAACCGATACTCTGATTAAGATGAAATTTTATGGAGGCCTTCGAAATCTCTGAACTTAGAACTGCCACGTTTTAGAACGCAATCGGAAAATTATTTCTCATGAAAATCGCAATTTTACGATTTTTTTCGATTTTTAAGAAAATTCTTCGATTTATAACACCTGAATGCTTTTCCGATTGTAATAATTTTTTCACACAACCTTAATTTTATGAATTGATATATTCGTGTGAATTTTGAGCGTTATCGAAAGATAAATTTCTTTAAAAATCGCAGTTTTAGGATTTTTTTCGATTTTTTAATTTTCTTTGCTTATAGCACCTACATGCTTTATCCGATCGTAATGATTTTTTCACAGAACCTTAATTTCACGAATTGATATATTCGTGTGAAATCTGAGCGCAATCGAAGAATTATTTGTTTTGAAAATCGAAATTTTACGATTTTTTTCTTTTTTAAATTACGATTAATTAAAAAAAAAAAAAAGTTTATTTTAATTTAATTTATATTAATTTAAAAAATATCAACTAAGTAATGATTTTTTCACAGTACAACAGAAAATCCGCATAACACTTAACAACTCAATGCACCAATTACGCTCATCCAACAACGCGGCGGGACTTAAGCGTTTTCCTAGTTTAAGAACTTTTTTAGAATTGTTTCCTTGATCTTGTGTGAATAAGATGCTAATTTTGCATTCCAAATGGACATCAATGTTTAAAAAATTTAAATAATTGTTTTGCAATTTTTCATTTTTGTCCCATTTATTTTTAATTCTACCAATTCCGAACAAAACAAAGCAGCTTTTTGCCCGGGTGCAATGGTTGATGTAATTGTGTAGGTATTGAAAAGTGGTGGTAAACTATTACATGGTCTGTTTTGGTGGAGGTGCCGGGTCTAGCGCCCCCCTTGTGAGTGGGGCTGTGCCCCTTGGGGCCACTCGTGTTCCCCCCTTGTGAGTGGGGCTGTACCCCTTGGGGCCACCAGTGTTTCTGTATAATTCTTGTTGAACGCCAATCTCAAGAAAATACGCATGTCAATCTCTTGTCGTGTTCGGTTCTTAACGTGAGACGTGGCACACGTGAACAATGCGCGATCAACACCTCAGCTAAAAGAATATCTTATGTGACAGGTTGAGAACTTTTCTTGTTACATTTTCCCTGGCAGAACATTAATTTTACATTTACATTCGTATTCAGTTGCCGAAGTATTTTACTTTTAGAGATCTATCGAATACAGTTGACTAATCGAAAGAACTACCATGACCTACTCTTGGACAGTTTTTAATTAAACTAGCATGACTCTTTTGCCATAAATAACACATAATTAATTGGTTTGGCACACAATGCACGTCTAGAAAGAGAATTAGTTAAATCAACATGCAATACGGATGCACATGCAATAGGAAATGTTGAATTATTCACGAACTTTAACAAAGTGTGATAGTGATATCTGCGCAGGGGTGCAATGCATGTCCCTCAACTAGGTATATTGGAGTTAAGACAATTGTGAATTGATGTCCGAGGGCTGTTTAAGAGGACTGAAACACTAATAACTGGGTAGACCGTCAGTCAGGATTGCCGGACGGGATTCGAACCTGGGACCTCCCGAATCAGAGTCTCGCGATTAATGCTTGAGCCAACACTGTCGGTAAGAAGTGGCATAAAGAGCAAAACAAATTAGTTTAAAGTAAGTTAAGTTACATTATGACAGACCGCGAAAGCATTCGTCAACATATTTTCAACATATTATATAAGCACTGGTTTCTGCAGACTACAATCATCTACACAGGAAGCCTGGTTGTTTAAATGTTAAAAGTGAAACACTAAGTGATTTATAAATATAGTGAACCATGAATATATTATAATTCAACCTTCAGTTTGCGAAATATTATTTTTAAATTTATTTAAGAACAGTGTTAGTCCTAATATTATAATTTTTATTAATATTATAAAATGATGGTATGTTATCATTGCTTGGTCATATTCTTTGTCTATTATTAATGATTTACAACTTGTACTTTAATAAGTTTTTGTTGCATTGTTGGTACAAGTACTTAATGAATGAAGCGCCAAAAGGTTTATGCAACAAATGTTATAATAATACAAAAAAAATCACAGAATAAAATATAATAATATGTCCTATAATATTGTAGTAATGTATTCTTCAGAAATATTTTGTTTATGAAATTAGTTCTTTCATAACAGTATCAGGTGCACAATATTGAAGGTAATTCTTAATACTAGGAAAACGCTTAAGTCCCCGCCCGCGTTGTTGGATGAGCGTAATTGTGCATTGAGCTGCCATGTGTTATGCGAATTTTCTGTTGTTCTGTGGCAAAATCATTATACTTAGTTAAAATTTTTTTTAAATTAAATTAAATTAGATTAAAATTAACTTTATTTTTTATTTTTTTTAATTAATCGTAATTGTTAAAAAAATCGTAAAATTGCGATTTTCATAAGAAATAATTTCTCGATTACGCTCAAATTTTACACTAATATATTAATTCATAAAATAAAGGTTCTGCGAAAAAATGATTACGATCGGATAAAGCATGTAGGTGTTATAAGTCAAAGAGTTGTTTTAAAAAAAGAAAAAACCTGTAAAATTTCGATTTTTATGATAAATATTTTTTCAATTGCGCTCAAATTTCACAAAAATATCTAAATTCATAAAATAAAGGTTCTGTGCAAAAATCATTAAAATCGGATAAAGCATGTAGGTGTTATAAGTCGAAGAAATTTTTTAAAAATTGAAAAAAATCGTAAAATTGCGATTTTCATGAGAAAAAATTTTCCGATTGCGCTCAAAAACGTGGCAGTTCTAAGTTCAGAGATTTCGAAGGCCTCCATAAAATTTCATCGCAATCGGATTATTGGTTTAGCCGGAATCGTGTGGACAAACAGACAAAAATACAAAAAAAGAAAAGAAAAAAAAAACATTCCGGATTTTTTTCTCCAGTGTAGTGAAATGGAATCTTCGCTTCGCTCGCTACGCTCGCTACGCTCATCCTACAATCCATAAATTAGCAAATTTATCCCTCCATCCCCTAATTTTATTTATTTGTATTTTCTGGACTGTTTTAAATATTAACTTTCCACCTACGGGAGTGTTCACCGTCTAACCAAATCGAGCACTGCCTTCTAGATGCTCCTCGTGGCTCCTCGTTTACATCCAGGAGGCAGTGGTCCTAGGTGTGGGTGTGGGACGTGGGACGTTGTGGGGCTGGGGGTGGGGCTGACAAGTATATACTGAAAGAATTGTCATTCCGCTCCAGTCCGTGTCATCAGTCTCACATCGCCATCAGTCACCTCGGCAGGGTGTTAAGTCGGAGGCTGCTCTAGAATAAGATCGCACATCTACATGCGACGCTGCACCGGCCCACACAGGTTAGCTGGACGAGGACAATTAAGAAGCAATGGATATTGATGAATCTTATTCTTGATTTCGTCTCAGGACGAACTTCGCCATCCTTGGCTCGTGAGCCTAACTGAGCCTATGCTCATGATATCCAAGCAAAGGTCGTCATCCCCTCTCGTACACTAATCAGTGTTGTGTGAACTTACTAGGGCTACCGGGGGGAAACTCTAATCTTACATTTTATTTAGCCTTTATTGACACAGCATAAAAATAAGAATGACACAGAGGTTATTAATATGATAAAGATGGCATGGATAATACAAAATAAACTTAACAACACAAAACAAAACCATGAAATTCAATTTGAACATGTAAAAAGCATCACAAACAAAGTGTTGGATTAGCACAGAAAATTAAAATTTTCAAATGAATGTCAGACTTGCAACTTAAAACATGATTTATTAAACATTCTCCACACGTAACAGCTATGTGTACGACTAGACGAAGTTCGAAATCTCAATTTAAATTAGAGTTTGAACACTTTGATTCGAGCCGAAAATGTGCGTTCGTACTTTTCAAACAACACCTGTATTTTTCTACCGATCAAGATAATTTGTTATGTGCACTCAGAAAGGTGATTAATCTTCTTACATGGCCTGTTTTTTTTTTTGTAAATTTCGGTTCCGTTTGGGTACGTCAAAATTCAAAATTGTTGGGATTTGCCTCTCCCCCTTAAGCCCCAGATACTAAACAAAAGGTTTTTTTAAACATCACCCTTTCTACTAACTTATATATTTTACCAGTAGGTTTACCAGTTTCTACTGAAAAACACTACACGATTCAGTAAGGAACGTACTCATTTGAAAACCTCATCTTCCGTAGGATTCTAACAAACACACACATAGTTATCTCATTCCACTATTATTAACCACCACCATAAATTTATTCTTGTACTAGTTGACTCGAGTGATGAAATTTGTTGACTATGAGACCCAGCCAAAATTATCAAACGAAATTATGCTTTTTTAGTCCCTCTTTCTTTCTGCCAACTTTTCCGACCACTTTAGTGCTTTCTTCGAATTCATATTAAATGTCTAGGGATTCCCTTACCTGCTTAGAACTTTGCGTGGGTGTTTATAGTGCTATAACATGCACGTTTAGAACGCTGCGTGGGTGCTGCAGGATGTACCGAGCGGATAATTGTAAAGCTGGATAATTAGTTAATGATGTGATGAGATGAGATGAACGACCGCGTCTACTCTTTAGTTCCGCGAAGCAAGGGCCACACCCTCGCATACTTTTCCGCGCGATGCAACGAAAAAGTTCTCGGCTATTTTCCACGCGTTGTTTACGTTATTTGCTACCAATGTTTGTTTATAACGCAAAGTTGAATTATGTGAAGAGTGAAATTTTACAGCAAACATTGTAAGCCTAGTATACATTCGTCGGTTGTGTGTTTTGTATAGCCCATGGATGTTGGTACTGTGTATTATTTACTGATTGGTTTGGAAATGGAGCATGTTGTTGTTGTTGTTTTGTTTTTCAAATTGACTGTTAGTCAACCATCAAATTGCTAGTATATTTTAGAGAATAGCTGTAGGAGTTACCCTTAAGGCACATTCCTGTTAGTTACCCTCACTTGCCCTCACTGACATCACAGGCTGTGCGAAACTTTCAGTAGATGTCTCAGGTCAGAATTGGAAACACTAATTAATCTTCACGTTTTCGTATTAAATTAAAAAGTATTAAATTTCCCATCTGCTTGAATTGTTTCTGGCTGATAAACATTAATATGAAATATTGATAATCTACATCTATCCACATTTCACATATTATATTTGCTTGAAAACTATGCACACAGTTGCATTCACATCATAATGCCTTCAGGCCCCCAAAAATATCTATTTGAAAAATGGTAAAACGTATATTTATGTCTGGAGCTGCAGTATGTGCCAACTTGTGGAACTATAGCAGTTAAGTTGGTATGTTTCAATATAAATTGGCTTCGTTGTATTTGAAACTTTTCTTTTCTTTTCTTTTCTTTTCTTTTCTTTTTTTTGTATTTTTTTTCCGAAGATGGCGTCGATCACCACCGTAGTTCGTACTCCGAGAAACAATCAAGTTGTATCGATGCTTCATGAAGAGGAAGTGCACTTCATTCCGACTCACTGCGCAGAATCCGACTTATTTATTTATCAAGTGCGACCGTTGCCTCGCTCGAACGAGAGAACGACATTACCTTCTGGAATCTCCTAGGCTTGGTGCGTCCAACTATAGCCAGGTTGCCCTGGGCGCCACGATACGACGCTCGGCTCAGATTCGATGAAGCGACTATAGGGATCCGTGTGTGTTATAAAGCTGTGGTGCTGGTTTAATCCTTCACTACATTCACGGGTTTAATCTTCATTCACAACTTACTACATTACACACAAAACAACTACATACATTTGACTCCAATGAACATTTCTGCACACTGTACTTGAACCCGACCCAAAAATATATTATGCGCTTTAAACTATATGTAATATTTTATCGCATTATGTGGTCGTTTTAACTATATTTGTATGTGAATGTTTGCACTTCTAAAGAATACATAAGCGCGGACAAAATTGTTCGATATACTGAAGCTATTAGTCTCTGTACATAATTAATGTAGGCTAAAGCTTTATTATACATATTTTAATAAAATAATAAGCACATCATAAAAAAAAACAGTCTCAAATGGAATAATAATAGTAACATTAGTTTGCATACAGTGCGCTAAAAATGGAAAAATACATAGACGTGCAGCCAGTAGAAATTAAAAAATGTGAAAGGAGAAATGAAGGAATAAAGATTGAAGAAACTAAAATAAATACAACAATTAAAGAATTATGAAGATATCCTAAATAATACCACAAACTCCTATGATGATAGTAAACGATATATTGCAGAATATAACAATCTTAATTCGATGGAAAAAAACGTATTTATGTGATAATCTCACTCGAACGAATCTAATAATCCGAACAGCAATGTGTTTTACTCGTCGTAAGAGTCATCCCGTGGTGTTATGTTTACAGCCGTGGTCTTCCGGTCATAGCATCTTCCGCGGCTCCGCTCGTACGATAAAATATCTCAAGTGAAGAGGTTGGTTGGCATATGATCGCGATATTCGCCGCTTCTTAACTGCAAGAATCTAGGATTTATAGCCTACTCGAGCCTGACCGCTGACCTAGGGTATAAATAGGAGGTTCGTTCGGGTGTTCGGCAACCCACAGCCTTGCAGGACGCTGGGGGTAATTAACATTTATGAAACTTAGAACATGAAGATCAAAGAAAAGAGAATCGTGTGGTTACCCAAAACTTCAGAGGAGATTATGATCATTATTCTCCTTGGTATAGTTTAGATTACTTCTCAGTTCTAAGGCGTAGATGCAAGTACAATGGTATCTGTTTTATTGACGCCGACAGAAATCTGCAGCTATAATGAGCAACATATAATAATAGAGATCACTAAAACCATCTCTCTTAGAAATCTGTTAAAATAGATGAGGTTTAATGTTACAAACTACTTCAGCATCCGATTACTTATTTTCTTTGTGATGAGATGTGGTATATAAGTCTGGCTGCACGAACGCTATTTGCTGTCTCGTTGATGAGAGGGCGTGTCCGGATTATTCAGCCCCTACATCCGTGCGTCTTCTCATTGTCAGGGAGCAAAGCTGTGTGCATCATATAGCCGGCCGTCTGTGCGTGTCACGTCTCACGATAAAAACCGAACATGACCTCAGACTGATATGCGTTTTTTGTTACGATTGGGGGGGGGGGGGGGGAAACCTACAGAAATATACAATGTGATGTCAGCATTCGATACCTCCACCATAAGGAAAGCTAGGAAAAGCAAGAAACAATAATATTTTTAAAACTTGTAAGTGTCGCGCTACCCGTTAATCACATTTATATTGATCGGGTTGTTTTGTAGCCGTGGTATTCAACCATTGGTGATATTTTTCTGTCGACGTTTTAAAGACCATGTTGTTTTCTTCTTCAGGACTTGAAATAAATAGTATTTAAAAAATATTTTCAAGTCCTGAAGAAGAAGACAACATGGTCTTTGAAACGTCGACAGAAAAATATTATCAATCGTTGAATACCACCGCTACAAAACAACCTTATCAATAAAAATGTAATAATATTTTAATTTTTATTTAATTTTACAATTAAGTAATTAATTTTTACTATTTTTTTTTTACAAACAATGATTTATTTTTGTATCTCTCTTACCCGACACCTCCACCAACAATGATATTTGAATGCTGAAGACTCCATCTTCAGATACTTCCGTACCCATATATAGTCTTGATCACAAATATTTATATTTTATAATTTGCACCTATTAGTATCAACCTCAGTCAGAAGTTTACTGCACACGTCCCATTACCATGCAAAGCAAAATGCTCCACGAACCCCATTAAATCCATCTCCGAATCTTTTAGTGACCACTTACTCTCATCGCGTCTCTTTCTTTACCGGTATAAAGCAGTTATTTTTAAAAGCGCTATGCAAACTCTGTGATATTATCCAGCTCAAAGGAGATATTTGTTTGCCCTATTCATACACCAGACCCCACTTAATGGCGCCGAGCTGAGCATGCCCTCATATTCCCGAGTGCTGATTGGGGTTTAAGCGCTCTCTGCAGCTGATCACTTAAAGCCCGTGCTTGTGCTTAACTAAGCAGCCGGCTTTGCGTTTGATCTCCGCTATTTGAATCTAAGGGAACAGAATATAGCAAATAGCAGAGGTGAGAAATTCTAATTACTATCGGGCTTATTATTTTGTGGGGGGATTAGAGCGACGGTGTTATTTAGAACACTCGGGTTTGCTCCTGGGACCGCAAAACAACCACCACATTCTCTGATTCACGACTTGAATTTTCAAGCGCGCGATTCATATATGTTTACTTCATGAATAAAGAAGCCGGCATTGAGAGAGATTTGTCTGGGTAGATTATGTACGTACACCTAATTATCATATATTCTGCTGCAACATGTTTATTAAACGTATTTAGATTAGTAAACACTGTGCTCGCTTCCTTCCTATCTCTATCACTCTTTTTCTAGTACAAGACGGGCACGCATGAATTAATTTATATTCATTGTTTTCATATCATTCAGTTCCAAGAGCTGATTTTTAGTGGAGGCGTTGTACCATTTATTATAATGCCTTGTTACGTATTCATGAATATAGAATTGACAGATTAAAGGTTGAATATGGAATGTTCCTTAGCATTATTCATCAGTCCTATACATTAAAGACTTCATTCTGAATACGTTAATCATATTTTTTATTATTAAGATAAGATTTTCATTTATAATAGTAGGCTGTAAGTTTCACCAATAATAATGGCGGGAAAAACGAGCCATTACGTCACGATTAGCATTGTTACGAATCGGCCAATAAGGTAATTCCAAACAAAAGGCGGTATAGTTTATTCATTGATCCAAAGACATTAAACAGCTTTGCGCATTGGTCAACAAGCTCTAGACCCAAATCTTGACGTCACGTGCTGTTTGCGCGGGAAATAAAATACTACAAACTTTGTGCCTCAAAAGAATTTAAAATATTTACTTTTAATTGGTTTTTATTGCAGTAATGATGTTTATAAGTGGTTTTCTTCAATTTCTTACACCCACGTCAATATTTGGACTTATTGAACATTCGCTTAACCTTGGTCTCCTCTTCTGCACTGGACTCGAGAATAAACAAACTATCCAACTAGCCACAGAAAAGTGATCATCACATGTCATGTCATGTGACACTTGTTTTCAAAACCCTCTACGCCCTGTCTCGCTAACGTGCGGTTCATCTGAGCAGAGCGATTCTCCGGGTCCACTGTGGCACACACGGTTAGAACGCTCGAATGGCTCTACGAGGACGTGGGTTCGAGTCCCGCATAAGGCATGCTTTTTTGTAATCGTCTTTCATCGTCATCTATCACCACTCATCGTCTCGAATAGCCGTAGAACACTACTATGAGACGTTAAGCAACAAAAATCATCATCACATGTTATTTAACTCCGCCCTATAAGTTTAACATTGTGTCGGTTGCTTATCACCTAGAACATTATTATCTTGCGTTCACGGTCCAGCGAACTCGAGTGCGAGGAAATTATATCTGTTAAGCCGGCTGGAATCTTTTAACAGTGCTGGGTGCCGGGATGAAATAGGGTTAAACAAGGTGTACACAACATTTCTAAAGAGGTATACACTTAGTAAGGTTTGGTATTAGTTCGTGTGACCTAATATGTACATAAAGGTGATTTCAAGTTTTTTTATTTCACAATATATAAAACACGAAGCGAACAGTTCTAGTCTTCCCCATCCATAGACTTTACTAACTGTACAAAGATACTGTTACCAGTTCTTGCGATCATATATGTTGAAAAAAAAGTATTGTACACCTCTCTTTTCCAGTGAACAAATCAATACTTCATCTTTAATTCAAAATTATCTCGACTTTCAATAGGTCTGTTCGTTCGCGGACCTAGTGTCTACACTTTACACTGGCTTCTGGGCTAGTGTTATGAGAGCGAGTTTGAACACTGAAGCGAACGAACGGACCAAAGTGGTTCATTTCACAAGAGTGTGTGCGAACGAACGAACCTACTGATTCTTGGGTGTAGAGTGGCTGGAATAACAATGAGGACTCTAACAAAAAGCAAATGTGATGATTGTGGGGCACAGAGAGATTAACACCCTCACTCGTACACACATTCATTGTTGATTGTTATTCCGCTTTCAATCAGGTTTTAACGCGTTCAGTGCTGGGCGATCTAATAGCTCACCATTCACGAGCGATTTGCAATGTGTCATTTGGAACTTATGGCTCTCATGTTGTTGAATAATTCATGAATCAAGCCGAGGAGACAATGTAATTCCGGCTTGTCATTCTCTAGGTGACGAACATACTGGGTACATACTGGGTACATACTGGGTAATACACTCGTTGCAAGACAAAGCTTTGAGGGGTGATGTGATATGCTAGAGGTGAAGATAAATAATTTAAGTACATTGAGTGCGGTGCTCACATACGCTAATTACGGCTAAAGAACAAAACAAACGCAAACACAGCGTTTAAAGCAAATACCACGGGAACAATTGAAACTCGAAGTTAGCTTAACCACCAAACAAACGAATATTCAAGCGAATAAAGCAAGGTACGCCAACATGTTACAACACGTAATGTTCGTTTATTTATTTGCGCATGGAAATGTATAGGCTTGTAATTTGTCATCATTGACGTTAAAACAACGGACAAATTATTTTATAAGAGTTACCACTGATTTCTGTTTAAATTAACAAACCTTGATCTTAACTACCACGAAAACACAAAAATAAGGAGCGAAAATACGAGATCAAGAAAATGTCCAAGAAGAACACAAACAATCTAATAACAATTTGAGGCATAGGAATCGTCTGGTAGAGTTGCCGATGATACGAAAAAGCTTCTTTTAGAAAAGGCTACTCTCGCTACTCTGACCAAAAAAGTCACCGAATACATTTTTATCATCCTTGTTGACGGGCAATGTCAAAAAAGTTCTCACGTCAATCGAACGTCGTGTTCGGTTTTTATCGTGTGACGTGACACACGCACAGACGGACGGACGGACAGAAAAGTTACGCAATATTATTTCTGATTGAGGAAACCTTGTAAAAACTTGGAGTCAGCACTACCAGTGACGGAAGGGGTGCGACCAACACATTATCATCTATAGTTAATGCTACCCTGAGTCTCTAGCGTGTGTGTGAGCCCACTCTATCGGAGAAAGTTCGAACTCTTCTTTCATTGGGTTACAACTTAAATATATCTCGTCTTTTTCTATATAGCGAAACTTTCTAAACCGCTGTTTATAGATTAAGAAAGTTGTCTTTTCGGCTGTCTATAAAATATCGCGTAATACTTAAAAAGCTGAACAACTTCAAAGTAGCCTTCACATAAATATTTTCGTCCGACTGCAAGGAAGATTTGCCACTTTTTGTTTCTAAGTTTAGTTTCGGGATCTCCGAGCAAAACTCTGATTTATGTGAACACAGTCCCTAACTACCATCACGTAAACAACTTAAGAGGGGCAAGTAAGGCTTATTACGCCGTATTAGAAAACTCTCAACTAACTTGAGTCTCGTGAATTAAATTAATTACACCTGTAAGAATGAAATATATAAAATATGATACCGAAGCCCCCCCCCCCCCCCCCCCCAGAAGGTTTATTTACAAATTCAATTAATCGGGAAACAGCGTAATATTTTTAAGTATTGAGATTCTGTCAAAAAGGTAAAAAGTAACGGAAAAATACTCTGCACGAATTAACATTTTATCATAAACATCATATTATGATATGTACACTACGAATAATCCACTTCTTCGAGTTTTACGGAAGACTTTGTTCATTACTGCAGTCAAAACTTGGCTTAATATTTAAGAACCGTTTTTAATGAACTTCAACGCTTCAACGCAACTTCAACGCCATAAAGCTGAGACTGTTTAACGTAGATTAATATCTTTTGCAGTAAAATTCCATTATTAGCAACTCTTTTCTGTCCGTCCGTCCGTCTGTGAGTGAGTCAAGTTTCATGATAAAAACCGAACACGACGTCCGATGACTTGCGTATATTTGTTGACATTGCCTTTAACACATGATGCAGAATGTATTTAGTGATGGTAACGCTGGGGCCAGGGAGACGGGGCTACCGCTACCCAAACTTTACATAAATATACCTTGCCCCTCCACCAACTAGTTATGAATATAGAAATTAAACGTATAACTGAATGTTTATATTGTTATTCGCCCACCTGTTGGTAGCTTCGCTCCCTAGGCTAGTTAGCCCTGTAGCCTTGCTCGACATTGGTGCAGTTTGTTATCGCTTTTCTTTACTCTTCCCGGGTGTCAGACAATTTAAATCGCAAATTGTTTTTTACAGTCACGGGTACATAGGTAGCCTACCCTAAAGAGGGAGCGAAGGTACTTAATCTGCAGATCGTCTAAGAATACAAAAATTAATTAATTCGTTGTGCATTATGTATAAGCTCAGCATTAAAAACATCGTTACGTATTTAGCATTGAAATGGTGGAGGTGCCGGTTCACTAGTTTTCAAACCTTTTGTGGGCTAGCTACTTGTCCCTCACCCCCAGGGTCACCGAAAACATTGTGAGTGACCCTTGTTGAAGGTCAATGTCAACAATGAAACCGTGCGTCGTGTTCGCGAGGCGAGACCCACGCATAGACGGACTGACATAAGTCACGCTTACACGGGAGCCTCGGTCCCTGACATTAACACGAGCGTGATTGTTTTGCACCTAGTGTTAAGTGTGATTGTTTGCACCTAGGTTAAGCGTGATTGTTTGCACCTAGATATAGTGTGATTGTTTGCACCTAGGTTAAGCGTGATTGTTTGCACCTAGATATAGCGTGATTGTTTGCACCTAGGAATAGCGTGATTGTTTGCACCTAGGTATAGCGTGATTGTTTGCACCTAGATATAGTGTGATTGTTTGCACCTAGGTTAAGCGTGATTGTTTGCACCTAGATATAGTGTGATTGTTTGCACCTAGGTTTAGCGTGATTGTTTGCACCTAGGTTTAGCGTGATTGTTTGCACCTAGGTTTAGCGTGATTGTTTGCACCTAGGTTTAGCGTGATTGTTTGCACCTTGGTATAGCGTGATTGTTTGCACCTAGGTTTAGCGTGATTGTTTGCACCTAGGTATAGCGTGATTGTTTGCACCTAGGTATAGCGTGATTGTTTGCACAATTGGTATAGCGTGATTGTTTGCACCTAGGTATAGCGTGATTGTTTGCACCTAGGTTTAGCTTGATTGTTTGCACCTAGGTATAGCGTGATTGTTTGCACCTAGGTATAGCGTGATTGTTTGCACCTAGGTATAGCGTGATTGTTTGCACCTAGGTTTAGCGTGATTGTTTGTACCTTGGTATAGCGTGATTGTTTGTACCTTGGTATAGCGTGATTGTTTGCACCTAGGTATAGCGTGATTGTTTGCACCTAGGTATAGCGTGATTGTTTGTACCTTGGTATAGCGTGATTGTTTGCACCTAGGTTTAGCGTGATTGTTTGCACCTAGGTATAGCGTGATTGTTTGCACCTAGGTATAGTGTGATTGTTTGCACCTAGGTATAGCGTGATTGTTAGCACCTAGGTATAGCGTGATTGTTTGCACCTAGGTTTAGCGTGATTGTTTGCACCTAGGTTTAGCGTGATTGTTTGCACCTAGGTATAGCGTGATTGTTTGCACCTAGGTATAGCGTGATTGTTTGCACCTAGGTATAGCGTGATTGTTTGCACCTAGGTATAGCGTGATTGTTTGCACCTAGGTTTAGCGTGATTGTTTGCACCTAGGTATAGCGTGATTGTTTGCACCTAGGTTTAGCGTGATTGTTTGCACCTAGGTATAGCGTGATTGTTTGTACCTAGGTATAGCGTGATTGTTTGCACCTAAGTTTAGCGTGATTGTTTGCACCTAGGTATAGCGTGATTGTTTGCACCTAGGTATAGCGTGATTGTTTGCACCTAGATATAGCGTGATTTTTTGCACCTAGGTATTGACACTTGTTTCTTGTTTCAGGTGAGTTGGTCGGCTGAGTCGCTCTTCTTGGCTCATACCTACCTAACTGGCGTCATGCGGTAAAGTACCAATGTTAAATGTCCATTTAAAAAATCGCTTGATTGGCTAATTTCACATACAGCCTAGACCACAATTTGCACTAATTTTTTATTAATTTTTGAGATGATGTTAACAATGTCTGAGCGCATGCCGCTATCAGAGCACATTTTAACATTTAAAATACTTAACCCCTACACGCATGCTTGCGCAATTACTACACAATTTACCTGTTTGATGGCATTGATAATCGGTTAAATACAAAAGTAAGCAATGTTTTGAAAATATGCTCTGATAGCGACAATCGCACATTCTTACTTAACGGTTTTTTTACAAACCACAACTGGATAGGACAAACGATAGAGCTTCCAAGTGATTCAGACTAAATCTCTGCGTTCTGCGTGACAACCTGGTTTTCTCGAGCCTAGCCAGCACTGATGCCCTTGCATCGCAACAATTCATTCTAGCTGCTCACAGTGGTACATATAATCAACTCTTGTGCAGGTATTGAAACTGAAAACACCCACAACGCATTGGTTGTGACTGATGATCACTCAACTGGACAGTATAAACACACAAAGCTGGGATTAGTGGCGCATTGGAAAGAGTTAGCTCATGTTGAATGATTGTGCGCGCATCAACACCCCTGAAGAAGGGCGCGTTCTGTTTGTACGCTGACGAATGTAGCGGTGCGCGTTCTACGCGAGCTATCATGTACGAATAAATAAACGACAGACTGAACAATGCGCGCAGCACATTATAATACATTTTGTATTGGGTTGGTGATTAAATAATCTGAAATGTATTAACTAAAAGTGGTAAAGTAGATACAAATTTAGATTCCCTGATTCGTTAATCTAGGTTTCCCAACAACATTGTTTCTCATAAATGAAATTATTTATTTATTAAACCTTTATCTTATTGATTTATTATTGATTAACTGATTAAAGAACTCTGGAATCATAATTATAATAATACAGATTATTATCGATTAAATACACACGCACTGTTCAATAATAATAATTTGATAAAATTGTTTAAACATAAAATTAATTATACTATAGCTGTATGTGATGTGCGTTGCGTGTGTTATTAATTTTTTCCCCAGAAAAGTTTTTGCAGTGATAAAGCACAAAACAACTAAAAACGCCAAAATTCAAATTTAGATCCAGTGTAAGTACCTCGTGATTAAGTTTAAAATAGACAGGAAGTTTGAAAAACATGTGTACGGCATACTTGTATGCAAAATAACATAAAGTAAACACAATCGGATTTTCTAATAAGCACGGCTTACGACTTTCGAGATTGTTAAACGTAAGTTGACGAGACGGAGAAGCGGCAAAACAGTTAAATTTCCATAACTGCCTTCCCACTTACCCACCTTCTTAGCTACCCATCAACCCATATATCCAGTCACTATCCTTGTCTACCCATCATCCATCCATCATCCATCTATCCCCGGTCTGGGCCCGGGGTAGAATAGGCCCAGAGCATGGCTCTGTTAATCGTAGAAGGCGATTCAAGAGAATAAGTCCACCTCGCAAACATTAGCTAGTAAGAGGGGTGTATATTACTCCCCGAAACTAGAGGCGAACTCTGGCAATCGTCGTTGGGGACCTTGCCCCCTTCCCTTGACGACCCCCCGGCGACAATGACAATGACACAACGAACGATGACAAAAACGATGACGGCCGCGAAGAGAGAAACCCCCCTTGCTCCCCTTATACCTGTGGCTGGTTCTGACCAGCATGAGCCCCTCCTCCCCATATCCCCTAGACTAAAGTGGTACACAATGACCTAACGGTTGACGCGCCCTTAAGGCCGATGCACAATTGCCCGGGAACGAGAACGGGAACGAGAACGAGAACGGGAAGACGCTAACGATAAGGGCTTCGATGCACAACAGACCGTGAAGCAAGCCGACGGGAACACATCAAATAATAAGTGTGTTGATTATATTTTGTTATTTTGTTATTCCGCGCATGTTTATTTAATTTATTTCGCATATTACTCGCGTATAAACCATCAATCAGCTGATAAAATAGTTTTAGGACGTGCACATCTTGATTCCCATTGGTTCCGGTAACGTACGGAACGGGAACGTTACGGAAAGTTAAAACTTGGTGATGTTCCCGTTGTCGTTGCCGGGATAAGGGAACGACCGGCAACGGGAAGCTTTATTGTGCATCGTGTCGTAAGTTAACATGTGATTCAACTTTCTTCCCGTTCTCGTTGTCGTTCCCGTTGTCGTTCCCGGGCAATTGTGCACCGGCCTTTAATCCTAATAAACAAAAAAATCATCCATATATCCAGCCACCATCTCTGCCACCTTAACCATCTAGCCACTGCCTGTTACCATGCGAGCAGCTTCAAGCATATATCACCTCACTTAGATAATAATTAATGTAACCTAAACAAATGTTGACCGAAAAACAGTTCACATTTTGTGACCATTCAAGTGCCAAGTAAATCCAGTAGGTAAGTAAATAGCAGTATTGGGCGGAGACTATATAGAAATATCGTGTTACAAATAAACCACCCACTATGTTCACCCATCCTTGCCTCGTGTGTGTTTGCACTTGCATACACCAGTGTACTCTCTGCGTGTCTGGTTGTGTTAAACGTAGTGTGTAGAGTTCTAAGACATGTTGCTGTGTATGTAGAGCGATGACGAATGTTTATCGGAGCACGTTAAGTCTCGCTAAGGGTTTGTTTGTCGCTGCTCCAGAGAAGAAATATATGAACGCGCTCTAGGGGACGTAGACCGTAATAAGGAGCGAGAAACTCAAGAACTCGTAGAAGTAAGATGAGCCTGGTTCATCTTCGTTCGAAGATGTTGTTTACTATGTGGGGAGCATCACCCACGGCTTGGGAGACAAACAACATACTGTGATCACTGGTCTTGTAAGAAACACGTCTTGCTTGCTAGCTTATATTCTTATCTCCATCTTCCACTATGTCAGGGTGGGCCTGATTCCATCGAAGCTCGAATAAAAACGAATTTGATAACAAAAGTTAGAACGCTCGGACATGAGAGCCCAAAATAGTGAAGCGAAGCTACTTAACCCAAAGATTGTCGAAGAGGATAGAAAATGTAAATTCTCTCCAGCGTTGAAATCTTTTAGATGTAGAATGTGGATGTTGTTGTTGTTGTTGTTGTTGTTGTTGTTGTTACTTTAAAGAATTTCTCTCTTTGAAAGGTATCTCAAGGGTCATCAAAATTATTCTACAATCTATATCATCCTTTGTCGAAGGACGATGTCAACAAAAGCGCATGTCAATTGGATGTCATGTTCGGTTTTTATCGTGAGACGTGATACACGAACAGACGGATGGACAGAAAAGTGATGAATTTTTGGGAGCTCGTTCCCTGAATTGTGAACTGTGGAAAGATCAAACTTGAAAAAATATTTGTTTATTGGATCAGGGTAAAAATGTATACAATAAAGCTGCATTGAATAATTAGGTGTATATCGTTGAGGCAATCATGTCCTGAGCTGGGTCCCTCCCTGTGCTCGTCCTAATAAGACGCTATCCGAGCCAGGGGGTTGGTTATTACTCACTCATGTGTTGATCAGAGCCTCACAATGTCAGAGATGACGTTACAACAACACCGACATTCATCATGTCAGATCACTGCCTCCAAGATGCTACTCGAGAAGCCAAGAGGAGCATCTAGGAGGCAGTGTGTCAGATCTTGGTCAGATGGTGCAACTTGAGTAGGATTGGTGTTTTCTGGACTGAAGGAATAACAGGCGAGAACAATAGAACGGAGGTTATAAGATGATGTATGATTATAAACCCATATCTATCGTGTTCCATTCAACTGACAAAAGTTACTGGACACTGGAGGTAACATGTTAGATTCGCGTATTTGAAAAAAGAATCCACTTAGAAACTTCAAAATCTGTATTCATAGACATGTAGCGTTTTAAAGAAAAAACAAAATGTGTAATACTTCGAAATCGTACTTTTCCTTGTGGTTTCAACAGTCATACGGTTTCATTGCGATAATCGCAATTTTCCTTGTGGGTTTAACAGTTACAATTTCCTTGCTAAGGAAAAACAATATTCATTAAAATCAACGTGAATTTACAATTTCTTTGCAGTCTTGTATTGCCGGTCGGTACCCGTAGACTAGACTTTTAAGAGTTTGCAATACCAGATATTTTTTTATGGAACTCTCCCTGAAACCAGTTTTTATCAGATTGTTACCACACTTTGAACGTAACTTATGGTCATGATAACTATAGGGGCACATTTTTTAACTATCACAAACAAATCCAAATTAATTAAATGGATTTTTAGGATTTCGAATTTTTGTAAAACCATCAAAATATATAAATTTCGGAATTAATTTTTTCGTAATGCGCAATAATGTTCAGTAATCTTCGACTATAGAAGAGTGACCATATTCTTGCTTGACAATTACCCAAAATTGCATATCAATCGGATGACAACTGGAAGCAGGAAAAGTTCCCCAAAATAGTTTCAAATAGATATGCATTTAACGTTTACTCGAATCTCATTTACCGTCTCGTAATGAAATTATGTAGATACACTCTAATTGTCTAATATATATGCAGCTAATGTTACGTCTCCAAACCGTGTAGGGTTCTATTTGCAGTTATCTGTTATATTACCATTCGTTGGCGATGGATGATGTCACATTCATGAGAGTGTTTCAATGTCAGCACATAACAAACAGTTTTCTACAACCGCTTTATTAATTAACTTCTACCAACATGATCGTGTAGAGAATGTTAGTTTGGTAATCTAAATATTTCATCACGAGGAACAAACCATTTAAAAATAAGCTAGTAACACAGAAAAACACTTTCAGTTATTCACGCAGATATCGACCATCATTGATTCGCATGCCAAGTAAAAACAATTATATGTTGTATACGCAGTTTTTGACGTGTGTACGATAAAAATCTACCGAAACTCATAGGCCTTGTTTAGATATTCGAATAACACATGCAAATGTATGAATGCTTCAACAAATCAATATCGTTTCGTACATATTTTGTAGAACGAACGTTTTGGAGGTTCTGTCAAACCTCTTTCGTGAAAGCTGATTCCCTCTATAGGGCCTATGTGATTAGCTTAAAAACCTTTTTCCCTCTTCACACAATAATTCAATGCAGTCAGCCAACATTTGTGGCATATGTACTTAACCAAATTGTGATTGTAATCTTAACGGTACATTCTCATCAATTGGTTTTTAAAAATAAATAAAAAGATATTTAAATATGTTTGTCTTGTAAAAAGGGTTTAAACGTAAAAAAGTATAAATTTTGTGGCTGATTTTAAATAAATAATAGATAAGAGACACACTTTTATCAGCTATAAGCAATTAAGCAAATATGTATGATTAGGCTAGTGGTGGATACAGGGGGGCGATCCCCCCATGATTATGACCTAGATCCGCCACTGGATTTTGCCATTCATCAAAGCAAACCCTCCAACTCTCAGGACGTCTGTGATTAGACCTGTGTCACTCTGCATTGTGAAACCTCGCTGCTGCACTGAGCTATCAGACTCCAGGACGTCTGTGATTAGACCTGTGTCACCTGCATTGTGAAACCTCGCTGCTGCACTGAGCTATCAGGCTCTCAGGACGTCTGTGATTAGACCTGTGTCACTCTGCATTGTGAAACCTCGCTGCTGCACTGAGCTATCAGGCTCTCAGGACGTCTGTGATTAGACCTGTGTCACACTGCATTGTGAAACCTCGCTGCTGCACTGAGCTATCAGGCACACAGGACGTCTGTGATTAGACCTGTGTCACACTGCATTGTGAAAACTTTGCTGCTGACTGAGCTATCAGGCTCTCAGGACGTCTGTGATTAGACTGTGTCACACTGCATTGTGAAACCTCGCTGCTGCACTGAGCTATCAGGCTCTCAGGACGTCTGTGGCGGTCGGTTCACCGCTCTGCTTCCTTGCCCTTATCTCCTGGGCTGACCGCCGAGCAAGGTCACTCACACATCCATCCTGGAGCAGCTATCTGCAAGCGGTCAGCTTCAGACTAACTGTTGCTGTATGATTTAGTGTTTGAAAGACTCTTCCAGCGTTGTGTACTCTTGAACAACGTGAGTGGCACATTGACAACTTTAGTGAAACTGTGATCTGTTAGTGCGATTTGAGTGCGATTAGGAAAACGTGTCTTATTATTACACAATACAAGAACTGAGTGTGTTCATCACATCGTGTTAAACCTTACTTAGTATTTTAAACACAATTATTACATTAAGTCAGTGGTGAGGGGGGGGGTCGAAGAGCGAAGTGTTGTTGAAGTTAAAGGGAATTATTGATTCCGTTTCCCTAGTTAAGACTATTTCATAGCACTCGTACTGATATTTTGAAAGTCAAAGGAAAATGGCTGAAAGTTTGTTGAATCACGGTTGAATGAAAGAGGAACTTGTATAAAAAAGGAAAAAAAAATATTTGTTATGATTTCTTCCTTATGCCAATGTTGGGTTAGCAAGAAAATGAAAGTTCTAGGTGCAATACTAAATTTTAAGTTATTATTATTATTATTATTATTTTTTTTATTTTTTAACGTTTGTTGTACGATTTTTTTCCTGTTCAAAACTCTTATTTGTTCCATGTGACCAAAAAAAATCGCACATCTAACATTATGTCAGAAAATTATTTTCCCTTCTACTCAGTCCGGAGACAAAGGTGTGATTAAACAATTAAAAAATGTGACTCAAAATTAAGTTATGCACCAAGAACTTTAATTTTCTTATTGGCCCAAAATTTGCATATTATGGCCAAAAAGGAGCTATTGTCCCGTGATTTATTTTTCTTTTTTCTTCAAGTTCCTATTTCATTGAAACAACTTCCAACCATTTTCCTCTGACTTTCAAAATATCGGTAAGACTGCTATGGAATAGGAATAGTCTTAACTCTGCAAATGTTTGCCTACTTTCGATTATTCTCTTCCCCAGACCTTGGCACTCACAACACTGTACCAAGGTTTAGATGATTCGCGTGCGATGAGGCAATTCAGATTGCTCAACAATGTTTACAAACATACTTGTTCATAAACATTGGTTTTCTGCCTTCTTGCGAGTTGGGATCATTGCAATGGTCACCAGTTTCTGAAATTATAAAAGTTTTGATTCAACTTATTAAACATTCTAGTGCTGATTGGATTGTTTTTACATGACCCGGCTGACCTTCTTATCACGATATTACTGCATAGAAGGATAATGCTGTAACTCGTTATTCTCGTGTGACCAGTGAAATGAGTTTAGTGCTTTGACCACGCTCGTCATGGATAACTTGGCTGGACCGATAACTTTAGGTGAGTAGGCCAGTCACCTCAATATAACACAGGGTGGCAGGGTTCAGCAGACCTACCATCTCTCATGCAGATTCGGCTAACTACGTAGCTTTATAAATATCATGATGTATCTTTACAATGGACCATACAGTTTTTTGAGAAATACCATACAGTACCAATGAGCCATACATACATCGATAATGTACATGTGACTAACTATGGCCCATTTAGCCTTAGCATTAACTATACTTCTTACTTTGACCCATGAACCATATGACTGTCACCTATATATGACTGTCAAAGTTACACCGTCCTTTCGGATGGGACGTAAAGCCATTGGTCTCCTTGGTACTTTCGACAGGAGTAGGTTACGTGCCGGTACCGGGTTTCCCCTCCTCCCTTCTGCATCATCATCATGATTACTCGTCACTTTAAAGTGGCAGTTAATGCTGTATGTAGCCAATTCATAAAATAAAATAAATTATTTAATTAAATACCACTTTCTATAATGGCCCATCCATCTTTACCATAAATTATGTTCGTTTTGTTATGGTTCATAACGCGTTGCCATAAATTCCTTGCCACTAAGTAACCATTCCCCACGCAGATTAACCAAGAGCCCGGTAAACTGACTTGGAAATAAGTCTTTTATGATCAATGAGCAATTCAGATACGCGCTTGAAACGATGAGCCTTTAACATTTTATAGCCCATAAAACTCATAATTCTCCTAAATCCAAAGATAATATTTAATAAGTTACTCTTGAAACCTACAGGTGATGGACAAGTAAAACCATTATTGTTTTTTTCAAGCAGTGTTTAAATAACTTCCTTAATCTCTCTTAGTCTCAGTAAAGTTTAGGAAACAACACCAGTAAGAAGCTAGAACCCGCGTCTAACAAACAATCCTAGTTGTTGTCATGTCTAAGCAACTTAGTGCGACGTTTGACAAACTTTTCTCCAATGACAAGTTTAGCTGACAAAGTTAGAACGCCAGGTATGTTATTAACGACACTGTAGAATAAACCCAGGGCAAACACATATATTCGAGTAATAACACACGTCATGAAAGACAGAACTTTGTTCAACTCAGAGCTCGAAACCTGGTAAATAACGGGTGGCTTGCATTACGTGGGGTTGGTTCTGTAAAGGAGGTGGAATTAGAAAGTGTGGTAATGAACTAAGAAGGGGTATTAATTGTAATCCTTCACTGAGCCGTGGATTATTTACAAAGTTCATAAACCTTCTAAAATGGAAATGATTTTTTCAAGAGCCAAACGTATAAAGGTAAAGGTTATTAGCATATAACTTCTATATTGAAGCCGTTACAACACACTATATTATTGGAGAGCGCGCCCCAAGTTTACGTACAACGTTGCAAATTTATTGCCCCAAGCTTGGTTTTTAAAATCATTGATATCAATCAGTTTATTTTCATATTAAATGCACTTCACCGAGGGACTGATTTGTGTTCCTTGCAGTGTGTTATAAATAAATAAATACATAAATAAATAATAAATTGTATTTAGAGTCTACCCACTCAGTTACACAGTTTGAAAGCTGAGGGCTGGCTACAGTCATGGGAAGAAAACTATCACAACTTCATATTGTATACAGAACAGGAAACAAACCTTGATTGTTTCAGTTGTAACTGTTGACGGGCTTCGCAACAACATTTACAATAAAGTTTTGTATTTTAAACTCTCTTTTCCTACTCCACTTTTGCCCCGTACAACTTTACTTGAAAGAAGTGTAATTAATTAATGTTTTATGTCCTTCTCAACGGTACTTAATTTCACATTCTTAATGTCATCAACGTCCAAACATTCTAGACGATGTTGTTTTCGTTTTGCAACATTTCTATTCGGTTTATAAACGTATTTTCTTCGCGAACTCCCGACAGTAATTCTTTTAACCCTTTGGAAGAACTCACTAAAACGAAAGAGTTTGAAAGCACCAGTTCCACTTAATTTCGCAGACTATGACTGAGTGGCGCAATTGCATCGAACAATGAACTAGTTTCCACTCACTTAGTTATTTAGTTCCGTTAATACTCATTTTCATTTGTTGGGTAAGTTCCCGTAAAAAGGAACTTTTAAAAGTTAAGTTACTTGGCCTTCTAATGGAACTTTTAAAAGTTACATTCCTTCACAAAAAAAGGAACTTTTGAGTTCCTGAATATAAAAGTTCCTGGTTAAAAGTTCCTTTCAGATAAATTATGTTAAATAGGATTTAGGTTGCGATTTTTTGCCCCGTCTGCCTAGCAAATTGACAGGTTCATCAATCGAGGTTATGTCTCCTAAAAGTACTTAACTTACTTTTTTAATCAACTAATTTTTATATTTGTATCAGCAAAATTCGTTTTCAGATGTATAAACATGTGGGTTTTGTTCTATCACTAATGTGAAAGGACTTCTAAACTTTATTGAAAGTTACCATAAATTGTGCAACTTTGTGTTAAAAGTTCTCTAACTAAAAATGGAACGCGTTCCTTAAAAATTTTCCCGAAAAAGGAACGCTTCCTAGGAACGGTTCTTTTTAAAAGTTCTACCCAACCTGCTCATTTTGATGTATTTTGGACAATGTGGATGTCACACTGCGGTTATAAGTTTGTTAAAAAGTATATTTTTTATTTATTTATTTATTTATTTAACGACTATCCTATTAAGTTGAAAAACTGATTTACAAAGGAGGACAACTAAATAAATCTAATTACATATTATGCAGACACAACAATGAACTACAGTTAAATAAATATTTGAAATAGTAATATTACAACAACAATGAATTTAAACACAACAATTTTGGTAACCAATAAAAAGGATATTAAATGCAATTAATTAATGAATCAAATATAAAAAAACGGGTTAAAAAAAGAAAAAAGAAAAGAAAAGAAAGGAAAAAAGAAATGTATCTTTTTAAGAGTTGGTGTACAAATAAATGTTTGAGATAGTTATGGATAAACTATCTGATCTTAAATAGTATAACAGACGCTAAATTTTAATATTGTCACACAAAATTATCAATATCTCGCCTTTTTTCTGTGTGTGGAGGGGTGATGGAGGACGGGTCTTCAAAACCCGACTTTGAGTCTTTGTTGATGCGTCTGAGTTGTTCACACCAAGAGTATTATATTCCAAGTGAGAGAATACAAATATCTTAGAGTAGGGCTACACTCAAGCATATAGAATGTCAATAGATCCGATTCTTTTTTGTAAGGCCTATAACAAATAATTTAACGATCACGACAACATTTTTATTTCAGCTAAAGTTAGTGTGTACACACTTTTAGTGTTTTTAACATTATATCTAGTGAATCTTGTTGGAACTAAGTAGTAACATTTCATTGCGCCTATGTATTCAACACGCATGCATACGTGAAGTTTCTATGGCAACACACAAATAAAATTTTCGTTTAATATTATCCTTGATTATTTTCTCTTTTATCTTAATAATTGGATAAGCGTAGCGAGCGAAGCGAAGATTCCATTTCACTACACTGGAGAAAAAAATCCGGAATGTTTTTTTTTCTTTTCTTTTTTTCTTTTTGTATTTTTGTCTGTCAATTCCGGCTAAACCGATACTCCAATTGTGATGAAATTTTCTGGAGGCCTTCGAAATCTCTGAACTTAGAACTGCCACGTTTTTGAGCGCAATCGGAAAAGTATTTCTCATGAAAATCGCAATTTTACGATTTTTTTTCGATTTAAAAAAAAAATCTTCGACTTATAACACCTACATGCTTTATCAGAATAAATGATTTTTTTAACAGAACCTTTATTTTATTAATTTATATATTCGTGTGAGATTTGAGCGCAATTGAAAAAATATTTCTCATAAAAATCAAAATTTTACGTTTTTCTTTTTCTTTTTTCAAACAATTCTTTGACTTATAACACCTACATGCTTTATCCGATTGTAATGATTTTTCACAGAACCTTAATTCAATGAATTAATATATTCGTGTTAAATTTGAGCGCAATTAAGAAATTATTTCTTATAAAAATAGCAATTTTTCGTTTTTTTTCTTTTTTAACAACTACGATTAATTTTGAAAAATTAAAAAATTAAAGTTAATTTTTTATTTAATTTTATTTAATTTAAAAGAATCTTCAAGTTAGTAATGATTTTTTCAAAGAACAACAGAAAATTCGCATAACAAATGGCAGCTCAATGCACCAATTACGCTCATCCAACAACGCGGCGGGACTTAAGCGTTTTCCTAGTTATGCATACATTATTTATTATCTTAAGTAGATAATATTTTAGTCCTCTATATTTATTGGATGAGCGTAGCGAGCGAAGCGAAGATTCCATTCTACTACACTGGAGAAAAAATTCCGGAATGTTTTTTTTCTTTCTTTTTGTATTTTTGTCTGTTTGTCCACACGATTCCGGCTAAACCGATACTCCGATTGCGATGAAATTTTATGGAGGCCTTCGAAATCTCTGAACTTAGAACTGCCACGTTTTTGAGCGCAATCGAAAAATTATTTCTCATGAAAATCGAAATTTTACGGTTTTTTTCTTTTTTAAATCAATTCTTTGCCTTATAACACCAACATGCTTTATCCGATTGTAATGATTTTTTCACAGAACCTTAATTTGTTGAATTAATATATTCGTTTGAAATTTGAGTACAATCGAACAATTATTTCTTATGAAAATCGAAATTTTACGATTTTTTTCTTTTTTTAAAATTACGATTAACTAAAAAAATTAAAAATTAAAGTTTTTTTAAAATTTAATTTAAATAAATTTTAAAAACATCTTCAACATAGTAATGATTTTTTCAGAGAACAACAGAAAATCCGCATAACACTTGGCTACTCAATGCACCAATTACGCTCATCCAACAACGCGGCGGGACTTAAGCGTTTTCCTAGTCAGTATCTAGATATGAAGTTTATTATCCGGAACGAATGTACTTCCTGGAAGACTAGGGACCAGTTCCACGCAGACCATTAAACCTCTAGATTAGTTCTAAATATTGCCTGGGTGTAGCTAGATCCAACTATTATTACTTGTCCCATGGGTAGGGAATAAAACTGCAGTAATAAAGGTTATATTGCGGTAAAAGAGGTCGTGCTGTATTTCTATTCTTGCTGACGTAATTTACATCTCTAGCTAGATGCAAATATTATAATCCTCCTGCACGGAAGCAACTTATCTTGGTTCAGCCATGCTCGAGTGGTGTCTGTACTAGTAGGCGGGTCAGTTCCCTGACACAGAAGCCAGGCGACTCTTGACACGGATACTGGCCGTAGATGGGAATATCCTCCTGCTTTAACTAGCAGTTAGATATGAGAATTATTACCAGTCTCTGCGGAGACAAAGACACTATAAACTAACTTCTTGTCAATATCCGAAGTAGGATATTGCGTGGGAAATATTTATGTGAGATTAATGTGCACTGTGCAGTTGTCTTGAGGTTTAATTCCTGGTTGGGCATAAGGATTTATACTCTAATAATAAAAGTTTGATGTTTGTAATCACAGCAAGACTCAATCACCGTCATCTATAGTGATTGATGTGTTGTCTTATTGAGACAATGAGTGGTGATTGAGAACGGCTGACAGTTACGAAAATCTTTGCCTTATGCGGGATTCGAACCCACATTCTTTGGTCATACCATTGAGTTGAGAGTGTAGTTAGAGGCCTAACGCGGCATGATTTTCTTCCGCGCCTGTACTGCCTAAAATACTCTGGTCGGCTTTATGTATCATATACATGGAGCTGCGATTACGCCGAACTGATCTGATATCATACGATTCACAGTTTTCTGATAATATGCTATCAGTTTTTACCTTTACCGAAAGTATTGGCTCGAGCGCATAGCGCTTGTCGGGAGGTCCCTGATTCGAATCCGGTTGAGACCGGTAATACTGATTGAATTTTTCATGAGATCTTCCTCGGTCGTTAATGCGAATGCAAGGAATTGAGTCCTCTTAAACACATCCCTTCACAATTGTCCTATCTGCAAGATACTTAGTTCAGCTGAAGAGAGATATATTGCACCATATAACAAAATGTTTAAAGTAATTTAATCCGTATTTTCGGGGTCAAAGAGCGGTAGACAGCGGCGACGGCGTTGAGCCTCTAACTATACTACACACTCAATGGTCGTACGCTTCGACTCAACTAAGTCAGCCAACGGTTACGGCTATAATCAGTTAATTTAAGCTGCATGTATTGTGTATACAGGCTGTAAATGCACATACGTTTAATTTAATCTGAGCCATTGTTTGCAGCCAAGGGCATCCGAATTCAGTGTCAGTTGCATAAGCATGATGAGGCCAATTACAAGTTCAAGTAATTAGATGCGGTACTTCATTTTAGTTAGCTAATGCAAAATTATTTTGAGTGGTGCCAATAAAATTATATTTGAATTGGCGGATTCACTGTACAAACCTTTTCTACTATTTGTTCGACTCCACATAATACCTTCAAAACACTTTTATAATTCAGAACTAACTTGTTGTAATCGTTAAAAGCAAACTTTTTTTTGTAGGGATGCCTCTATAGGGTACCTTTTAGTGTTACCCAATTCAGACAACTTACTATAGGTAACTAATGAGGATGTTGTAATTTATAACTCCCAGACTCTATTAATCAGTATCAGTTCTACCTGCGTTAGTGTTTCCCGATCAATCGAATGGTGACGTGACGCAACCTAATCCAACATCACAACACACCGGGGGGTAACTGATGTGATCACTATTCCACGTGTGTTTGTCAGGTCTCGTTTGACATTGTAATGTGTGAGTTCACCTTGGTGATCGCGTATCCAATCAACACAATGCTAATAACGCAATATATAATCAGTACATTCGCTCTTCTCATTGTCCTTTCGAGCTTTGTTTGACGCTTTATTGCCAATAAGTTTAATTTATTTGGGTTTTGTGATTATTACACTGATTACAGGTTAATACATTTAACTTATTGCTTAGTGAAGTAAAATAATAAAGTTAAACTCGAAATGCATAACACACGTTATTTCACACAACTCTTAATTTTGTGTTTATTTAATTAACACAACGGTTTCCCCCTGTCTGGCTCTAGCATCAGATTACTCAAACACACTGGGAATTATGAATATACTTATAAAATACTTCAGAACCCCCCTACCCCCTCCAATATACCCCCATATCCATGAGAAACAATTTTAAACGCTTCTTACAATAACATAATATGATTGTTAGTATTTAATACAATTCAAATTTAAAAAATCCATCTCAACCGGCATTCGAACCTGGGTAATGGTGTTGGTGGGGGGGGGGGGGGGGTTGGATGAAACAAAAGCTGTACTGTAGAACGGATGGCATTGATTTCCAAAAACACAACTGTTTTTATTTCTTTGTGGGACTTTAATAAGGGTCACCCGAGGCGAGTTGCGATTCAATAACTTTTGCGCACGGGGCATTACATCATTTTGAAACTTATTCGCGAAACGAAAAACGGGTTTTTGGAGTGCTGTTTATTACAAATTGAGTTAATTACTTGTAACCTTAAAGTTTCCTAGGTAAAATTAATGAATGCTAGGCAACGTGAAATAATTTTGTGTCATTATAATATCAGAAGAAAATGTGAAAAGAAGAAATTTTCCATATTTCTGAACTTTGGTTGTGTGGTCGTTAAAAATTTCTAGCACTGTCTTAAATAACTTCACGTTAGAAAAGTACTTAAATAAACAAAATAAATTAACAGTAGATGTATAACAATCTTGCAACAATTGATTTCAAATGATAACAGTCAATCATGAGATTTTTCATAGAAACGATAGTGAAATGTGTGAAATCAGCAATTTACTATAATATCGGATAACTTTCTATAAATACTCACACATTTTTGAACTGTTCAAAATGTATGATAATAATATTATTTGGTTGAATAAATTACCTGTTTGGAGTTGGCGCCAAAGAACTAATACCGACATCAGCATGATCTTCCTTCTACCATATTGGCTTGTTACTTTTATTTTTGCCATTTATTTTATCATGAGGCAAGTTGGCAGCACATTCTTCTGCAGCCATCAGTGCGGGTGATTAGACACGTTGAAAGTGAATTATTTTATTTTAGAAATGATTGTCTTTGACAGACAAAAGTTATCTACCGACGCATAGTCTTAAATTAAACTGTACTGGAAAGTTGTAAATGTGACTGAAATGAATACAACAGCTATTGCTTTTGTTATCGGGATAGTTAATAATGCAAGGCCTTAGGTGAGGGATGAAATATTTCAGAACCAGCCCGCGCAATAAATATGCTGTATACATTTTGAAAATCATTTTAATTAAACAAACACAAATAATAACATTCAAAATAATTGCGTTGAAATAGTAACAATAAATTAGATGAGTGTATGATATGAAATGCCAATGAGATGACAGAACAATTGAAAAGCAAAATATATTACATATTAATAATATTTTAAAAATTGTTTTCAATAAAATAAGACTAAAATATCAATAGGTCAAGAGTATCAATGAAAACACAAAAATCTATATGTTACCCCCTTATCAGAGCACATAAATGAAATAACCGGTACATCAAAAAACATTTAAATCTCAGTGACGGGTCTCTTCTCAACCCACTCCTTGATACCCGGCAGAGCTAGAACTTCCTCAGTTAGCGCCTTAAGACTAGGATAGTCGTGCAGCCAATCAGCGCTCAGCATTCCCCCGATGCTGTCCGCATGCGCAGTAAAGTAGATGTCCACCCAGGTGAGCTGAAATCACGAGACACGATTACACGCGCAGGTTCAAACACGCTAAACAGATTATGAGGAATTCGTAAAGGGAAAATTGTCAAAGAACTTTCTGCCTATCTTGTGATATTCATCCCCCTTTGAGCGACAAGAGTCTTACGCGTTTGACTGGAATATTTCGGGCGTAGGATGTTGCGTAATGCGTATGTTGAAGTAAGCTTTCAGGTATTCTATATTGAGTGGAAAGGGTTGTTTTCTGTCGTTTGGAGCAGAAGCTGAATACCCCGAATATAAAACGTGTATATCCTAGCCTCAAGTATAACATCATTACCTCGTGTTTAACACGGCGATAAGTACCATAGCATGACAATATAGGTCTCTATCTTACACCCATAAATTATTTTGAATATTAGCCATATTTTCAGTTAATTTCATTAAACAACCTGTTGATTTGAACATTCACTAACAGCTTGACCCTGTTAATCACAATCTTCGAAATGTAACATTTTCAAGCTTTACTTGCTCTCCTCAGAGCTTAATATTAAGTGCATAAATTCTTCTAGTGATTGTTCAAAGGAACACGGTATGGACCTCCAGCATTGGCCAAATTGGGCTTAATGCACCATATCAAGAATGAAGAATACATCACTCCATCTTCTCACTTTATAGCAAAAGGGTACCACTAAATTTGTTATGTTCAATTATCACATATTATACTCTGTCCATTTTCTTGACACTCATTTAAAACTTTCACGACTCTATACTAAAGAACCCTGCATTATTGATTGTACCCCTTACATTTTATAACCTAAACCTTTTCCTCTCATTATTTCTAAATAGTTTTATGTTACTTTGCATAATGTCCTAACTCACTTCGAGAAGCAAAACATTTAAATGTTCCTAAAACTAGTTTTTTTCGCACGTTTCGCATACAGCGTATATTTTAATGTTCTCTCTAACAAAACAGTAGTAACAGAGGAGCGGCGGTTCAGTTTGGTTTGAATGGGCAGTGGCAAAGGTCTAAAGAGTTCTCTGATTGTAACCACCTTACCTTCCCGTTGACGAAGTGTCCGTGGTTCGTCTGGACAATCTCCTCGAACTTAGGCAGGTAGAACGGCAGCGTTTCACTCATCAGCGTCTGTTTCTTCTTGGTCTTCTCCTCCTCGTCTGCGCCGTCAAACACCATCCGGAAGTATTCTCCGACCACTGTAACCAGGCGTTATGCTTACCACTGTTATCTGATGTGATTCGTAGTCGTCTAAATGGTTGGTTTAGATTCATTGAGAAACTGCAGTAGCGTTATAATTGGTTCAGCCAATCTGACATCACATATGTTTGAAATGTGAAAAGTTGTTGTCACTATTAGACATGAGACGAACTCGATTGGATGGATGTATGATTTTAGATTTGGTAAAATTACCATATCTATGGCCGATTGTCAATATCATAATAATTCTTACACTTTATCAAATGTATTTACTTTACACCGTGCTTATCATTCATGCTAAATCAAAGCACACACATACATTCTAGCTCCAGAGTACGGTTAAGCCATGATTTGGTACAACCGGTTGAAACTTTTCGAATATAAAACAATGAAACAGTTGACGTATAATGAGGTACATAATTATTGATTAGTCGTCGGCTAAGAAAGGAAAGGTGTTCACTGTGCAAGACCTATCAAATACTTATTTAAAATTAAGATTATTTGAAAGACCTCAGCACATTCTAAAAGTAAACACCCATTTGGGTTTTATCAGTTTATCAGGTTAGCTTTCGGTATGACCAATGCGCCTGTAGCATTCCAGTCTGTAATGGATCGGGTATTAAAGGGCACTTCGAACGTTCTTTGCTTCTAAGATGATGACTACAGCAAACGTATTTAATCTGATTTATCTTTCACATCCAAATAATGCGTTTGTCGGATCGGAGATCTAGATTGTAATGGATAATGTAAATATTACAAAAAAATTTTTTTTTTTTTTAAAATATTAAGTTGTGTTATTACGGGATGTTGAGATTGGCAGATGAGCCTGTAAGAGAAGAAGAGTTCATACATATAACAAGCACTTATTTGTAATGTTTTAGCCTTCTAGAATCGTGCGTCAGTTCGTGGTAGTGCTTATTAAGCAAAACGCGTTCCATAAACTGTATTTATTTGTTAAAAGATAAATTATTACAAGTAAAACTATACTGACCGTTTCTGAATTGTGTTGACGCTAATTGGGTTCTTTACTGTACTAAAAATATCATGAAGAGGATTGTTGCTATAACAAGATATTCAATGTTTTTAGCCTCTAGAAATCGATTGCAGCAGAATGGCAGTGACTTATTCAGCAGAAACGCGTTCCAAAAACTGAATTTCATTTGTTTAAACTAGGAAAACGCTAAAGTCCCGCCGCGTTGATGGATGAGCTTTTTAAAGGTTTTAGTTTGCGTGGGATATCTTTACTTTTGCAAGTGCTTTGTTTTGCTGCCTACGCATTGAAGTGAATGTTGTCAAGTTTCTTTGTTTCTTGCAATTGTATTATTTACCGTAAAAAACTTGATTAAAAAGTTTATTTCTATGGATTCTGGCTAAATTTTCCACTTTCTTTCAAAGGTAATAATACTAACTTAATGCCATGATATATGACGTTGTAGCCCAAACGTTGGTCAGAATTGGCCTTAAAGTGTTCACGAAAATATTCTGCTAAAAAGTCAAAAAACGTATTTAAAAGCTTGTTTTCTCGATTCTGGCTAACTTTTTAACTTTATCTTCAGAAAGCATTACATTACCATAACTTATGTCATGTATAATATGAAGTTGTAGCCCCACCCGTTGGTCAGAATTGGTCCCAAATGCAGAAATATTGCACTAAAAATCGAAAAAATCGTAAAAGTACGAATCATGAAATATTCTTCAGTGTACCAAAACGTGGATCTAAGTTCAGTAAAAAAGGTCGTGTCAAATTTTCATCAAGATCCATATGCCGTTTGCCGGTAGAGAGCGAACAAAGCTACGGAAAAACAAAAAAAAAAGATGACAAAAAAAAAAAAATCAAATTAACGGAGCTAAATTTTTTGGGCGGATGGAAATTGAAGTCTTCGCTCGCTCTTTCCAATCATTCCATGGTAAAATATACTGACCTTGTTCTGCAATTGATGACGCCATTGGGTTCTTTACTGCACTAAAATATCAAGAAGAGGATTGTATAGTGATGTTGAGTAAGCATTGCCCGCATTAAATTATCTTTAATACAATCTTCTTGAAATCTTCTTTCTTGCGACGAATGAATATACACTCGAATTAAAATTTGTAAAATATAAATAGCAGCAGAAAAAGCTATCTTAAACTTAGGTAGCATTGTAATGAATTTTATGTCCACTTACTCGCCTCAAACAGCTTAAGATTTTTATTCATATTCTATCGTTATTTGACTCGGAGCAAAACTTATGCTAATGCTGTGTGCTAATGCTGAATGCAATGCTTGTTTAAAATAGAAATAGTTAACTACTAAATGAGACAAGAAAACAGCCCAATCTATTCAGTGTGGTAAATATGACGAAAACATTTCGCTGATAAGCGGGTCCAGATGCTGAATGTTGGCAAACTGCTGAAGACGCGTTGCGAAAGTGGCGAGTTAATGCAGTTACTTGAGTCCTTACCCTCTCTCTCTGTCTCTCTCTCTCTGCGCTTCAACCATTCTACGTTTTCGTATTTTGACCTGTTGACCTGATTTTCTTACACATATTTTGCAAATCGGTATAGTACTGTTTATATTTACTTGCATATGTTGGTTTTGGCAGCAGTGCGATGTATTAAGGTAGCTGTAGTAACTCTGCTGGAGTCAAGTCTCCTGTACATTTTTAAGTCTCGTGTTTAGAAGAGCTAGGGGTTTAACTTCTTGCTTTTTTTCAAGCTATCACCAGTCAGCAAAAAGTAGTTATGTTCGTTTGTTTGTTCTTTTTTATATCCTTGAAAATTCACCTATCTATGTAATTGAATAGGAATACGTCTACGACGGCTTGGGCCCTATGCGCTCGACTCTGATTCGTTAGGTCCCGGGTTCAAATGGCGTCGGGACCGGCAATCCTGACTGAAGGTTTTTACCTAGGTTTTCCTCAGTCGTTAATGCGAATTGCAAGCATCCATCCACAATTATTTTCCTATCCACAACATACCTAGTTCATCTGAAGAGGGGCATATTGCACCCTAGATCAGGTTTAATTTTCCACGGTAAAAATGTACATTAATCCCTAACCGTTACTCTGGTTAACTTAGGATTTAACATACGTACAGGGATCCTGCCCCTAGCGTTAAAACTTGAAACTAAGTGTATGTCAGTGGATTGTTTGCCTCGAGAAACCAAGAGTATCAACACTTCGTGAGAAACCATGCGTATTTACATGAAAGCCCTCCGCAACTGTTACTGACTTCATATTGCAAGAGAACAGAGGTTGGGCCTAGGGCATTTAGTTTATATGCGTGGTATACGACAGAATGTCAGACAGTCGCTGCCCTCAGGGCTTGTGATGTATTATGTGCAAGAGTGCTGCTAGGCTAGACCTATCCTCCGTTGCATTCTGAGATGTGATAGCCGTAGTGAAGGAAATCTTGGTCAAAAGTCGAAAGTCGAAAGTCAAAAGTCACTCGCAGTTTTATTATAAGACGATGCAGGATATAAACATGTTGCGAGGATCTGATTGGTGTGTTCAATCATTGTTGTTTGATAAATTTGTTATTTGTTAAATTTGATATTTTGTTAGTTTTATTTGTGTGACAAATCTCGTTTACATTGGTGGACATGGGACAGGTAAATGAGGCAAGAAGGTAACTCAAATCAACAAGGATTTTCAACTGCTAAACAAGAACAGTATTTGATAAAAGTTAACAAGAACAAAACTTTAGTACAACGTGACTCGGAGAAAATGTATATACTTGGTCATTTTCGAGCTAAGTTTCATCGACAAAATTCTCCCATGAGGGAGTATAATTTCGGAGTTGATATTTTTGGATGTTTGTATATTTTTGCACCATGTTAAGGCATACATTTTGTAATGTGTCATTTAAGATCAGTATTATTTTCTATTTGAGCCCCTTGAAGGAATTCACCAAAACACTATTTTGAACAAATTTCACGAGCCGAAATGTAAAATCATACTTGTTAAATATATGTTGTTTAAAGTCATCTTGGATCTGAACGAGAGAAGAGCATATTATGGGTGTGTAACCTGTCAACCTTCAGAAATCTACTAAATTGATCGAACTCGTTTGCTCCGGGTAAAACGCATCATGGTGTAATCGTCTCTGGTTGGGTTAAAATGTAGGTCGTTCTCATATCTATGATGAAGGAGGAGGGTTCGAGCGCGGGAAGTGTCTAATAGTATAGGGTTCACAATATGCAAGGTGGCTGTGGGTTGAGATTAACCTTGCGCGCATGCGCCAGTGAGTTTCCATCAGCGTGATTTATGATCGAACTCACTTCATTTACTAGGACGGGGGAAACTTTCGTCACTTGAGAAGCTATTATCATAGTGTTCACTTGGCTAGAGAGTTGACTCTCACCATACCTTCTTGGCGCCCCCCCCCCCCAACCCTCTTCCCATGATGAAAATGTGATTGACTTGGAGGCTAAAACTCAACACATAATGTATATACATATATTAAGATGCAATTATTAACATCTATATTTGACTTGGAAATTACATTACAAATTGGGGATTTACTTGTGTGCCAATGGAGTTATCTTTTTAAGGTGCGTGAACCTGCCCCCCCCCCCCCCCCCCCAAATGCGTACTAAATCTGAATTTTACACAATATTTAGTGCTTTCCAGAAATGCCAAGACATATAATTAGTGCGCCTTTACTTTAGGCGCTAATGACTTTTTAGTCTGGGGGGGCTAAGTTCACGTTGCCCCCCCCTCATCCCAAATGGTGCACTAAATCTGCATTTCTCACAATACTTAGTCTGCATTTAGTGCTTTCAGAAAGTGTATTTTAGAGTATTTATATTGTTAATTTGAAGAGTTTAATGACGTGTGTGATATGAGATAAATAAAAAGATAAAACCAATGCAACATATCTCTTCGATTAATGTGGCAACGTAGTCCAACCATGAAAATTGTCTGACAAGTATAAACCAAGCTAGGCTGCCGGCAGAGTAGGAACTGGCCTTCCGCAGTCATTCGACTTCTCTCTTCTAGTAACGTTTTCATAAATGAGTTCTTTGATACCGATTTGCGTTTAGAAATGTGATGTTTTATGTGTCAGTGTTCATGGAAAACGTGGGTTTTTTTGAGGTAAAAGTCCAATTCAGATTGCAAAAAATAATTACCAGAAATAAATAACCTTCGATATTGAAACAGTCAAACCATGAATTGCAACTTTCATTGTTAAAAACGCAACGCTGCCATATATGGCTCTCCGCAGTCATTCGATTCTCTTCTAGAATGTTTATCATAATAAGTTTTGATATTCTATTTGCGTTTAGAAAATGTGATGTTATTATGTTGTCAGTGTTGCATGGAAGAACGTGGGTTTCTTGAGGTAAAAGTCCAATCCGATGCAAACAAAAAATACTCGAATGAAATAACCTTCAGATGAAACATGTCAAACTTGAATTCAACTCTTCCATTCCGTTACAAAAACGCGAACGCAGCCATATTCCCCAACGGTTTCGCTTATTTCACTCAAGGGGCACGTTCGGCTTGGGCAACAATACCTCCCACGAATTGTTCAGATCCCCTTTGCTCAACTCAAAATGACGTATTCAGATAACTTTCGGTTTACAGCACATTTTCCATTCCGGTCCACTAAACCACAGGGGCAACTTCTCTGCACAGACCCACTAGAATAGCCTACATAGAGGAAACTTTGCTTGCACGGAAGTCGCAATGAACGTTTCCTTGAATAAATACAATCTGGTTCAATTCTGGTCCTTTTAGGCTATTATTCAAGATGCAAAGTATTTGTATACGGCTATAAATTTGATTTGAAATATATATGGTGTACTTTGTGTCGTTGACAAAGCGGGATATTATAACAGCCTTTGCAAAGTACATAAAGTAATTCCCCACCCCAGCAATATGTAAACTCAATGAGGGTTCTATTCTATGCTCAGGCTGGAAATGTAAAACGATATAATATCCTGTGCAGAACTCACCTCGCCGTTGTTGAAGTTGCGCACAAACCCCTTCACCGCCCAAACATCATTGAAAAGGTTGACGTTTATAACCATAATCTTTATAAAGATTGACTTTTACAACCGCAATACAAAGAAATCGGGAAATAAATATCGTTCATTTCACATTTCGCCAGTAGACTTTGTAATACGGACCTATAGTGACTTGTAATTTGACATAATATGTATTTTTTGTTAAAAATTCGAACCGGGCATCTATTGATTGGACAAGCAATATGTTGCAAACATATGTGCAATGCATGCATAGCACATATGCAAGCAATATGATGCTCGGTTCGAATATATAACTTAAAATATATTTATCCCGTATTGTGTACTTACCAAGTTAGTTCTGTAATAGAAAACAACTAAGTGTCTTATTTTGATCTGAGCTACTCACGGCCTGGCATTTTGAGCTACAAAACAGATTTTAACAAAGGCTTTTGTTTTAAAGTTTAACATAAACTTTAATCCATACTTACTGAAAATTGTGTAATAATCCAGATTGTGATGTATCGTAATTGAAAGTTGACATAAATACGAAATAATAAGAGCTAGAGGTTTAATTCACTACATTCCCAGTGATAATATAATTATTACTGCATGCTGGAATCTAAGAGGCAACATAAGTAAATTATTGTAAAATTCAAAAAAATTAAATTAAATTATTAAATTAATTAAATTAATAAAAAGAATAATTAAACCAAATATGAACACAACCTAAAGTGTTTTTATCATTTACTACGAAAACCTTTCATTTCAACCTCATGTTATTTGGAATTAAAATTTTGATTGCACAAGGATAAAAGATATATAATCTATTTTGATTTCTAATTGAATGTTAAATATCCTAGTGTTTTGACTGATGTTAAAAATAGTAAAACTACTTGCAATATGCAGTGGTTGGTCTATACCTACTCTAACCCGAATAAAGATCATTGTTTGTTGTGGAGACAAGTGTGCCCAGTTCTGTGAGACAAGGTTTGATCTGTCGCATGAATACTGTGCAGACATAATCGAGAAAAAAAGTTTAAAGATACTAGATTCAAAGAACGTATATTACCGCCTCATTTCTCACAACATTTCCTAATAAACATATTTGGGTAATTATACACTATACCATTCCTCATTTCTGTGTAAAACAACAAGAATTGATTCGTTTTATTTGTGGTTACAGTTGGTGCCAAAGACAGCTGGTTTAAACATGTCCGCTCCATCTTTGTTTTGTTTTATCAATAGGCATGTGCTCATTACATCACCTTGTCAATAGTAATTTGCCCGACATTTTGGTTCAGTACACTTCCGTTAGCCTTATTCATCCTATAGTTCTGATGAGAAGTCTGACTTTGTTTGTATTTAGGTTAATTGAACTGTTTTACACATGTAAGCGAAACAACTCTATTGTAAGATATTGTTGTAGTCTAAAATACGATAGTTAATCGTGATGAGCATTGAGTTCAAAACACCATGGCATGAGACTTATACCCACTCATCACGATAGAACTATACCCAATGCATCGCAAGCAGGACAAGCATAAAACGGCTTCCTTGATGAAGAATGAACCACATACCAGTCAACTGAACTCATTATTTTACTTTCCGTCCTTCCGAAGATTTGAATGGGTAATTAAATATTACCACCGAATTTATTATTGCAGTTTTCCAACCAACTCTAAAAAATACCAATTTATTTTAATGTCTTACGTATAAATTTACAAGTGAATCTTTAGAATTCGATTCTGAATTATTGGAAAGATGAAAATAAATCAATGTTGAGAAAATAATTTATACTCAGGACATTTTAAACCCATCTTAAACGATATCCAACTGAAAAACTGTTATATATTGAAAATATAAATTCATTTTTCCGACCAATGATCCATTTTTAATGGCTAGTGCATTCATTCATAAAACTCAACCATTTTTCCTATAATACTCCAACACACTCTCCTTAGAAGGGACAGGATATTTGAAATAAGTTATCCAGCATTGAATATAAAACCGGAGTCGTTTAATTGAAATCGTGTAATATTGTTTCTCAGCTAATGTTGTGAGGTTTATAAAACGAGAATTGTTTTTTGAACTAAACACCCTTTCACGATCTTAATCAACCCTCCAAATTATTATATGTTAGACCATGCTCTTTATAGTCGCGTTGATGGCTGAGCGTGTTTGTTTTATTGTGCACTCTACTTCTGTGCTTTTCCATCGTGTTAGAGCTCGATATCGTTTTTAAATGAAGACTTGTTTTTTATGTCTTTGATTTCACTTTACACAATACATATTTATACATTTTGTTTATAGAAAACATTGTTTAAATTCTCTTGGCAACGAATTTTTATAATTATTTACTAATCCTACTCATAACATTGCTTTATGAAAAATATAACTTTGATTTGCTTAAAAACATTACTGCATGGTCGACAAGGTCAAATAAGTCGTAGGACTGGTAAGAGGGTTACATATAAAACATCGTACAACTGCGATTTTTATTATTATTTAATTGTATAAAAAATATGACTGCCTATTTAAGAGTTTCCATTTCCCCCCGTGAAAACCCACATCCGTGGAAAGAAACACTTGCACAAAAAATATCCATTTCATCCGGATAGTCAAATTAAGTTTGCGCTTCTTCGCTACACACGCTTTACGCTCCTCTAAAACAGTAAATCTCAACCATCTAAAAGCCAACGGTTTAGTCGCGGTCGCTTAGCCGGTTCCCACTCGAACACCGAGGTTAAGCAACCTCGGGCGTGGTCAAGGGGAGAGTGGGTGACCGCTTTGCCCTGAAACACACGTATACCGCTGGTTAGAGCAGATGGAGGGTTCGAGAGGTAGTGTAACGGCTTCGTTCTCCTCGACGTCTGCTCGGCAGTCCGGGTTGATGGAGGAACCTATATGACTGTCCTTTCGGATGGGACGTAAAGCCGTTGGTCCCCTTGGTACTTTTTCAAAGGAGTAGGCTACGTGCCGGTACCGGGTTTCCCTTCCACCATTGTATTCATCCTTCATCCTGACCTATCACCACTCATCGTCTCGAATAGCCTTAGCGCATCAATATGAGACGTTTAGCAATACAAACCAATCAATCTACCGACTATCTGAGACTCTTGTCGTTCTCTCCTGAGGTGCAGAGCAAAGCTAAGTGACTCACGGTTCTTGAAGTCGTTGATGGTGTCGACGACGATGTCTATCTGCACCGCGTCCCACTCGTCGCTCCCCATGAGGTCAAACTGCTTGGCCAGGTAGCGACAGATCGCCACAGACTGCGTCAGAGTCTTGCCTTCGAACTCCAGCACGGGGAGCTTGCCGAAGGGCATGCCTGAAATCATTAGTCGCAACCTTTTAAATTGCACATTAGTCACATTCGGCTAGGACAATAAAAACCTAGTAACTAACTTATAGTATTAAATAATTGTAACGGTTTAAGATTTTGTTTGAAAGAAAACATGGTTCTTTCAATGCACTTTTTGGTTTGCTATTTATGCCCTAAGATAAGTCTAATAATATAAACATTTGCTGTGAGGATACTATATTCTTCATTTTCGATTCTTTATTTAAATGTATTGTTGACGGTGAGAAAATATGCGTGCACCAATGACGTACATAAGCTTTGCGTAGCAGCGTACATACATGCAGATTGAAGCGCAGTGGGTTATATAATTATCCATGTGGTTAAATGAGAGCCGACCATTGAATGGAGTGATATAGAGACATGGACGGTGCTACTCACTGTGCTTGACTTCCGGCCACTGCTCCTGTGCTATGCGCACATCCTCGAACTCCTGGTTCCCGTAAGACAGGAGGAACCTGATGGGCTCGGCCAGAGCTTTCACGGCGAAGTACGTCAACTTGTAGGTGGGCGCCATTGTCTTCGTGATCTGCAGAAACAGGAGTTCTAGAAACTATTAGATGTCATATTCCACACATTAATGTTCAGCCCTATAGGCCTATATCCGCGTCACCTGATCCATGCCTAGGGCGACGGTCGTCGCCCGCAGCCATGCGCATGCGACTGTTTAGGCGACGACGAACTCGCGGCCCTGTATACAGCTACCAGAGTTGGGTTTTTTCAGCTATCTGCACACGCCGCCCCGAAAGATTTACAATCTTGAAACTCTAATATGTGGTCCATGACCTACAAAAAAAATCAACCCAATCCGATAACCCGTTCTGTGTAAAAAAAAAGGCTCTCAACATCGCCGAAAACCTTCCGGCTGGCTGGCTGGCTAGTTAGTTAGCTAGCTAATTCTTCGAGGAGCTATATTGAGCCCTACAGAGAAAACGGTAAATCTTAGAACTTTGAAACTGAGACCACACTTAGATGTACCTCAGACGCAGTGCCTTTTGCTTTCAAAACCAAAATCGGGTTACAGGGACCGGAGAAAATCAAAGTTAGAATGATAATGAAAACACGTAATTAATAAGGCGTGGTAATTTGTACAACTTGAAATTAAACATACTCTTTACTATTTTAAATATCTAGCGTCCAAAACACAAGGGACTAAATTTGGGGAGACTGTGGGCCCAAAAATGTCAAAAAACAACTCTGAACTTAAAAATATTCATCATTTAAAGAAAACGCAATAACTGAGAAGTTTCAAACGTGGAATACACTTCAATATCGTTTATTCTTTGTCTTTTTTGAATATGGAAAGTAAAATTGGGTAACGGGTACCGGAGAAAATCAAAATTATCAAAAGCTAGGTAATTCCGTATTCTTATAAATAAAACGCTATACAGAGAAAACTGTACATCTTAGAACTTTGAAACTAAGACCACACTTTGATGTCCCTCATGCGCAATCACTTAAACTTTCAAAACTAAAACCGGGGCAATAGGGACCGGGGAAAATCAAAATGAAAATCAAAACGCGTGATTACTCAGGCGTAGTAACTTGTACAAACTTGAAATTAAACATGCTCTTAACCATTATAAATATCTAGCGCCCAAAACACAAGGGGGCGAATTTGGGGGGGCCGTGGGCCCAAAAAGTAAAAAACAACTCTCAACTAAACAAATTTAATCATTCAAAGTCCATCATTCACGCCTTGATGGGAAACAAACAGCAAAAAGATGTAATATCTTCTACAAACACAAAAATTTGAAAAAAAAAAAAAAAAAAACGGCAGTCAATCTCTCCTTCAAAAGTCTTTGACAGTGAATGCTGTGAGATATAGAAGTTGAGCCAAGCTTTTCATTCTTTCTCCCTAGTTTCGCAATGAAAAGAAGTAAGATCATTTCGCCTGTTAGCGAGCGCCAAGCCAACCATTTTCGTGGTAAAAAAAGTAAAAATTTTAAACTCAAAATCATAAAAAAATTGCTTGGCAAATGACTTTTTAGAGTTCTCGTAATGAACCAAATTCAATGGCCAAGCATTTTTGTTACTAGGAAAACCCTTAAGTCCCGCCGCGTTGTTGGATGAGCGTATATGGTGCATTGAGATGCCATGTGTTACGCGGATTTTCTGTTGTTCTGTGAAAAAATCATTACTTAGTCGAAGATTTTTTTTAATTAAATTAAATAAAATAAAAAATTAACTTAATTTTTATAATTAAATTAAATAAAATAAAAAATTAATTAATTGTTTTAATTAATCGTAATTTTTTTAAAGAAAAAATCGTAAAATTGCAATTTGCATAAGAAATAATTATTCGATTACGCTCAAATTTCACACGAATATCTTAATTCATAAAATTAAGGTTCTGTGAAAAAATCATTACAATCGGATAAAGCATGTAGGTGTTATAAGTCGAAGAATTTTTTTTTTAAATCGAAAAAAATCGTAAAATTGCGTTTTTTATGAGAAAAAATTTCCCGATTGCGCTCAAAAACGTGGCAGTTCTAAGTTCAGAGATTTCGAAGGTCTCCATAAAATTTCATCGCAATCGGAGTATCGGTTTAGCCGGAATCGTGTTAACAAACACACAAAAATACAGAAAGAAAAAAAAAAAAAAACATTCCGGATTTTTTTCTCCAGTGTAGTGAAATGGAATCTTCGCTTCGCTCGCTACGCTCGCTACGCTCATCCAATGATTTTGAGTTTAAAATTTTTACTTTTTTTTACCACGAAAATGGTTGGCTTGGCGCTCGTCAACAGGCGAAATGATCTTACTTCTTTTCAATGCGAAACTAGGGAGAAAGAATGAAAAGCTTGGCTCAACTTCTATATCTCACAGCATTCACAGTCGAAGACTTTTGAAGGAGAGCTTGGCTGCCGTTTTTTTTTTTTTTTTTTACAAATTTTTGTATTTGTGGGGTATTGAAACTACTTCTAAACTCCAAAGATCGCCCCCCCCCCCCCACACACAACAATGTCATCCTTGTGAATTGTGATTTTTGGGCCAAGTTCCAAAATAACTTTAATTTAAACATCACTTTAATGTTTTAGAAGATTGGCAGATTGCAGACAGGCAACAACTGATTTAATAGATAAGGAACTATGCAGTGCTGTCGTAAAGCTAGGAAATAAACCCCCCTCTTTGTCAACATATTCAGCAAAATGTTTTACACGCTAGACAAAATTAATGATGACAATAACAAATACGGTTTTTTCTCATATCCAAGGTCACCATCAGACTAATGATGCCTATAAATAAAGCCGCAAATTTCTGCATCCATAAACATTCTTTACATTGTCCCTTGATGAGACCTGTCGTGATAATTTGTGACACTCATTCTTCCTGCAATTAATGTAATTACAGTTCTGGCCAAGGCCGGCATCATATGGGGCAGAGACGTGTCGGTGTAACACTCATGACTTCGTCACCTCTGTGTGGCTGATAACAGTGTCGCCCGTGTTTTAAGGGCCTAGTTGTAACGTGACAGTTGTTTAATTACATCAACTCGAATACGTAACAGACGTGGTCACGGCTAGAGATCGGGAAATAATATAGCATAGTAATTGGTTGTAATAAGCGAGACAATGTCCAGCTTATCTTAATCACAAGACTGTTCCCTGTTGGACAAGTGACACCGTCGTAGCAGGCGCCTATGAGGAAAGTACGTCCCAAGGCTAACTCGCAATTAGCAGGACTTAGGTTATATATACGTTGTAGACTAAGAGGATACAAGATGTAATCTAAAGCGTTGAAACATCGATTGATTCCGCTGCTTAGAGAAGATTCGACGGTTTTATGCTGGTGGGTATTTCTAAGTAGGGTACCTAACTATATGTTCGAAATAATATAATGTTTCGTTAACAACTTAACAATATCGAATCTAAATTAAACGAAACTGAAATAAAATCATATCAAAAGGTGGCTTAACCAACGCGATTGTAAATAACGTTCGCGAAGCTATATTGTTCGGTTTTACGAAAATCTTCTTCCCACACAGGATTATCAATTTAATTACGCAACGCCTATATCCAGCCTGTAACTCCTAAATCAGCGATAATTCTGGACTAATTCTGTATCTTTTGAATTGGTTAAACCGTGCTTGACCCGCGGGTTACTCTGTTTGAAGTCAGCATTGATAATTCATTAAATGTTCGTCTCTTCGGTAGCTACCGGACCAGTAGTACGGAAATTAACATGTTTGACTATAATTAACTACCAAACCTAAATATATAAGTCCCGTACAACAAATCTACCGGAGTTACAGTTTCTTGCGTTGCACGATTCTTTTCGCCCGCCGGTACAATTTAAAATTTGGTACCTTTGGGTGAAAAAAATTGTACAACGCCAGAAACTACAGACAACCAGTTTCCCTCAAAAATCGGTCTCAAAATTCAATTTTGAACAAGCTGGATTGATACGGGTAAATTGAATATAATCATTGATTCTGAGGTTATGTCCCGATAAAAAAAGCCAAAAATATAATCTGCTCTTTAATTAAGTCCGTCTTTCAATCTACTAACTTTTCAGACGTATTTACTGCATTCTTTAGAAATCATATTTGGGTCTAGGGATTCCCCTTAAGCCGCCCTCGGTGGCACATACGATTAGGGCCCTGGTCCGAATAGTATGGCTCTACGAGGACGTGGGTTCGAATACCGCATATGGTTTGGGCACAGATAATAGTAGTGTACTCTGTTATCTGTGGTTTGGGTTTTTTATATCGTCCTCCAACTTCATCTATCACCGCTCATCGTCTCGAAAAGCCTTAGTGCATTAATAGACGTAAATCAAATCAAATCAAATCACAAATCACCTTCATCCTTCTAAAAGGTAGACGGTCTCACTCCAAGCGACACTTGCAGAGAGAAAACACAGTGAGACTGTGAGACCTGAACAGTGCAAAGTATTGGCAATATCGGCCACCACTCCACACAAAGAGGTGGACCACGCGAAGGCTCTAGCGCGGGACATCAATAGTTCAGTACATACCGCCGGCAGTTCTGTCTGGAAACTCCTCCCAACGTTTTCCACTCAAATGACGCTCGACACAATGAATTTCATCTCTGAAACTCTTTCAGAGAGTATTGCGGGCGGCAGATATCAAACAACATGATGCGTGTTGGGCAAGAATGTAGGTACTATAGTTCTAAATATGTGTCGTTACTACCGACTATATATACAGGCACGTCCAACCAAACAATCTAACAATTCTATAGTCATAGAGATGAACAAGATTTTTCTGCATGGACAAGTAACTAATTGAAGTCATTTTTATTTTATTTTTGAATTTCAGGATCTTAGGGTACACAACTAAAGTGTAATTTTCCCCCATACTTTAACATGCTACCTTTATTGACGTATTATGTTAACATTTTAGGGAAAAAATTGGATTTGATTTATCGTATTTATTTTTGGATGAGCGAAGCGAAGACTTCAATTTCACCGACCCCCCAAAAAATTTAGCTCGGTGTTTTTTTTTGTTTTTTTTGTCTGTTTTTCCGTCTGTTTGTTCGCTCTCTACCGGGCAAACGGCATATTATGAGATCTTGATAAAAATTTGACACGACCTTCGTTTTCTCTGAACTTAGACTTGCCACGTTTTTGGGTACAATCGAAGAAATATTTCTCATGAATATCGTACTTTTACGATTTTTTTCGATTTTTAGTGCGATATTTTCGTGACATTAGGACCGATTCTGACCAAACGGGGGGGTTACAACGTTCGTATTTCACATGCACATTAAGGTAACGCGATGTATTGACGTTTGAAAGAAAAAGTTGAAAAGTTAGCCAGAATCTATAGAAATAAAGTTTTAATTTGGTTTTTTGAGGTGTTAATATTAAAACCTTTTCTATAATCTGGCTAACTTTTTCAAATTTTCTTTCAAACGTCAATACATCACCGTTACCTTAATGTGCATGTGAAATATGAACGTTGTATCAGAATCCGCCCAAATAGCACGAAAATATAGATTTTAGATCTTTCTCACAGCCTTGTATGAAAACTTCACAGGAGATTTTATACCAAACTCACAGCCTTGTTACAAACAATCAAAGATCTAACAGACCTAATGATTGTTTTGTATGGGCCGTGTTAATATGTTTTTATTATTTTAAATTAATATTTACATTTTAAAATTAAAAAGCTCATCCATCAACGCGACTAAAAAATGCGTTTGCGAAGCTTCCTAGTTATTAAAACATTTGTTTTCTATGCTTGGCTTGAATTATGTTTATTTACTGATTTTTGTGTGTTTTATTGTTGTGGTTTAAAAATTGTGCATAATAGCCTTTTTTAAATTCCCAATAGAATTCATACTACAGCCACGCGATTCTCATGATTTTTTAAAAAATTGACCAACAATAAAAAAATTAAATTTTGTAATTTTGTCAAAATATGTTGCACCTCCAAAAAGCACCCCCGAAGAATGGACGAACATAACCTTGTGACGCCAAGGGGTTAAATTTCATACGAATAAATATGTGTCCACATGAATACATTTAACTCAATGCTGCCATAATGTTAAAGAAGACGCACTCAAAGCGGATTACCACTGGTCACGCTTCACACTGAAAATTACGAGTTTTTTTAAGTACCAGGAAGTGTGGGTCAAAAGTATAAAATCTTAGTGTGATTTTACCCTGGTCATCTGCTAAAGTGTGTTTTTTTACTAAGTCACTTTCCTTGCTAATAAAGTTTTCTTACATTAACTAACGTCAGCTCTGAGAGCGTCTACTCACCCGCGCGGCTACGCCGGTAGACTGAGACTACCTGTTGCTCATGTCAGCGCGCTATCTTATCAGCACACCCGACATGTTTACCCTCTCTCGCGATGATAGTTTCAGTGATCGCTCCAAACAAGAGAGTACGCATTCTGATAGTTATTATCGCTGAAACTGTAAAACAACCAGACATTAACCTCGATCGCACCGAGTTCTCTTTGCCCGACGTTGCGTAATTCTGTTAAACTCGCGCGTACATTCACCTCTGTGGTACGTTGCGTTTTTGTTAATTTGGCGTAAACGAGATTGTGCTCGACGTACTCTTTAAGTCACATAAAAAGGAACGTGACATTCATAGAAAATAAAAGACTCGACCTAAAAACAAATGGTAATAAATAATATTTCGTAGGAAGCCTGCCCAGGGTGCAATTCAAGCCCCTCTTCAGGTGTCTTACTAGGTATGTTGTGGAAGGGATGTCCGAGGGCTGTTAAAGAGGACTCATTCCCTTGCATTCGCAATAACGACCGAGGGAAACGGATTGCCGGTCTCGACGGGATTCGAACCCGGGACCTCCCGAATCTTGGCTCTCGTTATTGTAAATGTTGTAAACCACACCCAGCATTCATCGTAGAAACTTGGGTTTCTTTGAGATTAATGGTCAAACGTTCTTTCCTCAGTTTACCAAAGAGAAAAAAATGGGATTTTACACATAGGTACTGAAGTATTTTGTACACATACTAGATGCGTACTATTTAGATAATATCTTTATTGGGTTCAATAAAACAAGAAGAATTGTCAAACATTACATCAGACCAGCCGCCATGGTCAAAACCTCCTTTTCTTGTTCCCTTGTTGTCCAGGCAACTCTTCACTGCATACTTGATCACAAGCTATACAAATTCACACAACCATAATTTTACATCTCCCCTTTCTTTCTTGAAGTTTAGACAGTAAAAGTTAAAGTAAAAGTAAAAAGATAAGTGCTCATTGTTAACAATTTAATTGAGGAAATTCCCATTAGTCTGTAATTATAATTTGTCGGGGCAAGTCATTCAGCGAGTTACTAAAATGAAAGATCTTGGTGTCATTATAGATTCAAAATTCCTTTTCATTGAGCACATTTCCAAAATTACTTCAAAAGCCATGTCCCTTTTGGGTTTATTATATAGATTCACCGATATTCGTGACCCAACTGCGCTAAAATCCTATTTAACGGGCTGTGTTTTACCTGTGATTGAGTACTGTACTCCAATTTGGACATTGTCAGCTGATACTAACATTAAAAAAATAGATAATAATAATAATAATAATAATAATAATAATAATAATAATAATAATAATAATAATAATAATAATAATAATAATAATGATGTCTTTATTTCTCTTGAAGAAAAAGGCGAATTTAAGCCAAAATGGCTTCTCTTACAATTCTTTCATTCATTCATTCATCATTCAGTTCTTTCATTTTTCTGTGCAATTGTTCGTCATCGTGTCCCAGCTTTTAATGCCTAGTCACGACAAAAAATTATGAGTGAACTTTTCATGACAGATCTAGCCACTCGAAGAAAACGCTATGACATGTCTTTTTTGCACCGTATCATCAATGGTGTTTTCCGGTCCACCAGTCTTGTCTCCATGTTTCCACTCCATGTTCCATCCCGCTTTACTAGGCTTACGCACCTTTTCCATGTAGCTAGACCTAGACTTTCTATTACCCGTAGATCTATCACCTTTCGTTTACCTTCATTTTATAATAATTTACCTAATTTTTTACCAAAGTTCGACATATTCTCTGATTTAAATTCTTTTAAAAAATCAATCCGTGATAGGACTGCAGTTGAAGGTCATTAGCATTTCCCCCTCTTTTCTATAACAATATTTTTATTTTTTAAACATTATTTACTCTTAAGTTTTGTTGCACTTATAATTTTGATATATTTGTTTATTGTTCATCACCATATAATTATTTGTTAATTTGTTAGTATATTAATGTAATTTTAGTTTTTACTTTATTTATATATTTATTAGGATTGTCTACGTAAAATGGTACTTGTGCTGTATAGACTCTTATATGAATAAATAAATAAATAATAATATAAAAATACCTGGTACATTGAGGTATTATAGACTATGGAGAACAATATTTTAAAGATTCAGTCTTTTTGGCGGACGTATAAGTCTGCCTGATCGTGTAGAGGACTCTGGTCTGGCATTTGATTGTACTGGATTCTCTGTTGGTGGAGAGGCTGAAGTTGTTGATTCTCTGCCTGAAGATGGTGGGAGTAACTCTTGGATCGGAGCAGGAGCTACATGTGCTCGGTTTCTCCTTATCGTTCCATCTTGAGTTTGGACATGTATGTATAATAATATGTATGTTTGTATGTATGTATGTATGTATGTATAATATGTATAATATAACCTTGGCTCTGGACCAACGTGTACAACGGCTCCATATTTCTTTTTATCATCAGATATTTATTATTTATCAGGTACTTGCTACGAGTGTTTCCGTAACCAGTATGTTCCATCATCGTGTATAACTCCAAATGGAAAAATTCGTAACAAACACGATATTGCGAAAACCCCCATTTTGAAGTATGACCCGTTCGTAAACCCGAGAAAAACAGTTGAACGTTAATATCACAGAAACACAACCATAACTACGTTTAATACTGTGCTGTATTATTTTATTATAGTTGCAGCAGTTTAAAATTATTGTTTATACGATGCAATTTACCGTTATCCCGATTATAAAACTTTCGAGACATTAAACAATAATTTGATGTTTTTATAGCGCTGGGTTTCAATTTCTAGCACTAATTTTTTAATTAGGTATATATTTTTTAACATTAAAACACGGGTTGGAGAAGAACATGGCGATTTCTTAGACATCCCTAAAATATGTGAATACCGGTGAACAAGCTCACGACTTGACAAGCTGGGAAGTTACAGGTTAAATATTAACACTGACAAGAAGTTAGATTAATATACCAGCGTGATTATGTGATCTTTCTAAAAGTACACTTAGAGTGACTTCCTCTTTATTTGCATTCTAGGTTGAACGTCGCGACTTCCTCGGCTTCCTAAGTGGGAGGTAGAACGTCTCATCTCAACGCGAGTATTTGCATACCGCCGCGCCACGCAGCAATGAAAGCCCTTTCATTCGCCGACGTAAACCGGAACTGAAACCCGGTAAGTCCCGCGTTACTTTAAAACTTAATAGTTTAAACTCATATCGTGTGTTTCCACAACGCATTAGACTCGGGAGAGAGAGTTGTTATGTGGGTAAAGATCTATGACAACCGCAAAAGCCCTGGCTAAACGGGCGAGTCGAGATTATTGAAAGTAAAAGCGTGCACCGCGTGTGTGATCGGTAGAGGAAAGTGTCAGTGCGGGTAAAAACAAATATGTGGAAAACACACCTGCATTGTCTTAGCTTTGCAGTTATATTTAAGCATCACATACCAAGTCTCGGTCACGTTCCTCCAAAAAAGGAATGAAAAGTTAAGTTACTTTAAAAATTAACTGAGACGTTCCTCGTTCCTCAAAAGAAACTTTGTTCCTTATGGCATCACTGATTAAAAAAATAATCAATGTGATAGGAGTTAATTAATCATTACTTTTATTTATAAAAGTGAGTCCCAGGCCATCTGACGAGGGTGGCGCCATTTTCGAAAACACAAGATGTCCCATTGATATTTTTCATACTGCAGTTTACGATATCAGGTACTGGAATTCGACGGGATTACGACTGCGAAAGTAATTTATAAAGGACTGTAAATTCATTCCAAGTCTCCACGAAATATTAACTTTGACGTTACAAGTTCCTGATCTAAGAAAAGGAACGCTTTCTTCCTGAAAAAGGAACGCGTTCCTCTCCAAACCTGAACCTTCGTTATGCCTGCTGAAGGGTACACATAATTTCCCCCTGAGTGACTATACTATAGGTTGATAAGGTGTTACATTTGTGAAGGGAATATTTTAGGGATGTTTCAGATGACTTAGCCTCAATGGCTGAAGAAAACCTTGAAAAACTCTCAGCTAGGATTGCCGGCAGCCGGATTCGACCTCGTGGCCCCTAATCAAAATCTCATAAATTGTGCATGAGCCGCCACTTTCATTGTGTCACGTTTGTTACTCAGTATATAAACTATATGATCATCATTTCGAATCTCTAGTCATAGATATCTAATATCTGCGTGTGTTTTGTAGAATTTAAAATCTGCTAATCAGATGACATTTTCTCTCCACATTTCCAAGCTGCTCCTTTCCGACTTAACACTTCATCATGTAGTGATTTGCATCCACTGGCTTTATTCATATAAGCCAGCAATCTACGTGTTTCATTGCGACCTACCTATCTTCTCTCACTCAACTATTCCAGACACCTTCCACAAGAATGTTTGCTTACTGACTGGGAAATATAACCGAAATCAATTTCAAGATAATCTTTGAATCTTGAGGTGGCTGCTTTCTAAGCAAACGAATACTTCCATGCATTGCACGTACAGCACAGAAGGTTTTTCGAAAAGGCAATGTCATAGATTTTCGAAATAAAATATGCGTAATTCAATTTTGAATGGTCGTTGACAGAAGAAACCCGTTCGTTTTCGTTTCTCCTCCGTCTGTTCCAGCAACGTTAGGAACATTTTCTGGATTATGTTGATCGGAAACTCTCCCTCATATGGAATTAATAATATTTAAATTATTCCGGAACTGATTGTATTCAGTATTATCAGTTACATAGTTCCAGTTATTCCTGGTTTAACTTCAAATGTGTATAAAGCAATATAATTTGTTTACTGGACACAATAATCTGATCAGATAGCCTAGGTCACTCAATGTCTGTTCCTACATACTAACATATTTGGTGGAGGTGCCGGTTCTATGTAGATGACGAGCGTTCTTCGTGAAACCTGGCGGAAGTCATCTAAACTATTCTTTATGCCCTCCTCCCTGGCATAACCACACCACATTATTGGTTCACAGTGAAGTGTATACAAAACCAAGAGAAATAAGCTATGATTATTTTTTGTTGTGAATTCCCAATATATTTTCTATATTCTCGACTAAATCTTTTTCTTCTCGATTCCTGGAGACTCATGACGACCAGTGAAGCGCGATGTGGTCTTAGCCTCTGCGTCTTGCGTCGTGGCCTTGTTTCCAGCTATAGAGGCAGAGAATACCTCCCCCCCTGCCCTTGTGTCCCCCCCCGTTACAGCCACCGACCCCAACTGAACAGATCGCGTTATCAAATAAAGTTTCAACTTTAGAAATTGTTAGATATTCGGGAACGAGACGATGCGACTAAAGCATTAAATCATCTTAGCCGTGTCGTTGCCTTGGTTATCTACGGAGAAACAATAAAATAAGCAACTGAAATTTTCTTCAAAAGTAAACGTTTTATTTTTACTCATAAATCTAGCTTCTAGATTTTAAAAGAAGAAATTCAAATATATTATAACACACCTGGGCGCAAATCTAACAACTTGCATCACTTCTGTAAGTCTGTCTGTCCGTTCGTCTGTCGGCGCGTGAGTCAAGTCTCACGATAAAAACCGAACACGACCACTGATCCACATAAGGTTTAAATAAAGAAACTAGGCCGCTTCGCGAACGCTTTTTCCAGTCGCGTTGATGGATAAGCTTTTTTTTGGAATATTTCTGTCCAATGATAACGTTTTCAAGTGGAATCTCATTATTATTATTTTTAGTTAGGTACTTGATATTACTTGTTAATTATACACCTGTAAAAGGTTTACATTAAAACCTTTATTTCTTTGAATTTTGACCAACTTTTTCAACTTTTTCTTTCAAGAACACGACATCACCATAATCTTTATGTCAATGTAAAATATGAACGATGTAGCCCGACCCGTCTGGTCAGAATCGGCCCAAATTTCACGAAAATATTGTATTAAAAACCGTGGAAAAATCCTAAAAGTACGATTTGTATAAGAAATATTTTTTCAAATGTCTCTAAAATCATAGCATAATAATATATAATTTCAGTGATTTTAAACATTCCCATAAAGTTTCATCAATATCAGAGTAGCCGTTTGCCAAATATCACGAACATATCAGTCTCATTAAAAATTGAAAAAGTCGTAAAAGTAGGATAATCCAAAAAAAATATTTAATCGATTATACCCAAAAACGTGGCAGGTCTAAGTTCAGAGATTTCAAAGGTCCCCTTGAATTTTCATCAAGATCGCGCATTTGCCGTTTGCCCGGTAGAATGCGAACAAACAGCCAAAAAAACTAACAATAACAAAACACCCGAGCTATTTTTCTTGGGATAAGGTAAGTGAAAAAAAACGAAGTGAAATTGAAGTCTTCGCTACGCTCTTCCAATAAATTCGTATTTAGAGTCTACCCACTCAGTCATATAACTGATTTTCTGTATGTCCTTGCAACAAGGATGATTGAGAATGTTTTAGGTGACCAGGGGGGTCAAGGGGGGGGGAGGGCGTGGATAGCACTTTAGGTAATTTTTGTGTCCAAGGTTCCTCCAAAAATTTCTAAACAGGGTAAGATTTCAATAATTGTGTGTTCTTATTCGATTTCGACTATTCCCGTGTACGTGTTTTATTTGTTTATATTATAAATGTTATAGAACATGGAAATTACCGTATACTACCAAAAAAGCTTTGTTATTTCGCGTGTCTCGATGTTATGATTGCGTGCGCTGTGTCATAACATCAGTCGCTACATCTCACTTCCTCCTCGGACGCAAGTCTCGGGACGCACGGCTAGACAAACATGCTCTGTTAGAGCACAACCGTGGCAAGAATGTTACACGAGGATACGCACAGTTACGAATGTCTGTAGTATTCTAATTAAACATTTCTAACCTAGACACTGACGACCTTGACAGGAATGTATCTCAAGGCCATCACAAGAATTCATTGTCAATTTCTTTCTTTTAAAATGAAAAGCAAAGCTGCAAAGGCTAGAACGAAAATATTAAAAACGCAAATGTATTATTTTTATAGTGTTTCTGTTCATGCATTAGAATTTCCAGTTTTAATATCTTCCAGGTTTGTATACACGTCACACATCATTACGCCTGCCATGTAGCTCTACTTCTTATTCTGTAAGTGGCGGGTTCGAATGTCGCCACAGGGATCCTGGAAAAGAATTCGGATAATATAGTTATAGAATTTCCCTCAGTCAATTTATCTGTGAGATGCTTTGTCTCTTGATGTGAAACATGCATTGGGTTATATTTACTAATCCTTGATTGGTTTTAATTTTAATGGCATCGTATATTATACACTGGCTCGACAAGGAAAAGTACGTGAAGTTTATTGTCATAATTAAATACAACTTTCGACTAATAATAAATACATTTCTTCGGCCCTAAAAAGTGTGTTCATCGCTATAACTTATTGGATTTATAGGTTATCTATCGTTTGCACGTTAATTACATCTGTATACACCTATATTTCCAATTAATTAAAATACACTAACTAATCTATTATATTAAATTGTTCAATATTATCATGGTTTTAACCATATTGTGTTTAGTGTTGAATTTCAAATGGTAATTAAATATGTACATTACTAATACATATCTGTGCACACTTGGGAGTTCTATTGTTCATGTTAGCTGGGGGTGGAAATAAGATGAGAATCTCGTGTGTGCCAAGCTAAACACGTAATCTCTTAATCAACAAGAGAGCCGGGCACTCTTCAATGAAGACACGAAGAAGATTACTGAACGAGGGCTTAACGTCTCATTGTTTCAAATGCACTAATTAATTATTCAGTCCGGAGCAATTAACGAGGAAGTCTCGTCATCGGCTCAGGCGGACTAGCAATATTGTCCTTTCTTTCTTCGTTCTATCACAGTGAGAGTCGATGAGACTGAGTGAAACAAGAGTAGGATGCAAGAGCTTAAGTCAGCTACAAGCTTGAATAAAACATGTTTATATTTAGTTGTTCACTGGATTAGAAGGTTTTGTTTTATGAAGGCGGAGTTAGTAAGAAGCACTGCCTCCTAGATCTAGATGCTTCTCGAGGCTCTTCGTTCCACGAGTAGCGTCTAGAAGGCAGTGGAAGAAGAACCGTTGCGTACCTGACCACCAGAGTCGATAAAGAAGTTCCCCCCCCCCCCCCAACGGGGAAACTGCTACTGTGGCAGTACTCACAGCAGTTGAAACTATAGGGTGTTGCAGAAAGTATTCAACAACACAGTAACTGGCTGACGGTGCACTTACCTTATCAAAACTGATAAAATATTAAAATGGTATGTATTACAATGAAAATAATATTCATTAATTGAATGCATATCAAAATTTAAATATAAAATTAATTTTAAAATAAAATTATCAGGCCTATATAAGATAAAATTTATTAGCTTTAACTGGCCGTAGAAACATTAACTACAGTACATGTTACTATTATATCAGTGAAATACATAACATGCTACATTGTACAAAGTTCAGTGTGCGTCCGTAGTAAGTATAGTAGTAATACGAGTAAGCCTTGTTATCAAGCTTGTTCACGCGACTGACTCGTAGCCCTCAGGGTCGGAAAGTTGTTAGGGTGTCGGAATACCTCGCATCAACAGGACGGTAGTTGGTCGATCACAGCTAAGAACTTCGAGGTATGCAGCAATTCGCAATTTTTGCTGGTAGAAATTTAATCCATTTCCATTTTGAACGACGATAATTTTTAGAACGATGCTGGGATGATGTGACTAAAATAATATTAACTTTTTAGTGTGTCCATCATATCACCATGGAAACCAGATATTACCCCGTGTATAGTATAGGTAGTTACAGACTGAAGGGTGCTAGGTGTAGGTGCTAGGCTCGCTAATGGGAGCCAGGCCTCTGTGGTCAGTGCGGCGTTCTCCACTCTCGCTACAATATAGGCTTCAAGGGTCGGCGTCGGTCTCCATTGTCGAGTGAAGGCATCGAGTAGACCTAAACCTTGATTCGTGGGAAGTTGGGCTCTGCGGGATGTCAGCACCAGTGACAAATTGACTTATGAGGGATTCGAACCCACGTCCTCGTAGAGGGCTTCTTCTTCTATTACAAGTAATAAATGCAAAGCGACCGTCATTTTAATTGAACTGTCAAACCTCGTGAAAGAGACGCCGAGGCCGGTCTCGCATGGTATTTCAAATGTGAAAGTGAGTGAGCGAGTTCACAAGGAAAACATGTAAGATTGAGATTCGAGAATAGCAACTGGCCGAAACGAGTTGAGAAGTGAGTGAAGTCAAAAGCCACGCCCCTTTCACATGGTGAGAAAACTCACTTTATATTCGAGAATAAGGGTCCAGGTGCACAAGTGGTTATAAATTTACAATGTTTTTGTACATCTTTCAAGAGTGTCCGTAGTGACAAAGGAAGGTTATATTATGTAAGCACTTGCTGTTGCTTGTTTCAAGCATCTCTTTCTCTTTGACACACGTGTTGCTTCAATACTTATAGTAAGAGATGTGCAAAAATAGTGAGAAAGAAATTCGCGATCTTTTTTTTAAATTTGCAAAAATCCCTTCAAATTCAGTTTACAGGTGTTTTACCTGAATTGTGATTGAATGTACCCAATTTCCAATTCGCGATAGTTTAGTGGATACCGCGAACTAGTGCAAAATTAGCAATTATGTATAAAAACGCGAAGTAACGCACGAAATTTCAAAAAGTTTTTTTTTTAATTTTGGTGGAGGTGCCCGGGTAGGTATTCGAAATTAAATAAATCCTGGCTGGTACATATGGTGGAGGTACCAGGTCATAAAACGCGTTTGTGAGGTCGTAAAAATCGTTTGTGTGCGAATATGTTCAAAATAATTCATTTCAAAATATTGACATCCACAAAAAATGCATAATTTTGTAATTTTGGTGGAGGTGCCGGGTAGTCGAAATTAAAAAGTTGGTAAAAACTGTCAGAAACTTTGAAAACTGAAGGCTAAAATTGATCTTAAACTTTTAACTGATTCTCACTCTATTTTGCTTGTTTTTCTTTTAAATTATAATCATAAATTGTCATGGAATTTGTGATGCTGATAATTTAAATCTAGGCATTATTTGTTTTTTTGTTTGCATTATCAATTTTTTTTTTGGAAAAAACGACAAATCTCGAATTTTTATTTTTAAGACGCGAATTTTCAACCTTTAAAAACATTTTTGCACATCTCTACTTATAGTTTATAGGCCTAGTGTGCACTGGACGACTTGACTTAGTGAGTGCATTAGCAGTCAATTTCTTACACCCCCCCCCCCCCAGTTGTAAATTAAACAGCAGAATCAAAATAAAACAGGGCGCAAAGTATTTCGTTAAAAAATTACGAATAACAGGCCGGGGAGTAGCTATACTTAATCAACAGTCGGCGAAGAAGATTACAAAACATAAATAATTCTCAAATGGCAAATCTTTTGTGGTGGCCGGGTAAGCTTACCACTTGACGAAGGTTCGTCTTTTGTTCCCGCATTCAAGAGATGGTGCAGGCGCCGGGTCATACTTTTCCAAACGTTCTGTGGAGCTAGTTACTCCCCCCTTACTCCCAGAGTCACCAAACACTTTCTATATCATCCAATTGTTGGAGGGCAGTACCAACATATGTCAAAGAAGTGGACACGAATGAAAGGACATAAAGAAATATCAAGAGGAGAGCTATTAGAAACTACAGATGGAAGAAACTATAGGGATAAATGAATTTTACTTGATGACAGAAGTGTATGTGAAACCCCCTTGGCGGTCAATTATGATATTTTGAATTTATATCTTTGGATTTGCTATATAATATTATGTTTTTATATGCTTTTAAATTTATTTCAGTCTGTCTGAATGTAACATGGCAGCAATGCTGTATTTGAGTGAACCAATAAATAAATACAAAGACTTATGTCAATCTGAAGTCGTGACCGGATATTATCGTGAGACGTGACTCACGCACAGACGGACGGACAGACAGGTGGTGCTTATGTTATGTATGCAAGGGAATAGTGCGGTCACCTAGTCAGTCAAGCCAACCTACCCAGCTGCAGTAGCCACATTTGACCTGAATGTTGGTATAGCTGCTTTCAACACAACATGACGCACCCTTGAGCTACTTCTGATTACTCTTAACGTATTTCTTAGTTTCTTTGGTTTGGATGGAATTGCTTTAAAATGTAATCAACGGAAGAAAGAAAACTGTGATAGTTAGAAAATTAATTAAGTTTCTAGAACTTGCGCGGTGTATCCGACTAGTTCGCAATAGTGTCAGTCCCGCGAACCTCATTTCTAGATGTAAGACTTGACTTCCTTGAATACAGTGAACAACACACAATTATGTAATAATTATATCAGTTAGTGGAATTTTCAAGGAGTATTCACTTGTTTAATGTGTTTTCCATTATTCTAAAACAATCGTAGCAAGTTTAAAGCATTCCATCGTCATAATTGTACCACCTTCTTTACAACAAAGTTTTTAACAATTCATATCACTTTGTTGTTGTTGCATTTATAATTGTATTTATTTAAACATTTACTTTTTACTGGTTATAACGCTGTACCCCGTGGCCATCCAATGTCAATCACCAAGATTGAATTTAATAACAGATGCATAAAACCATAACACATTACATTAAATGTTGTAGTAATGCTCTGATTGCATATCGACATCTATTCCTATTGACCCAGTATTCAAAATGTACATTGGTCCGGCATGAAACACAGGCAGGTTCATTTCTTTCTTCCCCTTCCACAAACTCCGTCCCACGCATCTTTCCTGACACTCTCTTGCCGTCTTTCTCGCAGTCTGCCTTGGGCCTCCTTACACGCATTCCACTTCCATACTTCTTCCGAGCAATCTTGTTCTCTACATCATTTTGACATGTTCAAACACTTCACACGCTCTCCCCAAATCGCCCCATTAAATTCCTCCGGTATTCCTGAAATTTCTTATTCCTTCTTTTATCCTCTATTCAGCTATTACTGACGATGCTTGCCACAAAATTACTATGTATAATTTCAAAAACTTTTCCCTTTTCCCGTTTAAAAGAGTTTTAAACTTACAAAAAAAGAACTTTAATTGTCGCAATTTACTTGAACTGCCGGTGATGGAACTTGGTCGCGAATTCGTAAAGTGGCCGAGTTTCCTCTTTAAGAGTTTCTCCCTGACGGACTCTAGGCAGCACGCACCCACACGTACACAGCCTCATTCGATTGACAACATTTACGTAGCCCGCGGCTCAGTTCACCACTCAGGCGTCAGGCACGTTCCACTCACTCGTCGGACCGGGCGCAGTTTTAAACAAACACGGGGGAATTAAATTACAGAACTTACACGTACTAGAATACCACCCCATGTGAGGCAAGCGCAAGGTTAGGTTAGTGCTGGTCTAAAGAACTGCACTGGTCTATTTTCACTCTCTTTTTGCACATGCGCGTGGGACCAAAAGGGTTTTCCAGCTTCCGCTGTAGGGTCCGTTACTGCTTTTCGGTTAAAAGTCCTTTATATTTAAAGTGGGAATTTTTAAAGGTTTTTGGTGTGTATTTTGGAGTATTTTTGTTAAAAACATGACGATTTTATTTTGGACCCCCCCCCCCCCCAACCGAAGAAGTTCCTGTTAAACACCCTCGCGCATGTGCAGAAAGTGGGTGAAAAAAAAAAAATCTCTTCTTGGCACCCCAAGGGAGTAAAGGCGACCTTAATTGTTAATTTAATTTAATCTCGCTCCGATTAGTCACTAGGACCTCGCCTATGAATGTAGCTCACAACCTATCAAATAGTAAAGCAACGTTTAGTAATAATATTCTGTTTCATTTTCAAACGTTACTTTAAAATTCATTGTACAAAGCGAACGATATTTTAAACAAGAAGTAAAAAAATTTGACGTTTAATTTAAATCTGACGTTCAAATCAGATACAGAAAGGAGGTCGAATTCCCGTACACCGTTTAAATCCCAAGGACAAATAAAGCAAAATAGTTTTGCGAGTTTTCAACAAAAACTAAAATAACTCATTATGAATAAATGATTTTAAATACCCTTCCCGGCTGTAAAAAGTTTTAAAATTCTAAATTGCAATATTGATCTCTTTAAGATTATCATTATTCTTGGTTAACACGTTTTATTCCACTGCGTTTGCTGACCAGTATTTCGAGGGGACTTCTGCCCATCTTCCTAGATTACGCCTTATGTTAAGGTGACAGTATATTTTATTGGTTGAACAGGTGAATTGTGAATAAACTCTGTAACCTATTATTTGACAAGCACCAACGTTTGGAAACTGACAGAGATTTAGCAAATCTACCAACTTTATAATTATCTCGAAACGCTTAGTCGATCTGTATAAATGAAACCTGTTGGCCTACCTTTGATAAACACAGCCTCGTCGCAGGTAGGGCCTACCTTTGATAAACGTCGTTCCACGAGTTGTTTAATAAAGACCTTTGAAGAGCAAGTTTAAAGTTTTTAACGAGTTCTCTATTAGCCAAGACGCCTGCACATAACTTTGCTCACCATTATTAATTATTTACTAATTGGATTTTGCATGGGAAAGAAGCATCTTACAGCCTTGAGCACATTATAACACAAATAAAAAGTGCTGAAATTGTGTTACTAAAGATAACAATATTAAATTTAATTGAATAAAGTTCAAAACTAAGTATCTCATTTTTGTTAAACGCAGTTTATAGTTTCTCCTTATATGAGTATTATTAATTATTATTACATGACAAGGCTGTTCACGGAAAGATCAATACTAATGAGTATCCGATGTTAATTAATGTTTGCCAGGCCTCGTAATGCGCAACTATCAAATGTAAAGCTCTAGGCAATAGGGCACCATATTATATTCAATCGTATTAATTCAATCGGTGACATTTTGCTGATATTGTAAATCATCTTGGAAACATATGTTTGAAATTTTACTAAATTTTAATAATATTGAATTGAATAAACCCACATTCCAATGTTAAATAAAGTTTTTTACTTTTAGCCCACAATCAATACGATTATCCCATTTTAAAATGGAATTACCCATTTATATTCAAATTCAATTAAATGTGCTAGAACAATAACGCAAGCAATTTTGAGACTGTATTATATTCAGTCTCCGTCATGGCTACAGTTTGCGCTAGTATTTCTACCACATTCAGTTTAAATGAGGTTACATTACCATTGTGCATATTTATTACACTATCTTACTTAGCCAATATCCAACAAGAACTTACCCCACACTGATATAGCTGCTCCATCAGAAGTTTGCTGATGTTGACGTCACCTGCGGGCTAGTTCTAGCCAATCATAATTATTCGAAATACTGTTCGCTCATTGGCCCGCCAAAGTCGCTAGCACATGCAAACTTCCGATGGAGCAGCTATATGTCTCTAACACATTACTGAACTGTTCGCTCATTGGCTCGAAACTTCTAACTGTAAACCCCCAACCCACATTTCGCTCTGGGTCAAAGTCAAAACTACTTACGAACATAATATTATATCTCAATTTCATTAATCGGGTAACACTCTCGTAGGTGTAATTGATTTTACGGTAATCAATTTCGAAATCAAAAAATCCATCTCAGCGGGGTAAAAAAAAATTATATTATCGTGCCCAACTCACTCAGCGGAGGTCGTAATCACCCCAACCATCAACCTTGTTCTGTATCAGATGGCTGAGATAGAATACTCTATTCTTTGGGTTCGATGTCGTGCAACGTAAAACTTCGGTTCTCTCTGATTGGTGGAGATAAATCCGATTCGTTTAGAACTTTGATAAATTATGAGCTGCAGAAGGGGACGGGACGCTATCAACGTGGGTTGTATTTTGGGGTTCTAAGAACACCACAAAAACGTTTGTCATAAAAGCAGCAGTTTAGTCATCTTCAATAAATATTTCGTCCTAGAAAATAACTCACGATAATAATATCGATTCGTCTCATATAGCAATAAAGCAATAATGTTGAGCATAAAAAAATACCATCACTAATAACTACATTTTTATATTTTACACAATCTTAATGTGGATTGGTTTTAAAGATATTGATTTATCCAGTTTCAAAAAAGAATTATTTAAAACTATCGTTAAATAATGTTTTTATTATTTTCGTTTTTAATTTGATGTTGCTGTTGTTGTTGCTATTTGTATCATCAGCCAACACAGTTTGGTGGAAATTAACAGTAAAAACTGGCCACACAAAATGGTTATTTAAAAATACAATTTTTTGGGGGTTTTACATTTTGTAGCATGCAGTTCCAATAACGACGTAACGGAAGAACCATTTTAATGTTGCTGGTGGGATATCGCTGCAAGTAGTTACACCAATAGTTTATTTATTTATATAAGAGTCTGGTACAGCACAAGTACCATGGCTTGGGTTTTGATCTCGTCGTCATCTGTCCCCTTTATTTTGCGTCTGACGAGTGAGACGTTGACGATCCAAGGTCTGTTAATTAAGACTCAATCTTAGCGTTTGACTGATGGACTGAAGATATCCGTACTAGAAGTTTATCACAGGATTGAACGTGATCTTATTATAAACTTAGTACACCATCACCGCATCAAACCTTGACCCGGCGCCTCCACCGAGATATAAACATTTTCGTACATCCAACCTTTTACAATCCAATCCAACTCAATCGTGCAAACTTGTTTTATTATCAATTGACTGATAAAATTCAGTGATAACTTAATTGAAAAAATAAATTAATCTCTATGTATTATGTTAATTCTACTACTTGATTTATGATATAGTTGTTCTAACGAAAGAAAACGAATTGAGATAGCTCGAAATTGTTTTCCCAACAAAACAACTATATCAACTCTATTCACGCTAGCTCAGCGTGGATCTAGCACACGGAGGAACTCTGTGATCTAGCACAGATAATTTTTGCTTGTGTTGGTAAAAGATATTTCTCTTTCATTCACAAAGGCGACATTCATTTTACAGCGCATTCATTCTACCCCCACCATTACAAAGCATCTGCATTCGTTGGAGCTTGTATAATAATGAGACTGTAAACTGATTCAAAAGACAAAGTTAACATAAAAGGACAGATTTAAAAAAAAATGTTTTTCATAATCTAGACTGGGTAATGAGAAGTGCGGGTTAATCGTGTCCACCGAGCTAGGTTGACGTTTTCTTTTTTAAATACCGACCTCATTGTTGACTCGGCGATGGCGTCGGCGCCAACATGGTTGACTTAGTCCTCTTCGAATGAAAGTCACCTACTGGAAATTAGTTATATGCGATTAAAGTGAGTAGGACTTTCTTGCCAGGCCGTCTATACTTCGCATCGCCCTCCCCCCCACCTTTCTATCGCTCTCGGCTTCTATCACGTCATCGATCTTTCTATTTCGCTCCTGGTCTTCAAACACTTTTACCGTCTTCCTTATGTTTCTTGCCCACCCTTCTAGAATTACAAAGCCCTCTCCATTCACCTACCAATTCGAAATACCAACATTCCAAAGCCACGTTATTCCAGTACGTCTCTCGACTTTCTACAAAATAAAAATATTTATTTTTATTATTTCTCTTAGAATGTAATTCAATGTAAGGGTAGTTTTGAATGGAGACCTTTATTCCGCCCATGCGATAAATACCATTATTAAATATCTCTACACTCCCCCAACTGAGGCCTATAACGTTGTTTCTCCGACTATCGTATGAGTCTTTATAACTGAATTTGTCCGATACTATCAACATGTATCTCGACAACCCTTGCTCGTAGTATATTGTTATTACCGAGGTTCAATGTGTACTAGACGTATGAGTGTGGTACAACTACACAAGTAGGCTCGCACTTAGTTAGGCTGCGTTACACCTCGACCCGGCGCCTCCACCAAATTTGCAATTTTAGCCAACTTTCAGTTAGACCCAGCAGGCAGCACCTCCACCAAGAGCTGGACATTTTTATCGATCTAAACTTTTTCATTTGAATCCAATTAAATCATGCAATCTTCTAACTATTACTGTAACAATTTGTTACAGTCATGTCATTATTTTTGTAGTTATATTGTTCTGCATGCATAATATTGCATATTAACGTATTTTAATGACCTCCTTGGCTGCATCACTGTTTATCACTTATTATAGAAATGGAATTGGAATCTGTTGGAATCAAATGTTGTTGGCAAAGTGTAGCATACTGTATTTGTTAAAAAGTTATATTATATTGGTAGCAAAGAAAACAAAAGTTTGTATTGGATGCGTTTAACGTTTAATTTTGTTAAGATCTTGTGGATAACACACATAGCTCGGGTAGTCAACGTGGGGCAGAATCAAGATACGATTCTAATGCCATTATTAAAGTTTTTTTTCACAAATGAGGTCATTAAGATGGTACTGTAATGTGCAATATAATACCATACAATACAACATATTTAAAACAGTGTTCTTGTTATTCAGGACGAGAAGTTAGCAGCACAAGTTAGTTTGATAAAGCCAAGAACCCAGAACACTTAGGTAATCGTTAATAAAAGATCAGAGGACATATGAACTCTGCACTAGATATCTAGGTAGGTAGTTACTATCCAACTTTTGTTGAAAGATGACAAGAATGTCAGTGTCGAATGAAAGAGTTTAGAATTACATTAAATACTCCCAATAAATAAAATAATAAATATTTCGTATAAGATGAACAATTTTTGTTTGCGGTTTATTTCAGCCCAATATCAACATTGAATTAGTATAAACAATAATTGGACTCATCATGTTCTTTTATTAATTTATATATTAAATTAAAGGTAAAGCAATTTTTTTTTTTTTGTTTTTTTGGTTTGTTGCCTTTTGAAGGGTACTGAAAGTACCCGAAATATTGCTTTACCTTTAATTTAATATATTAATTTAATAAAAGAACATGATGAGTCCAATTATTGTTTATACTAATTAAACCTAACTGTTCTAAGAATCTCAGTAGTTATAAAATCAACATTGAACTTATATAATTCCATGATGAATATTACTAGTCCCTTTCCCGAGCCAAACTACTCGCCAATCCACCCATGCCACTCAACTAGGATTTTGAGTTAACATATTCATGATTTTTCTAATTGAATTAATTTTTATAGGAATTGCTTTTGGTTAAAACATCTGACTTAATTTTTTGAACGTTGTTGACTATTCCGATTGGTTTTCAAGAGCAATCAAATCAACATGGTAATTAAATCATTTTTGAGTGGCTACAATCAAAACAGATCGATAGAGAAAGTTATTTGCAGACTTTAAAGTCAAGACGCGTGAAAGAGAACAGAAAGACATTTCTCAGATTCTATTATAGATTACCTTGTTAAAAAAACTCTCTTTGATTGTAAGAGAAAATTCAAGATTTACGACACCCTGATATTCGGTTCCATATTATTCAAACCAGATTCGAATTAAGATTCAGACGCAAATAATTGGTTGTTATCAACTCGAGTGTTTGAGGCATCGAATATATATTCAGTTTTTAAATTAAGGTTTTCACTTCAGAAATTAATTATTTTCGTTAAATTATTTCGTTTGAGAATTTCGACAAAATAAAATTAATCAGTTTTGTATCTCGAGACTACAACAACTCAGTTATGTAAATTAGAGACTATTTGAATGACTGATTTGTTTTCAATTTATATAACATATTTTAATTCTCACACATTCTCGTAAATTACGTACGTTCGTCGAAATGTTCACTCGTATCATGTGAGCACCTTAGAAACTATACGTATTCGAGGGTTTGTATTATTATCTCATCGAATACGTAGCATAAACACGATGGTCAATGCGCATTGGTCATTGCCGGTGGCGGAATCGAACCTGCAACCTCTCGAATCAGTCTCACTCATAAGCTACTTAGGAAACACAATATAACACTATAACACAATATAATTGTGGTGGAAGATTGGATAATATATTTTTAAGTTATTTTGAAAAAGTGTAATACGACACTGTATTTCAGTAGGGTACTTTTTAAATTATTATTTGACAGTGCCACCAAACAAAACCGTTGTACACCTTTAAGATATATTAACAAATAATAAATGACGCCAGTCATCTTTAAAGGCAATATTAAGAGTTGATTTTGAGACAACCACGAAGAAGATGTCAATCAAGGAAAAAGGTGCACATACGAACTATCCACAGCCGATCTAGCGAGAATATTCGATCACAGCCGTATCACGAGACATATCAGTCAGTCTTCTTCCTTCATCTTTACAACAATACCTAATTGGATGAGCGAAGCGAAGACTTCAATTTCACCGACCCCCCAAAAAATTTAGCTCGGGTGTTTTTTTGTTTTTTTTTTTTTTTGTTTTTGTTTTTTTTTTTTTTTCGTTTTTCCGTCTGTTTGTTCGCTCTCTACCGGGCAAACGGTATATGCGATCTTGATGAAAATTTGACACGACCTTCGTTTTCTCTGAACTTAGACTTGCTACATTTTTGGGTACAATCGAAGAAATATTTCTCATGAATATCGTACTTTTACGATTTTTTTCGATTTTTGGTGCGATATTTTCGTGCCATTTGGGCCAATTCTGACCAAACGGGTGGGGCTTCAACGTTCATATTTTACGTGGACATTAATGTTATGGTTATGTATTGCTTTCTGAAGAAAAAGTTGAAAAAGTTAGCCAGAATCGAGAGAAATAAAGCTTTTAATATACGTTTTTTGACTTTTTGTGCGATATTTTCGTGCCATTTGGGCCAATTCTGACCAAACGGGTGGGGCTACAACGTTCATATTATACATGGACGTTAAGGTTATGGTTATGTAGTACCTTTTGAAAGAAAAAGTGGAAAAATTTAGCCAGAATCCATAGAAATAAAGCTTTTAATACAAGATTTTTACGGTAAATAAAACCAATTGACAAGAAACAAAAGAAACTTGACAACATTCACCTACAATGCGTAGGCAGCAAAACAAAGCACTTGCAAAAGTAAAGATATCCCACGCAAACTAAAACCTTTAAAAAGCTCATCCATCAACGCGGCGGGACTTTAGCGTTTTCCTAGTGTAATAAATGCAACAACTTTAATTTTATTAAATTGTCTCTTTGAAAACAATATGTACTTTGCGGACGCACACACTCAAGTAGCACAAGCAAGGTTCAGTGCGTGGTTCTGAAAAACGTGTCTTATGTTTTCTCAAACACATCCACGCACAGTTTATCGACCACGAGAAGTGTTCTCTGGTCTAAGTGCGAGCTGTCACTCACACGTCACCAGAGAGCAATCTCAAATATCCCGCGAGACTGGAGCCGTTGTAGAGCCCAACTAGATATGAGGAAGTTACAGAGAATCTAGACGGAACTCTGATCAAGAATCTAGCTCCAGTCCAGTGTGATTGTTTATAGTGGTGTATTCCACACACGTATTTCCTGCTCGCACAAATATAACGTGGTATTGATGATGGTTTGCAATATGGGTCCGAGTCCGTCTGACTAAACAACTAAACTATTGCATATGTGGCAGTTGTTTTGTTTACTTTATACCGTTCTCTAAAGGCTGTACCATAGGGTGGCAGATGACAAAAGTTTTTAGGAACCTGTTTTGATGAACTATTCGATTTGAGCAGCACAAAGGTATCAACATGTTTGTGTGAACGTCAGAAATCATCTCTGCCTTGTGGACATCTCTGCATTTGATGGGGGTGACGGTGGGCGGAGGTCAAAGGTCACGCGGGTCTCTGTGCTGCTTAGGATGCTTGAATGTATTTAATAATAAACCAAACGATGCAAATTAAATAACTAGGAAAACGCTAAAGTCCCGCCGCGTTGATGGATGAGCTTTTTAAAGTTTTTAGTTTGCGTGGGATATCTTTACTTTTGCAAGTGCTTTGTTTTGCTGCCTACGCATTGTAGGTGATTGTTGTCAAGTTTCTATTGTTTCTTGTCAATTGGTATTATTTACAGTAAAAAACTTATATTAAAAGCTTTATTTGTATAGATTCAGGCTAACTTATTCAACTTTTTCTTTCAAAAGGTACTACATCACCATCCTTAATGTACATGTATAATATGAACGTTGTAGCCCCGCCCGTTTGGTGAGAATTGGCCCAAATGGCACGAAAATATCGCACAAAAAATCGAAAAAAATCGTAAAAGTACGATATTCATGAGAAATATTTCTTCGATTGTACCCAAAAACGTGGCAAGTCTAAGTTCAGAGATTTCGAAGGTCCTTTCAAATTTTCATCAAGATCGCATATGCCGTTTGCCCGGTAGAGAGCGAACAAACAGACAAAAATAATAATATAAAAAAAAAAAAACACCCGAGCTCAATTTTTTGGGGGTCAGTGAAATTGAAGTCTTCGCTTCACTCGCTTCGCTCGCTACGCTCATCCAAAAATATTGCCTGTGTATGCAATGTGTTTACCCGCGTGTGTACACCACGTCCCTGTATGTTTGCGACATGTACACCGGGAACTCGGAAGCAGTGTGGTATTTGTGCCACAGAGGGCGGGTCTATAGTCTTGCATAGCGTACTGCAGGTTGACGGGGACATTTCAATACGTCACCACCTGAATATGAAGTACGGCTGTCACTGATCTTGTCTCCTGAGCCCTGCCCGGACATGTCCAGTGTTCGATCCCCAGGCAGATAGCACTAGTGCATCACTCATGTGTGTACACCACGTCCCTGTATGTTTACACCTCTTAGTGCGTCATGTACACCGGGAACTCGGAAGTAGTGTGGTATTTGTGCCACAGAGGGCGTGTCTATAGTCTTGCATGGCGTACTGCAGGTTGACGGGGACATTTCAATACGTCACCACCTGAATATGAAGTACGGCTGTCACTGGTCTTCTCTCCTGAGCCCTGCCCGGACTTGTCCAGTGTTCGATCCCCAGGCAGATAGCACAGTGCATCACCTCATGTGTGTACACCACGTCCCTGTATGTTCACACCTCTTAGTGCGTCATGTACACCGGGAACTCGGAAGTAGTGTGGTATTTGTGCCACAGAGGGCGGGTCTATAGTCTTGCATGGCGTACTGCAGGTTGACGGGGACATTTCAATACGTCACCACCTGAATATGAAGTACGGCTCATGCCACTGGTCTTCTCTCCTGAGCCCTGCCCGGACATGTCCAGTGTTCGATCCCCAGGCAGATAGCACTAGTGCATCACCTCATGTGTGTACACCACGTCCCTGTATGTTTACACCTCTTAGTGCGTCATGTACACCGGGAACTCGGAAGTAGTGTGGTATTTGTGCCACAGAGGGCGGGTCTATAGTCTTGCATAGCGTACTGCAGGTTGACGGGGACATTTCAATACGTCACCACCTGAATATGAAGTACGGCTCCCGTCACTGATCTTGTCTCCTGAGCGCTGCCCGGACATGTCCAGTGTTCGATCCCCAGGCAGATAGCACTAGTGCATCACCTCATGTGTGTACACCACGTCCCTGTATGTTTACACCTCTTAGTGCGTCATGTACACCGGGAACTCGGAAGTAGTGTGTGGTATTTGTGCCACAGAGGGCGTGTCTATAGTCTTGCATAGCGTACTGCAGGTTGACGGGGGACATTTCAATACGTCACCACCTGAATATGAAGTACGGCTGTCACTGATCTTGTCCCCTGAGCCCTGCCCGGACATGTCCAGTGTTCGATCCCAGGCAGATAGCACTAGTGCATCACCTCATGTGTGTACACCACGTCCCTGTATGTTTTACACCTCTTAGTGCGTCATGTACACCGGGAACTCGGAAGTAGTGTGGTATTTGTGCCACAGAGGGCGGGTCTATAGTCTTGCATAGCGTACTGCAGGTTGACGGGGACATTTCAATACGTCACCACCTGAATATGAAGTACGGCTCATGTCACTGATCTTGTCTCCTGAGCGCTGCCCGGACATGTCCAGTGTTCGATCCCCAGGCAGATAGCACTAGTGCATCACCTCATGTGTGTACACCACGTCCCTGTATGTTTACACCTCTTAGTGCGTCATGTACACCGGGAACTCGGAAGTAGTGTGGTATTTGTGCCACAGAGGGCGTGTCTATAGTCTTGCATAGCGTATACTGCAGGTTGACGGGGACATTTCAATACGTCACCACCTGAATATGAAGTACGGCTCATGTCACTGATCTTGTCTCCTGAGCCCTGCCCGGACATGTCCAGTGTTCGATCCCCAGGCAGATAGCACTAGTGCATCACCTCATGTGTGTACACCACGTCCCTGTATGTTTACACCTCTTAGTGCGTCATGTACACCGGGAACTCGGAAGTAGTGTGGTATTTGTGCCACAGAGGGCGTGTCTATAGTCTTGCATGGCGTACTGCAGGTTGACGGGGACATTTCAATACGTCACCACCTGAATATGAAGTACGGCTGTCACTGGTCTTCTCTCCTGAGCCCTGCCCGGACATGTCCAGTGTTCGATCCCCAGGCAGATAGCACTAGTGCATCACCTCATGTGTGTACACCACGTCCCTGTATGTTTACACCTCTTAGTGCGTCATGTACACCGGGAACTCGGAAGTAGTGTGGTATTTGTGCCACAGAGGGCGTGTCTATAGTCTTGCATAGCGTACTGCAGGGTTGACGGGGGACATTTCAATACGTCACCACCTGAATATGAAGTACGGCTGTCACTGGTCTTGTCTCCTGAGCCCTGCCCGGACTTGTCCAGTGTTCGATCCCCAGGCAGATAGCACTAGTGCATCACCTCATGTGTGTACACCACGTCCCTGTATGTTTACACCTCTTAGTGCGTCATGTACACCGGGAACTCGGAAGAGTGGTGGTATTTGTGCCACAGAGGGGGGTGTCTATAGTCTTGCATGGCGTACTGCAGGTTGACGGGGACATTTCAATACGTCACCACCTGAATATGAAGTACGCTCTGTCACTGATCTTGTCCCTGAGCCCTGCCCGGACATGTCCAGTGTTCGATCCCCAGGCAGATAGCACTAGTGCATCACCTCATGTGTGTACACCACGTCCCTTGTATGTTTACACCTCTTAGTTGCGCTCAATTGGTACCACGGGAAGTCTGAAGGGTAGGGTTGGTAATTTTGTCACCACAAGAGGGCTGTCACTAGTCCTAGCCCTGCGTACTGCCCAGGTTGACGGGACATTTCAATCTTTTTCACCACCCTGTATGACATTTACGCTTGTACACCGGTCTTGTGTTTTTGTGCCCAGCCGGTCATGCCCAAAGTTGGTTGGGGGAATTTCCCAGCAGATAGAAGTGGCTCACTCGTCACTGCTTTCCCTGACCGCCGACATGTTCAGTGTTCGATCCCCAGCAGATAGCACTAGTGCATCACCTCATGTGTGTACACCACTTCGTTGTATGTTTACAACCTCTTAGTGCGTCATGTACACCGGGGAACTCGAAGAGTGTGGTATTTGTGCCACAGAGGGCGTGTCTATAGTCTTGCATAGCGTACTGCAGGTTGACGGGGACATTTCAATACGTCACCACCTGAATATGAAGTACGGCTGTCACTGTCTTGTCTCCTGAGCCCTGCCCGGACATGTCCAGTGTTCGATCCCCAGGCAGATAGCCAGTGCATCACCTTCATGGTTTTTTACACCACGTCCCTATTTATTTGGTTTTACACCTCTTAGTGCGTCATGTACACCGGGAACTCGAGCAGTGTGGTATTTGTGCCACAGAGGGTGGCCCTATAGTCTTGCATAGCGTACTGCAGGTTGACGGGGACATTTCAATACGTACCACCTGAATATGAGTCGGCTGTCACTGATCTGTCTCTGAGCTTTGCCGGACATGTCCAGTGTTCGATCCCCAGGCAGATAGCACAGTGCACACTTCATGTGTGTACACCACGTCCTGTATGTTTACACCTCTTAGTGCGTCATGTACACCGGGAACTCGGAAGTAGTGGGTATTTGTGCCACAGAGGGGTGTCTATAGTCTTGCATGGCGTACTGCAGGTTGACGGGACATTTCATACGTACCACCTGAATATGAAGTACGGCTGTCACTGATCTTGTCTCCTGAGCTTTGCCCGGACATGTCCAGTGTTCGATCCCAGGCAGATAGCACTAGTGCATCACCTCATGTGTGTACACCCACGTCCCTGTATGTTTTACACCTCTTAGTGCGTCATGTACACCGGAACTGGAAGCAGTGTGGTATTTGTCCCACAGAGGGCGTGTCTATAGTCTTGCATGGCGTACTGCAGGTTGCCGGGGACATTTCATACGTCACCACCTAAATATGAAGTAGCGGCTGTCACTGTCTTGTCTCCTGAGCTTCCGGCGCATGTCCAGTGTTCGATCCCCGAGGCAGATAGCACTAGTGCATCACCTCATGTGTACACCACGTCCCTGTATGTTTACACCTCTTAGTGCGTCATGTACACCGGGAACTCGGAAGTAGTGTGGTATTTGTGCCACAGAGGGCGTGTCTATAGTCTTGCATAGCGTACTGCAGGTTGACGGGACATTTCAATACGTCACCACCTGAAATGAAGTACGGTTTGTCACTGGTCTTGTCTCCTGAGCCCTGCCCGGACATGTCCAGTGTTCGATCCCAGGCAGATAGCACTAGTGCATCACCCCCATGTGTGTACACCACGTCCCTGTATGTTTACACCTCTAGTGCGTCATGTACACCGTGAACTCGGAAGCAGTGTGGTATTTTGCCACAGAGGGCGGGTCTATAGTCTTGCATAGCGTACTGCAGGTTGACGGGGACATTTCAATACGTCACCACCTGAATATGAAGTACGGCTGTCACTGATCTTGTCTCCTGAGCCCTGCCCGGACATGTCCAGTGTTCGATCCCCAGGCAGATAGCACTAGTGCATCACCTCAGCTCCCAAGTGACAGAGATGTTTAGTAATTGCTAATTACATTCTCGTTGACATTATTAGATATGATCACTCGGCGATAGTTATTATCATGCCAAGTGCTTGGGTGTGTGTGCAAGACGTATCTGTGTCAAGTATGATGCAAGAACAATGGTCAAGCTCATTTGTATGGATTCAATGTGTTTCGATAAGAAACTAATTACTGGTTGGATGTACATTGTATGGTCAAGTTGGACTTCCCCCCTCCCCCCCACAATGCTGAATTTCTAGGCCCTATGTAATGTAGATCCTCCGTGCTAGACACCATACGGATTTCACACACTCATTTAGTTAGTGCACAATTCTTCATGGAGGTTTGTCCAGTTTTTGTTCGGGGGTGGATGGGGGGGGGGTTACGATCATCTCCCCCTAAATCGTAATTTTGAATCTAATTCACACAAAAATTTATCTGGTGCACACTTATTCACAGAGATAGACTTCAATTACTTAAGGGGGGTATTATTCTACTGGAGGCTAAGCCAATATGTTTGAGCGAATGGCGCGTTCTGACCAGGCTATGTTCGTAGGTTAACAACACGTAATGGCATATTTAAATTGAGATCCCAAACATGTGGTCAATTACTTGAATATATTCCGCATTATTAATATCCATATCTCTAGCGTAGCTAACGCTGTCGCCGATGCAAATGAGAGGGAATGAGTCTGCTAACAGATTTGCATTTGACGCGGTGCGGCTAATCTAATCATGAATAAACATGGTAATGGACACTGTCTCCATATAGAGCAGTCCACTACGAAGCTTTAGGGCGGTTTAATTACAAAGATAATTCGCTATTTAGGACCTCTTTGTCGTACTCGTTTTAGCTGTTAATCACTTTCTGAACTTCATATTAGTTTTTTAATTTCCTGCCCATGTCTCTCTTCAGGTGTCTAACTACGCAATTTTTTATTAAGATTAGTCTTGAAGAAAACCTGGAAAACATCTCAGTCATGATTGCCGGGGACGGAATTCGAACCCGTGACCTCCCGAATTAGTCTTGCGCTTGCCAAATATGATTTCTGTTGCAGAGGAATTAAGAGGAGTCGCTGAGGCTGGCGCGGAGACGAGTTCAGGCGCTCAGCTTTCTGTTATTTGTTTTTTTTTTCGGGTAAACTGTTTATAACACCGTTATCAAATTTCACACTAACGTTAATAAAGAATAAATATATGATATCCAGTATGCGTATTCCTAAATTAATTCATTGATTTTGAATTAAAAAATTAGTGAAATCACCGAAATTTACTCCATTTTGGTCAACCGGGAATTTTTTTAACTCAGAATTTGCATATCAACGTTAAATCAATGTGAACGCGTAGGTTAATTTGGTTTAATCGTACGATACACGGTTTGGTGGGAAATTCCAGAATTGAAACCATGTTTTGGATTTCCCAGTTTTTCACGTTTTGGACTTATGTCTCGCAATGAATCTAGGCTTATTTTTTGCAACCAAGTGTGGATATCAAAAGAAAAGTACTTTATTAACATCCATGCAAAATTTGGTAATGATATTACCAACCATTCAACAGAAATCATCAACACCTAAGTGCCCGCATTTTTGGGCCAAAATTAAAAAAAAAAAATTTGAGTTGGGCCATGCTAAGGCGTCATATTAAAAAAAATATATATAAAATAAAAATAAATAAATACATGTGAAACTTACTCGGTATGTTTGCGTCGTATTTGCAGTAACACTTGCGTGGAAACGAACGTGTCCGCAGAAACGAGAACCGTACTCTGAAACATGTCCCTCGTTGTATACAGGGCCCAGTGTAGTGTAGGGAGAATTCTGTCCCTCACTGTATACAGGCCCAGTGTAGTGTAGGGAGAATTCTGTCCCTCACTGTATACAGGCCAGTGAGTGTAGGGAGAATTCTGTCCCTCACTGTATACAGGGCCCAGTGTAGTGTAGGGAGAATTCTCTGGATACGATCAATCAAAATCAATAAAGATCGGTTTCTGTGATGAATGCGCCGGCGAAACGGTGTAAAAGCGAGTCATGTTTTCGAATACTTCATGCAGGAAATTTAATTTTCCACTAGACTGTTTATCATTTATATCACTCTCTCTAGCGTCGCAATCCACGCCTAGGCAGAGCGTGCTCAAAGTGGGCCCATAGTGGAACATCGCACTCGTTTTCGTTGTTTCCAATTCAAATACACCATTCAATTAAAAAACATACTTCCTTCCTTAAAAAATGTGATTTCTGTACTAGTAGCTTAAAACAATCTCGCTTTTTAATTTACCTCCGGCAGCCGCAAGAAAGTTTTCTCGTGGTTGTGGAAGAGTGAAGACGAACATTGATAACAAGCCAATACAATTATTATTCTCTACTTTGATTTAAAATTTTAATTTTACTGACTATAACGTTCTATTCATCATGTTTTCTGTAGGCATTACTACTATTTTTAAAACAATACATATATATGATATTGGGGAGCGAATCTATAAGCCTCACTTTTCTGTCCGTCCGTCTGCGCGTGACTCACGTCTCACGATGAACACCGAACACTGTGTTATTGTCAATATTGCCCTTCAACAAGGATGGTAACATAATGTTTTTGGTGACCCTTCGGGTGACGGTGGGGGTAACTCTCATTTTCCGTACCCGGCACCTCCACCAAGAGTAATGCACGATGTGATTTGATTTGTGTGTTCTTCTTTGACAATCATGATGATGAAGTATCTTCACTTACTATTTTGGACACTCCAGTACCTGTTTAAACTATAAACTACTCCATCCATAATGTTATGAAGTAATACATTTCACTAAAAGCGTTTTTGGTTTTGATGCTACAAAATGCTTATTTTGACACTACAAAATGCTAATTTTACTAAAAGTAATGTTTTTGATACATCAAAAACTAGTTTAGCAATGTATTCTAGCATTTTACGTGACTATATTGAATTGAAATGTTCCTATATTCATCATATTCATTTATTATTAGAAATGCAAGAAACACCCCACAATTTAGTTTTTTTGTGGGAAGGAAAAAAAGATGCTTCAAAATTGCTTATTTTAACAAAATTAATGCTAAATATACGGAATTTAAATGATGGAAAACATTCTTTAGTAATCACATATTATTGAACGTCATGAAATGCCTGTGGCCGGACGTTTAAAATATCATATTACATTTCATTAAATGCTTAGACGTATAATTTAATGCGTTGCATACTCATTTTAACTTCGCTATAAGGATTGTAATTTAAATAGTTGTGTTAACTGTTGACATTTGAGTATTGTTGTCAACGTTATCTTTAAATTATTCATCTTTCATGCGGAGCTCATAAATTATCCGACTTCATAGAAAATAATGTACGTGGAGAAATATTCCATAACATTATTTAAATCATAATATTTTAAATTCAGAGTTCGTTTGCTCATCAATGGTTGCACAAACCACCGGAAGGGCCGTTTAGTATTCAGTTGGTGGACAGAGTTATTCCGCCTTGGGGTTGAGTATATTCATTCGAATTCTCTTATTCTTTTAGATGATGGTAAATATTATTTTTAGATAAAACGCAGTATTTTATCGGAGTATAATGGTGGCATTAATTATGCTCTTGCAAACAAGTTCGTTAAATTATTTCAGTTTGTTTACTCAGTTTGGTTCGGTAATAATTATTTTATGACACTTCTGTATTCATTACCATGCGTGTTATTGAAACACTCTTCATGAAATATAAAATATTGTTTTTAATGCGAGTTTTGGAAACCTCTTGTGCCTCCCCCCCCCCCCCCCAGTAAACAACACTGGCGTGTTATTTTTTTATTTTTATCAGTCTACAATCCATATCACACACCAATAACTGTTGTATGTTCTATGTGTCAATAACGTATGCAGAGAAAACCATTGTGCCTATGTGTCTGTCTCTCTCCTACTCATGGGTGCAATATGCTCAAACCGTAATGTGAGAAGCTACGATTGTAAACGTAGATTACTGTAAATATGAATTTATTTGCACAGTAAAATGTGTTTGGATAAAATTTAGTTTACCACCGATGCGATTATTTACTGCAAATCAAGAGAGGATTTGATGTTCGGCGCAATAATCCTTGTCCTGTAGCTTTAAATCATTACATCTTAGTACAATGTGGCATACTTGATAATGAAAGACACATGTACGCTTATTATCATATCAGATTTTCAATATTTATCATAGATCAATCAGAAAATGCGTAGTTATTTGGGCGTTTTTACCATTTTGACTGCAGATTCAAACTTCTAGAATATTGAATTAATTTTTTGTTTATTTTCTATAATCAATTAATGGAAAAGTGCTGTGATAGATGCCTTCATAATTAATGTTTAACTAAATCACAAATGGATGTGATTAAAATTGTCTGAGAAATTTGAAAGCGCGTGAAATGAGCTCTTTAGTTACGTGCGTAGTAGGTTTTGTTAGTGTTCATAGAGACGGAACTGTGGTTAGCGAGGACAAACGGACATGATATCTGGTGAAATGAACTGTTACTATTATCACTAACATATTTCACAGAAACGTTATTAAAGAATCGTTCAACTATATCAACACACGGTTGCAAAATAAATAATGCACCTTATACAATCCTACCTTGAAATCAGACCAAAAATTCGACAAAATGGAGAATCCACAACACGACGAGTTCCAATTTGTGGAATTCCCATTAAACCGCGTTTACATTAGGATTCAGGAAACGAACCTGTGGGTTCAAGTTGATTTATTCAGTGCGATCCAGTTCAAACATTTGTTTAATACAAATCTAGGTTATCGGAATAAAATGACTAAAGATCACAATCCTCCAGCAATTTTACTGTATAAACTAGATCCATATTATTTCACTACAATACGCTCACATTTGCTTATCATTTTACGGCATCAACTATAATGTCGCATAACCATTCATTTATACATTTTTATTTATTCTTTCACATGTGATTTAAATCTACATGATACCATCTTTATTACGTGTTGATTTGCATTGTACAATATTTATAATTTTAGTGTTAAAAATTGTAATTCTCCTGTATTGTTATGGGAACAACTTATTAGTTACCGAATGTATGGTGAGGAAATAATGGTGTTTTTCCATGCAAACCTTCTTCCATTTGATTATAATTAATAATTTCGTACAGAAACTTACTTTATCCAAACCACTACTCGCTTTACCGCGGTCGCAGAACTAAACCCACAGTCATCCCTTCCCTTCAGCAACACATGGACACACCGCATTGTGCTTGCTCAGTACACACCACATTCATAAATACACGTCTGAAGTTTGACACCACTGTACTGTCCAGACACCTTCTGTACACTGTTAGACACTTCCCATCGCTCCTTGAACTGTATCGGCAGAGAAGGTTTTATTGTTATCTTTAAGTTTAACTGTGTGTTTCGGACATATAATATGATTAAATCGATACGATATTATCAAAAATGTACTTATATAATCAGGTTTTAATGATCTTCAAACTTACTATATTGAAAATGCTACCACAACGTTCAATTCTACTATATATTCCGAACCAAAGATGAAAATGTCGGTATATTTTAGAGACATCGTTTAAATGTTGCTAATATCATTATCATTATTTTGAAGTTCAAGTAGGATTTTGTAAAAGTTATTTCTGTAACACAATAAGTATTTAACAGGTTCATTATATAAAAGGTCAATTCAAGTTTTAAGCAAGATTACAATCCTTTTTTTAGATGTTTTCTATCCAAAGTAAATGTCCTGCATCATTGAGTTAGCAGGGGTTTCACCCTTCATTAAACAACTCCTAACCTTATTTTCTCGCAACACTGACTCTGTAATCTAGGTGATAACTTTAAAAAGACCAAACTTTGTTTGTTAGTAAGAGTCACGTTCGTCTCTATAAAGTTGGCGGTGGGACGTGTGACGTCATATGACGCCAGCCAATCAGATACCTTGTGTACACCGCCTGCTAGATATATCAGGCAATCAGGCCACCCTTGTAGCATTACCACCGTCTTGCAAGGGTTGGTAATACTTGGTTGATGTGATTAGAAGAGCAGCGTCGCGACGCCTAGAAGACGCTAATAAACCACTTTGATAAACTCAATATTTCCTGGGTTGGGGGAAGATTTTCACAATACGATATGGCCGTGTTACAGCCATAGAGCTAGCTGGACGTGAGAACGAGGTCTCGCGAGGGGAGTTGAAACAGACAACAAACACAGCGGAAGTTTTTTTAGAGGAGTCGATGAGGATAGCGCGGGAAAAGTGCAAGTGTTCAGGTTTGATGTACAAACATACTTCTGACACCGAGTGTACATACAGTTTGAAGAGATGAAAAAATGACAATACAATATGAAATGGTATATGATAGGCTATAGAAATAGAACATTAGTATAATAAGAAGCACACAAAATCTTCAAAAGATTTGTGAGTGAACAATTTTAACTTTTACATTGAAATTGGGGATTGGAAATAGACTTAAACAATAGGGACTGTCAGACATAAGCCCAGAAATATGGAAAATGGAAAATCCCACCCTCGCCTCCGCGCTAGCCCCTCGTGCACATGCCCTTGACGCTATCTTGAACTTCTTCAAACACAAACAGTCCGATAATTTAATCTGTGTAGAAGAATTATGCTTGAATGTTTGAATGTGTTTGAATGTGAATTCAAGAAACTCATTGTAGATTCCCATTTTAAAATTGCAATTATAATTATTTTATTCATTTTAATTCATTTTTCATGATTCATTCAACAGAGTTCAGGATTAATTTTTCAATTCAAACAACATAGATCCCGTTGAAAAGTAAGTAGGCCTGGACTTGAGTCTACTAGACGTATTTGTCTATTTGCCTATATTTCGAACACTCACTAGACAAAAACTACAAAACAAAACTACAAAACTATAAAAAATGATAACGGTTTTGCTTGTTAATAATGCTGTTGTTACTCAAATTATTTAGCCATGGGATTCTCGTCTAGCTACTTAGGTGGCGTGCATACTGTAAATTAGGCAATGTTCACGAGATTTTACTCACTCCAAACTCTTTTAAAGCGAGTTAAGACCTTAATCAAACTTTTCTAATAATGATAAATGTTCCTGAACATCGGCTGATTTATATTCTTCTCTAATAAGTACTAGTAAAGTATGATGTATAGGCTTACAGGCCCGTACAAAGTAATACATTATACCTGGGCTTAAACTTGTCCATTTTTAACTGGTCGCAGTGGTAAAAACACGTGAAATATATTCGAATATATAGTTAGTTGCCTATATCGTAGTCTGCTAAACGGTAATATATTCCCCGCGTCCTATAAGTACGTTAAACAAGTTTGACTGTTTTTCCAATACCACGTCCACTCAAGGCTCGTCGTTGTCCCATATAACCGGCTCGAGTCCTCCAGCGCTCGTATGTATGCAAATACAAGCGCCCTCCAGGTCGGAGGATGGAAACCACAGATAAATAGAGAGGAACACACTTCTCGTTCCGGAAGTTTGAGAACATTAAATCGTTTCCGACAAAAAGTTTTTAAATTTGCACTCGAGTTCGGTTTAGATCGTGCCGTGAACCACATTTGTTGTTGCCTGTGCTGTACGTTCACACGGCCTTCATAAATAAATAATAAATTGTAATTATTTAGAGTTTACCCACTCAGTTATTGGATGAGCGAAGCGAAGACTTCAATTTCACTGACCCCCAAAAAATTTAGCTCGGGTGTTTTTTTTTTGTTTTTTTGTTTTTTTGTTTTTTGTTTTTTTGTTTGTTTGTTTTTCTGTCTGTTTGTTAACTCTCTACCAGGCAAACGGCATATCCGATCTTGATGAAAATTTGACAGGACCTTCGAAATCTCTGAACTTAGAGGTGTATTGTTTTTGGGCACAATCGAAGAAATATTTCTCATGAATATCGTACTTTTACGATTTTTTTCGAGTTTTAGTGCGATATTTTCGTGACATTTGGGTCAATTCTGACCAAACGGGTGGGGCTACAACGTTCATATTATACATGGACATTAAGGTTATGGTGATGTAGTACCTTTTGAAAGAAAAAGTTGAAAAAACTAGCCACAATCCATAAAAATAAAGCTTTTAATATAAGTTTTTTGATTTTGTGTGTGATATTTTCGTGCCGTTTGGGCCAACTCTGACCAAACGGGTGGGGCTACAACGTTCATATTATACATGGACATTAAGGTTATGGTGATGTAGTATCTTTTGAAAAAAAAAAGTTGAAAAAGTTAGCCAGAATCCATAGAAATAAAGCTTTTTATATAAGTTTTTTACGGTAAATAATACCAATTGACAGGTAACAATAGAAACTTGACAACAATCACCTACAATGCGTAGGCAGCAAAACAAAGCACTTGCTAAAGTAAAGATATCCCACACAACTAAAATTTTTAAAAAGCTCACCCATCAACGCGGCGGGACTTTAGCGTTTTCCTAGTATAACTGATTTTCAGTGGGGGACAGTAAATCAAAGCGACTGAGTCAACCCTGTAGGCCCCGACGCAATCGACGAGTGAGCGATAACCAACCAAAGATCGATATTTATATAGCAATCAGTTGTATGGACAGTGCGAACACCCGCGGATCAACGCCAGAATCAACAAGGCCGATTCAGATCAACTCTGAATTTATTATGTGTTTCGTTGCTAGGACGCTCCAAAAAGTCACCGTTTACAAACAAAGGCACGAACTAATGGACTTTAGTCCAAATCAGAGGTTAAAAACTTCTGCATTAAGTGGGAGTCGAATCCTTGAACATCTGCATTGTAAGCAGATACGCTAACAACAAGACCAACGAGACACATTTACTTTAACACGGGCTAGAGCGGCTGAATTTGGTGACAACAAAAATAATACGGATATATTTATTTCATCTGATTTGATAATAACAAATATAAAAACATAACCGTGGTAAATATGGTGAATATGCCACGGACCACGGTGCAATTGCACCCCCCTCTTTAGGTGTGCAGTAGGTTTACTGGTGTTCATCTTAAGAGGGAGAAGGGGGGGGGGTGCTTAAAGAAGACTCAATCCCTTGCATTATCATTAGCATACACGACTGAAGAGATTCCTTGGAACAACTTCCAGTCAGGATTACCGTTGGAAGGTATCGAAACCGGGACCTTCCGAATCATAGGCTCGTGCTTGGCTTGAGCTACGTCCATCGGTGGTAATGAATGGGGTGACAATATCATGGTACATACATATGATGAAATATGAAAGAAATTGAAAACATAATAAAACTAAGATTACCTACTTTGAAAATTATAGGCAGTGAATCTGAGGTAGATAACAGTACACAAATAATATAGGAATTCGTAAATGGAGTATTTAGATTTTTTTGAAAGTTAAAAAACTGATTACAAAGGAGGACAAAGAAATAAATCTACTTACATAGATGCAGATACAGCAATGAATAACAGTTAAGTAAATATTTGAAATACTACAACAACAATGTATTAAAAGACAAGGATTTTGGTAACAAATTCAAAAAGGATATTAAATTCAATTAACTAATGAATTAAATTAAAAAAGGGTGGGAAATTAAAAAAAAAAGAAAAGGAAAGAAAGAAAGAAAGAAAGAAAGAAAGAAAGAAAGAAAGAAAGAAAGAAAGAAAGAAAGAAAGAAAAGAAAGAAAGAAAGAAAGAAAGAAAGAAAGAAGGGAAAAAAGAAAAAAGTTTAAAAAATATCAAAAAAGAAAAATGAAAAGAAAAAACTGATTTAGACTTTTTGTATTTTTATTTAAAAAAATGTGAGCATGATATTGAAGGATCTTGAATATGGAAGTTCAATATGAGCTAGAGATAGATTATAATCGGTATGAAAAGATAGCGAGGTTTTCTATAAAAGAGGGAAGAGATGTGTGTGAGTAAACCAACCAAGATTATTACGAGTTACGAAAGCTAGCGAGCATACGGCCTCGTGTAACATGGTATAGTACTCGTCCAATAATACTTTCGTTTTTATTATACTTTGTATTATATACGTATTATTAAATTCACGTTTCCCCCTTTCTATTCTGTCATTTGAGCAGAAGAAAATAACAAGATTGTTGTCATCAGCGTGTGGGTTTATATTCTATGTGCCCAGGTCGCTTCCGTACAGGCAGTAAACTATCCCCCTCCTATCTACCCTCCTATCTAACCCCCCTCCCACCCCCTGCTCCCATCAACATCACAGCACAGAAAAACTGAAGACGCCATCTTCGTCTGAAATCTCTCTGAAGTTTAAAATTGTAGAAGTAATTTGATTATCTCAAAGTTCAGTTTGCCGACACGCTATGCACGGATTATTAGAAATGTGTAAGAATCAGGATTTCCTTCACATCTTTGGTTCGGGACGGATATAAATATTGAAGCGCGGCTCTCTCATTGAATTAAAATATCTTCCCGCGGCAGAGACGCCAAGCAATCTCGCCCTGCTTTGCATACGGAGTTGTTGCGAATGAAGAGCTTTCAGAAGAATATTTAGGGAATTATTAATTCAAGTGATGTTCGTTCATTGGTGTTCGATAAATATTCTATTATCGTCCTGTTTTTATTTTCACATCTTTTTCAACGCTAAGAGCTTCGTAAGCTCTAATGATGTCTACGCTAGAGATGTATGCTGCGCAGTTAAGCCAGAGGTTAAGCTCTTTGAATGCCACTGAAAGAGCTTTAAAATGTGTTCTGATTTATATTTATTTCATAAAACCCCTCGCACTTTCTTCTTGCATTATCAACATTTACCATGGTGTATAAATATCGGAATGCGAACAAACAGAAATAGCATAATGACTTTTAGTAATAGTGAATAACCCTCTTTCTGCATACTTAACATAAATAAAAAAACATAGTTTTATCAAATAATACAATATGTCAATAAAATTTATAAAAATACTACAAGTTACACTGAAAAGAATTGCTAAAAATAAAGTTTTAAATCAAACAAAACATTCACAAATAAATTTTTAAAAAAACAGTTTAATAAAAAAAAAATTGCTAAAAATGATCATATCCTTTACGCCTGGGAATCGGACATTACAAATCTCATTCATGGATATCTTCTAAGAGGTAAAGACCCTCCCCTATGTGATGTGTGTGGTGCAGTTTTAAGTATAAAACATGTTTTATTATACTGAACAAAGTACAATATACAGTGAGAGGAAAAAATTTAAATTAAAATCTACACTCAAAGAAATGTTATCAGAAGATGTGTTTCTTGCTACAGATATTTGTCGAAGAAACATGAGTTTTAAAAAAACGTAAAAATCGTCTCAATCGTAGTTTTTTTTGTGCATATAAGTATTCAATTTTCCATTAGTTCCGCCATTGAGTTAATAGTGCGGTTGTGCCACAGAAACCAACCCTTGCAATATTCGGCCGATTTGCTGATGAGTCATATTCAAGTTAATAAAAACTGTGCTGATCTGTTGTGCTAAGCAAGACTTTCTTTAACACATGAGAAGTCGTATACCACGATCACAGCTAGGCTACTGTGACGGTTGTAATACGAAATGACAATTACTTCTTTTAGAAATGTGTCATCTGTCATACTATCGATGTCTGCGCAGAAAAATCAAAACATTAAATGAAATATATGTTTTACTACATATTCGAAAAATAATTCAAAATAATAAAGAAATCTGAAGTTCCAAAATACAAAATATTCTATTAATAAACAATTTGTATGCAATGTATACAATTCCATTTTATAATTTTTCTCTCGATAATCTCGATTCTCGTGTCATGGCGTAAATTTATACATTCTGAGAATTATCATTTTTATTTAACAAGTATTGTAGATATAGCTCTCATGCATTTAAAATCCCCATGTTAAGTTAAAACTTACATTGCGACAATGTAGCTATAAATTTGTATTTCATATTTTTCTCTAACATGAATATTGAAACAAAGCTAAACCTTCAATCTGACCTAGACATATTTCAAGTAATACTATTACTGGCACTGAGTTCAAACCCAAAACTACCATATCACTTTTCGAGTCACTTTGATTGTGAGGTCAAAATGTGAGGGTGACATATGCACATATAACGTCATGGAGTCTACACGTCGACGTAATATTGTATGCATGGTGCGAGAATATCTCTACCCCTCTCTAACCCCTCAACCACTCACTTCTAGACCCACCACTTGAGCCAGAACGTTTAACGCCCCACCATCTGACTGCCCTCGACCTACGGCCTAACTGCTGACACACTTCTGTGTGATGCAGGGAATTGAATATTTACCCCCGCCGTCTGCGACAGACGTCAAGTCTCGTCGAGTTTATCGTAGCTCGCGCTGGGACATTATTTGCTCTTATTTTCCACTTTTTACAGAGAGCTGCAATTCTTTCTCCAGATGCCGTCTAAAGTTTACCAACAAACAACCACAATCCACAAGATATTTTAAATGCCCATGAAAACGTTTTACTGTTGATTGTGTTTTAATAAGATCTGGCATGCAGCTGTTGTCTTTAGTTTTTCCTCCTGTTTGTTACGTTCGTAACTTCGTATGACCTCTAATGGTTCTTTGAAAGTATTTAATTATACATAAATAGATAAATTTTAAAACAATCTTTAAAACTGAACATTTTACAACTGTGTAGTAAGGAAACAAATTTGCAATTTTACCAGGAGAAATGTTACTCAATTCTTTTTGTTCGGGATTTATTCTCCATGTGCGAAAATGTACGTAAAAGTATGTGCATAGAGCTTGCAATTGGTATGAACTATACAATGTTCTTTTTGACTTTATTATTAATTTTGAATCCTAACCTAAATCACGCAGAAATATGTAGAAAGGAATTCAAACTATGCTTTTATTTATTCGAAAGAGAAATTCAATTATGTCATCTGTCGCAAACAATTTCGTCCCAAGTTTTTTCAAGGCATTTTGTCGAGAGGCTTTGGACTTTTCGTATGTGTGTAAGTCTTGAATGACAGCTAGTATACTGACTGTAAGCATTGAAGAAAACGAACATTCGATTCCAAAAAATGTGACGTGAGATTTATAAATATATCTTCGGGCTGGGCTTACATTTTAAATCATTTTCTTCAAAATACTTCTCTCTGACTGCTTTAAATATATTGTGTTCGGATGGGGATGAAGATCATGCAGATATAATAACATTTCACTCCCAGATGTTCACGTTCCGCCGGCTGCTTCGATGTCTAGGGATGATACAGAGGAAACAAATTGGGCCGAGGGCGCGTTTCAGTTGGACGTCGACAAGGAGTAGTGAAACCCTGGGAGATAGAGTGGAAAGAAATATACTTTCCGGTCGGACATGGCGATATTTCGTGGCGGAAAGAAGACGGTATAAGCCTAAGCCTAATCCGTGAATGTCACTGGCTGAGAGGCCCCAAGTAAAACTGAAAGTGAAACCAAACATCTCCCATGCAAGAACCACAAAACCGAAATCCCAGCTTTGTTCGTATACCATCACGGGAAAACAATCCAATTTACATGCTGGAACTTTGTGTTTGTTTTGTTTTCAGTTATAAAAGTTATTAATAAAAGAGAAACACAGATACAAATTAGAATAAGCATATGTTCCCACAGAAATATATGAAGTAAAGACCTGATAAAGTTTTTCTTGTAGGCTACTTACTTGTATCAGAGAACTTCATTCACCGACGCTCTGCTGAGACAACATGACAACAATAAATAATAACAACGAATTTCCTGTTCGTCATAGTAATTGCATTTTTAAGAAATTTCATAAAGTAACAAAAGTAATTCAATAAGTATTTCATAAAGTAACTGTATCTGTGACTGTCACTCAGTTACTATGGTAATAAAAATAAATCAATAGTTTCCTTAAAATGGGGATTTATTAAGGTAGGGGGGATCACGATTGGAAATTTAAAAGAGATATTATTATTAAGACAGATGTTGGAAATTTTCATTTATTAATTGAACAGTATCTGAATAGAATTTGTTACCTGAGAGCACTGTACAGAAAAATGGGCTAATGCATTTTAAAAGTTCTTTCGAAAATTTATAAATTTGTAATATTTTGAAACTGTGTTATTTAGTAATTTTAAATGTTAGTATTGGACCTTGTCACCATACAACACTTTATATACCTGAAAGCAAATAAATAAATGTAAATACAATGTAAATACAGTAACTGTAACTGTAATTCAATGACTTTACAAAAGTAACTTTTACAACACTGTTTATAGGGCATTTCGATCTTTTCTACATTTTAAGTTCATCAACCTGTTTTAAGTTAGGGTGTTGAAAGCACCCATGTTGTTAAACATCAACAAGTTAATACAGATTCCGGGGCATGCAACATCACAGTCACCTGCGCGCAGTTGCGTGTTGTCACAATAACTTGTCGCCACGGTCTCTAGAATCCCCCCAAGACGACCGTACCGTGCACCACTTCAGTTCTCCCTCCACTGCAGCAACTCTAGATGCTCTTTTGTTATCATTCAGTCGTGTTTTGTTATTCTTTCATAACATACATAAATCATAAGTTTTTTATGAGGTAGTTTTCTATACAAGACTTACAAGAAAGTCGATCTAGTATCCTCCCTTTCTCCCACAACCTGTCTCTCATACGGTCTGCAGACATTTCGGAATCAATATATTCGCAACAAAAGGATATAGATTCAGTGAAATCATAAGCCCCCTCCTTTAAACGTCTAAACATACATTACTATTCCACATTTCATTGTTATAATGTGAAAGAAAAAGGAGTCCATTTTACATTTTAATCTGCTAACCACTTTGCCGATCTTATCTAGTGCCAAATAAGTTAAATTCCAAACGACCAAACAAATCATTTTGTTAAACTTCTGTTGGCAACAACGTCATTCTTTAATTCCAACTAAATGTGACCATGCGTTACCATTACCAACTTACTATAAGCGCAAAGATAGCAAGTCTATAATATGCAATCACGTAGAGATTGCGAGTTGCGTGTCACTGCATACAGTGAGGTGACAAGTTCAATATTTGTAAGAGCCCCTGTCAGAGCGAATATATTTTCAGATGTTTTCATCAGTCAAAAAGCGAAAGCTAAAATTGTCTCTCTGGGGCATTCATTTCCAACTACTCAACTCCATAGAAAAGTGAGAACAAAAGTGAACCTACAGAGGTGTACAATCAGGTCTGCCTTTTTCAGGAACGATTGCAATACCAACACTTTGAAGTATATAACTTAAGCCAGCGGATGCCAGGAGGCAATGTTGCTAAATATGTGAGTGTTTCGTTGGTTTGCTGTACTGGGCTCATATATAAGGAAAGTTATTTAATTGCGGTCGTCGTAAGGGGGTGAAATGAGAGTCTGCCTTTAAGAGCTTCACACTTTCTCTCATTGGGGTAGTTTTTAGATGAGTGGCATCTAGGAAGCACCTCCTTATGTTGCGCCCCAAAGTCATTTCAGTAGAATCGAGTTAGGACGGAGAGAGAAAAGTAAGACGACTTAGTCAGCTAAGCAAACATGCTAAAGAATGTATCCATATGATCACAAATAAAATGTTGGTTTTATAATCTTATTTATTTGTAACATTGCTTCCAATAATTAATTTCATTTTTTATTTAAATAAACAAAAGATAAAATTTATAATATTTAAAACTTATTATAATAATAATAATTGAATTTGAATTGAAATGAATTGAATTTGATAAATAGCTTACAAAACGGCGAGGTTCGAACACAAGCTCGCTCTTCCACTGCACAAGAGTGAAACTGCTAGTTCGACGACTGTCAGCCTTATTCATCGTTATGAGTGTTGCATCAGAGCATTGAAGCAATGCATGCAAACTGGTGTTAGAAATTAAGTTTCCCCGCATGCCCCGATCTAGCGAACCCCACGCAGACTCGCGCCTCCCCACTGAACAACGTATAGAATTTCCAATTTTCTATCTGTTAACGCTAATACGTTATCTACGGATATCACATCTGGCAACGACATGAGAAGTACTGAGCGTAATATGCATCATATTGCAATTTGCGCACTCCAATTACATTTGTGTGTGGAGTGGAAGAGGGAAGGTTACAATCATATATTTTGATTTGAATGTGATAAAACGAGGTTGTTGCCTGTTGGTAATAGTTGGATTCCAACTTCTAATGCAGAAAGTTCTGTTTTTGTTTCCCAGTGTTTCCACTCTCTGTATCTGACTGTTTTAATCTAATGTTGTGGGTTATTACGGATGCTGTGGGAGGTGGGCTACATATCTGTTGTGTTGAAGAGTTGTTCATTACAAGTTGAGTAGGCATGCAAATACTTGAACTGTTTCTAAACTCGACTCTTGTTCTGTTACAGATTGACGTGAAGACTCGGACTTGAACTAACTGTGGAGTTGACAGGACAAGATGCCGGATGTAAGTCTGATTTACTTGGAAACACAATCTTAGTTGACTTATAGTCGAAACCAGTGGTTTAGCCGCGGTCGATTAGCCGGTTCCCACTCGAACACCGAAGTTAAGCAACCTGCGGGCATGGTCAGGGTTAGAGTGGGTGACCGCTCTGCCCTGAAACTCACGTATACCGCTGATTAGAGCAGACGGAGGGTTCGAGAGCTAGTGTAACGGCTTCGTTCTCCTCGACGTCTGCTCGGCAGTCCGGGTTAGTGGAGGAACCTATACGACTGCCAAGGTCACACCGTTCTTTCGGATTTGACGTAAAGCCGTTGGTCCCCTTAGTACTTTTCGAAAGGAGTAGGCTACGTGCTGGTACCGGGTTTCCCCTCCTCCATTCTCTATTAAATTTGCACAAGTGGATTACATTATCCGTTGAAATAGAGACTAAAATAAATTAATTAATTAATAAACCTCCTTACGAATATGAGCAACCGATGCGATACCTTTCGTTGTGTTCTCTACACATTCCCGAAAAAATGACTACACTGTGCAATTGACCCGAAATGTTGAACATAATTGGGTATCAGGGCAAGTTGTCCTTTGTAAATAATTTTTAATAACTGAATAGGTTTGCCACAAAAGTAAATACTAGTGCAATAAAACCACTTACGCTCTATTATCCGCGGATATCCAGCTTTGCAGATATATGACCCATATTTTTTGTAATGCTAATAACTAGAAGTTCTCTGTACCAACTTCTCTGGGCCAATACTAATCACCGGTATTTTAATTAATTACAGAAACCTAATTTTAAATAATGTTATGTACGTATAGGGACGCCGGAAAACTTGCGAGTAAAATTTCATTTCGTAATTGATAACAAGATAACATCGTGCGCCTACGCCTCCGAATACAAAGCCTCGACTACGTGAGTTGAAGAATACTTTGAATAGCGCGTAGCTGTAGGGCGTGGGGTTTATTAATGTATTACTTCCTACTACGAAGCCTCACAGCTTGCAGGGGATGAATGGAATATATTGGTTTTAACGCGTCATACATGTGCTTGCGTTATTTGGCACACACATGCAAATCTTCTTCGGCCGAATGTTTAATTATGATATTTTGGTTTTGCAACTATAGATATTGTAACAAATAATATTTGCATCAGGTGAAGAAGTAAATGTAAATTAAATATTTATATTGAATTAATAAATTAATTCATAAACTCGTATTCAGAGTTTAAGATTATTCCGATCGCATGGTTCCGATTGTTATGGGGTAGGCCCTACCTATATCCCACGACTTCAAGTTAAAAGCATAAGTCAACTTCTCGTCATAAGGGTGAGATGTAGGAGGATGAGGAGGGAGGGTGTTTAAAGTGAGCGAACTAGCCCTAGGACCAGTGCCCAGTAGAAACATAGTTTGTGAATTTTATTTGTTTGTTTGTTTAGCCTCACGTGAAACAAAGCAACAATTTGTATATATTTATCGCACAAAAACAGATCGTTGGTTCGGAATGAAAGTGGATGTTATTCATAAACATTCAGTAAACCCTCATTAATTCTAATGTAAAATAAACCATTGATTAAAAGAGAATAAACAAACACCCAAATGTAAGCTTTTGATATTTTTCAACAATGTAAGTTAAAATAATATAAAAAATTGTTAGCATAACAAGAATATGTTTATTTTTGTTACAATAAAGCAAAATTCGGTTTATAATTTGTATTTTTGTATTGCGTGTTTTTTCAACGCAAACTTTTTAATGCATTTATTTAATATTTTTGTAAATTAGCCTTTGTAATCAGAGCAGTGTCGCATTGAAGACGGTTGGCTTGCCAGCCAGAACCCGTTCATATCTTCTCATCACATTTCGTCACTCATATTCTGAAATAAGTATAACCAGATCCCTACATCCCAACCCCCTGGGGTGCAAGCAGTCTGCCGGGACAATCTAAGACAGTCATCAGATATAATTCTCAATCATAGAAGGGAATGTAATTCTATTTTCCATCAGCCACACAACTCCTTGCTTTCAAGAATCTAATCCAGCATTGCGGTGCATGATGGGATTGAGAGGCAGGATGAGGAGTTATACTTGCTCCAACGAAAGAATGCAGATGCTTGGTATTGGTGGGGGTAGAATGAATGCGCGGTAAATGGAATGTCGCCTTTGTGTATGAAAGAGAAATATCTTTTACCAACGCAAGCAAAAATTATCTGTGCTAGATCACAGTTCCACCATGTGCAAGATCTACGCTGAGCTAGCGTGAATAGAGTTGACAAAGTTGTTATGTTGAGAAAACAATTTCGAGCCACCTGCATACTTTCTTTGGGACCACTATATATGTATTTTATAATACTTTTCGTGTGGCTCGTTGGTCTTGTGGTTAGCGTCTCTGCTTCCAATGCTGAAGGTCCAGGATTCGATTCCCGCTAAAGTCAGAAGTTTTTAACTTCTGTTTTGGACTTAAGTCTATAAATTCTTGGCTTAGGAATAAGTAATCGGTGACTTTGGAGCCGTCCTATAGCAACGAGGCATATAATTAATTCTAGGGTTGTGTTGTTCCGAATCAGCCTTGTTGATTCTGGTGCTGTACGCGGGTGGAATCGTGTCCAGCTTGATTGATCGGTGTTTCATATGCTAGTCTCTAGTTGGTCATTGTTCGCTCGTCGGTGGTGTCGGTGCCTACAGGGTTGCCTTGGTAGGTTTTAAATTTAATGTTCCCCACTAAAAATCAGTTCTGTGACCGAGTATGGTTAGACTCTAAATATCAATATTTTTCTTTCTTTCTTTCTTTCTTTCTTTCTTTCTTTCTTGTTTGTTTCTTTTCTTTCTTTCTTCTTTCTTTCTTTCTTTCTTTTCTTTCTTCTTGATTGATTGATTGATTGATTTATTTATTATCTAGAGGACCTTGACATCATTTCTTTTGGAAAACTATTTGAACTATTTGGTGACAAATAATACAATGCTTCCTCGATAGTATTTTGATTACTTCTAGGTGGCAGTGCATAGTGCGAACCTTGTGCGACTTTTCGTTGCCATGGTAACGTTACTTTTGTTATAATGTAATTTCCATCTACACTACTTATCGGATCAAAATAAAATTAATATATTCGTGACCGGAAGAACATTCTAAATGATTTGGCCACCTCAGATTTTGTCACCGTTGAGTTTAAAAAAAAACCTTTCGATTAACTTTAATGTAACTTTTTAACTTTTTGAACGATTTTGCCACAAAACTAATGGCATTCAATCGGGAACGAAGCTTGCGGATGGTCAAAATTTCAACTCGATCCGAGCCTCCGTTCGAACGTTATGGCGAGACAGGTATAGTAGTATCTATGGGCGAGACATACAAACAAACAAACAAACAAACAAACAAACAAACAACCAACAAACAAACAAACAAACAAACAAACAAACAACAACAAAAAAAACAGTGACTATTTTTTCCGGCAGAGTCAAATGGAAACGCTCGCTTCGCTCGCTTAATTAACTTAACTAGGAAAACGCTAAAGTCGTTGTTAGACGAGTGAGCGAGTCATATGTTGAGTACACAGGAAAATTTGGATTTGTGGATTGATATAGAAATGTTTTTAATGATAGGGTTTTGTCTTTTGAGTTTAGTTGGTATAATGGCTCGTCAACTGTTAGACCATAATGCGCCACTCTAGCCAATATGATAGGCTAGGGAGGAAAGGGCCATCTCGATCCAGCCTTAGGAAATGTCACAGGGTGCTCAACACAATGACTCGCTTACTCGTCTAACAAGGACTTTGGCGTTATGATTGTAGTTCATGTCAAAGACTGTATTGTTAGGTTAAAACGTTTTTTATTTCAATAAAACGAAATGTTTATAAAACGCTGACATTTTGTTTGTCCCAAGTCTTCCGGACATTAATAACAGACAGTTAAAACCTCTTTGGACTTAAAACGAAAAACTTGACCTTCAGCGACGAGTATGTTTGGCAATTTACGAATGGTTGACTTGATATTGGCACCAGTCCTGGCTCATGACACACCTTAAAGCAAAGCTTTGATTTGTTCGTCACGGGCAGTAGTTTCCACTTTCAGGATGGTTGCCTGACACACTAACCGGCCTTGTTTAAGAAACGAGTCAAGGGTTTCCCTCTTCATGACCACGCAGTTAGGAGACTGGAACGCATCTTCAAAGCTCTCAACGTCGGCACAAATGTGGTTTCGGAAAATGATTTCTTCATTATTGCCCATGATGAACGTGTATTCGAACATGAATTTGTGCTTTTCCTCCGGTGGACCGATGAATCTCACGCACGCCTTGAACTCCCCCGTTGTCTTGCTGTACGAGCGGTGAAGAGTAAAGACTTGGTTGTGCGCCGCCAGGACATCCGTGTGAACGGTTTCATCGGATGTCAAATGAAGGAACAGGTGTGGTAGGTCTCGCCACGTCTGGTCTGGGTGCACAGAGGACGCGTGAGCCAGGATAGTATCCGACCGGCCACTCCAGGAGCAAGATCGCTGTAGAGGACAATTGTATTTGCGATTGGAACAAACCTCCCCATGCTTATCTAGATCACACGGCGGCATTCGTTGCAGGCAATCAACACAGGGTAGATGTATCTCCAAACTTAAACTCTCCAAACCAATACTCCTGCCTTGGCCAAACTTTTGCTGGCACGAGGGGCAAACTGTAATCTTGGCGTGCGACCAGCAAGAATCACATAAACTGTGTCCATTGGCGCACAGATGTATGGGTGCAGTCATGATCTTGAAACAGACCGGGCACTCTAGAGATCTCATGATGCTCCTCTCCAAATCGGTGATTGAGTCAGGTGGTTTCTTGGCATCCTGCAAGGTAGCAGCTACACATTGAAGTGCGGGTGTTTGTGCAGCGTTACACTTAGGTTCAACCAACATCACGGAATAGTTCATAGCAAATGCTACATGTTTTACAATCAGCCCTGGTGACTTTGGCAGTAGAGTTGGGACAAAACGATTTCTATTTCCCTGACCCAGCTCACCACAGGCGCCATGGCCGCATAGCAGTACATCGCCTTCCTCTGTCAACAGAGCGGTGTGGTAACATCCAGCTATAACTCGCGAGATGGTGTGATTCTCTAGGCCAGTCATCTTAGTGGGACTGAATATTTGTTCACAATCTGGTTTTCCAATGCCTAATTGACCGTCACCATTTCTTCCCCACGCCCAAACTGACCCATCGGCTCTGAGAGCTAAAGTATGAAAGTAACCACACGACACTGCAGCTACAGGCGATGACGGCGCCGACACTTGTGTAAAGATTGATACACTTTCAACTGCATCTAAACCAAGTTGACCACTGTTGTTCCATCCAGACATGAAGAGGATCCGAGATGTAGAGAGAAGGGCTGTATGACCCGCACCACAGGAAATGTAAACAATAGTATCGGGGAGATTGGGCACTCGAGTGAAAGACGTGTGGATTTTATTATCACCAAGTCCCAATGCACCACGATTATTGGATCCTGTCACCCAAACTTCACCGCTGTCAGTAAGAGCCACTGAGTGTGCCACCCCAACAGCCACCTTCTTGATGGGAGGCAGTAGGGTCACCAGGACCGGGGAGGGACGAGCGTTGGAGTGACCGAGGCCCAGCTGACCATAGTCATTCAATCCACATGCGTATAGCTCATTCTTATCAGTTAGAAACATTGTATGTTGTAAACCACAAGACACATGGGATACTTTTATACCGCCGAGTGTAGCAACAAGCATTGGCTCCGCGACGGAGTCAGTTTCAATGGTTTTCCAGCCTTTTCCTGATTTTTACCGAAAGAATAAACTCTGCCTGACTCGCAGACAAGAATCGAGTGGTATTCACCACACGCCACCTGGATGAAGGATTCATCTTCGGACAAATATTCCAAGCTTGTCTCAGGTAGTAGGTGTTCACCAAATGCCATGACACCAGGTTGTCTCACAACAACCAGCTGTCCATCTTTCTCAGCCATTCTGAAATTATAAATAAATCCTGAGAAAATACCAGGAACGGGTATTCACCCGCTAAACTAAAAATATATATTTCATTCGGGCTGACTGTAGTTATGAATTAAGAAACTAACAGCAAAATTATTGAGTCCACCATGACCCGAAAAAAATTGTCAAACGTGGTAATTTTCTAGCTAGGTCCCATCGGCAAAAATCTCCCATAAGAAATATCATGGGGAGGATCTTTATGCCCCCTGACCTTGGCGGATTTTAATCCAAAAATATATTGGCTATTATTGACGTACTCAGTAGCCTTTTATGTAAATCCTCTACTTTGTTTTGTAATCTGGGCAAGTAGTTCGGTAAAAATATGCTGATTATGCATATTTTTAGTTGTTTGAGTGTGTATCAATGCACATTTTTAGGGCACGATGCTATAAAGGGCTATTTTAGATTGGTACGATGCTCTAGTATCTATGTGGAGGAACCAAAAAGAAGCAGTACGATGCTCTAGTATCTATGTGGAGGAACGCCAATTTTCTAAAATTTCTGGATAAAAAAGTCTAATTAGATAAAAATCAGTCACAAGATATAATTTTTAAACGGCCATTTTAGCGAGTATCATGCTTTAGATTATGTGGTAAAAATTTGTTTGGGCTAATATACCCTTTAAGAACAACGTTTGTGCTATCAAGCAAGATACATCTGAATGGGACAGGGGAATAACTATACGCTATGTACCCACATTTGTACGTTTATGCGATAACCGACTTCTGTACTTTGAGTTAACATTGAATCCTCCATTGTGATAATCCTTAGGTTTTTCATGAACTTGTACTGATATTACCTGCAATCTGTGATGGCCTACATATTCTGAAAGGTCTCAGAGGACACTGCTAGGTGGCACCACTCTCTCGATTTCGCCAAAAATAGATTTGTATCGCCCTTTATATGGTTGTGGTGATTTGTATCAGTTTGTATAACAAGACTTCCACTCTCTAAGAAATTAAACAAAAGACAGTAGCACGTACTTCTCTAATAATCTAAACTGATATTGCCCTTTTCGAGGAAAAAATAAAATTGAGGAATTTGGGCGATTTGTTAAGATATTCGGAAACGTACTTTACCAGGTAATAACATCATTCCAGGACTTTTCTTTCAATTAAACATTTCTCTTAGATCCAGGGTTTGAGCCCTGTAGATGTTTTTTGTGGCAAAATCAAAATGGCGCAATTTCGGTGATTCGTTTGATATGAGATTCGGAAACGTTCTTTTCTCATAAGATCTCATTATTTCGAGACTTTTTTTCAAATAATCAAATAATACTGTTTGATAGAGTTGTAGGGGGTACCGTTTGCTTCCCGCAACAGATAAAACTGTTTAATAGAGGTTTGCAGTGGACCGTCTGGCTTCTGCAACTAATAATACAGTTTGATAGAGGTCTAAGGTGGACTGTCTAGCTGCCACAACTGATTATACTTTTTTATAAAGGAGTACGGTTGAACTTTTGGTTACCGCACTTTGCTGCCGCACATGGTTGCCGCACCTGTTTACCGCACCTGGCTGCCGTACATGATAATATCCTTCGCTAGATGTGATGTGTGGACCACCTTTCCCTAATAATCTAAACTGATACTACCCTTTTTGAGGAAAAAATAAATTTGCGGAATTTAGGTGATTTGTTTTTGTATTCGGAAACGTACTTTACCACGTAATAACATCATTCCAGGACTTTTCTTTCAATTAAACATTTCTCTTAGATCCAGGGTTTGAGCCCTGTAGACGTTTTTTCGTGGCAAAATTAAAATAACGCAATTTCGGTGATTCGTTTGATATGAGATTCGGAAACGTTCTTTTCTCCTTAGATCTCATTATTTCCAGACTTTTTTTCAAATAATCAAATAATACTGTTTGATAGAGTTGAAGGGGACACCGTATGCCTCCCGCAACAGATAATACTGTTTAATAGAGGTTTACAGTGGACCGTCTGGCTTGTGCAACTAATAATACAGTTTGATAGAGGCCTATTGTGGACTGTCTAGCTGCCACAACTGATAACACTTTTTCATAGAGGTGTACGGTTGACCGTTTGGTTTCCGCACTTTGCTGCCGCACCTAGTTGCCGCACCTCGCTGCCGCACCGGTTTTCCGCACCTGGCTGCCGCACATTGCTACCGCACTCAGTTGCCATACATGATGCTACCCTTTGATAGAGGTGAAGTGTGGACCATCATTCTCTGATAATCTGATCTGATATTACCCTTTTTGTGGAAAAAATAAAAATTGCGAAATTTGGGTGATTTGTTTGGAAGTTCGAAAACATACTTTACCTGGTCGAATAATCATTCTAAAACTTTTCTCTATGCTTGGGCTCGTGCCATGTCGGCGTTTTTTCGAGGAAAAAAAATAGCGGAATTTTTGTGAATAGTTTTTTTTTTTTTAATTCAATAAACATACCTTACCACGTAGTTTACATCATTCCAAGACTTTTCTTTAAAATAAACTTTTCTCTCAGATCTCGGGTTCGATCCCTGTAAACGTTTTACGTGGAAAAATAAAAATGGCGGAATTTTGGTTATTTGTGTGTTTTAAAAATTCAGAACCATACTTTACCACATAGTATACATCATTTTAAGACTTTTCTTTCAAATAAACATATCTCTAAGATTAAGGGTTCGAGCCCTGTAGACGTTATTTCGTGGTAAAATTTAATCGAATGAATTGCGTGATTCATTTTGTTTGAGATTCGGAAACGTACTTTTCCCAATGGATCTCATAATTTCGAGACTTTTTTTCAAATAAACAAATAATACCGTTTGATAGAGTTGTACGGGGGACTGTATATCGCCCACAGCTGATAATACTGTTTGATAGAGGTTTACAGTGGACCGTCTGGCATCCGCAATTTATAATACAGTTTAAAAGAGGTCTATGGTGGACTGTCTGGCTGCCCCAACTTGTAATACTTTTTCATAGAGGTGTACGGTTGACCGTTTGGTTACCGCAATTTGCTGCCGCACCTGGTTGCCGCACCGGATTGCCGCACCTCGCTGCCGCATTGCGTTGACGCACCTTGCTGCCGCACCTTGCTACCGCACCCGGCTGCCTTACATGATAATATCCTTTGCTAGAGGTGAAGTGTGGAACATCTTTCTCTAATAATCTAAAAAGATATTACCCTTTTCGAGGAAAAAATAAAATTGTGGAATTTGGGCGATTTGTTAAGATATTCGGAAACGTACTTTACCAGGTAATAACATCATTCCAGGACTTTTCTTTCAATTAAACATTTCTCTAAGATCCAGGGTTTGAGCCCAGTAGACGTTTTTTTCGTGGCAAAATTAAATGGCGGAATTTCGGTGATTCGTTTGATATGAGATTCGGAAACGTTCTTTTCTCTTTAGACTTTTTTTTAAATAATAAAATAATACTGTTTGATAGAGTTGTAGGGGGACCGTATGCCTCCCCCAAAAGAAAATACTGTTTAATAGAGGTTTACAGTGGATCGTCTGGTTTTTGCAACTGATAAAACAGTTTTTATAGAGGTCTATAGTGGACGTGTCTGGCTGCCGCAACTGATAATTCTTTTTCATAGGGGTGTACGGTTGACCGTTTGGTTACCGCACCTCGCTGCCGCACCAGGTCCTGTCTACCGCACTCAGTTGCCATACTTGATTCTACCCTTTGATAGAGGTGAAGTGTGGACCATCATTCTCTGATTATCTGATCTGATATTACCCTTTTTGTGGAAAAAATAAAATTGCGAAATTTGTGTGAATTGTTTGGAATTTCGGAACATACTTTACCTGGTCAAATCATCATTCTAAACTTTTCTCTATGCTTGGGTTCGTGACATGTCGGCGTTTTTTCGAGGAAAAAAAATTGCGGAATTTTTGTGAATAGTTGTTTTAAAATTAATTAAACATACCTTACCACGTAGACTACATCATTCCAAGACTTTTCTTTAAAAATAAACTTTTACCTCAGATCACGGGTTCGAGCTCCTGTAAACGTTTTACGTGGAAAAATAAAAATGGCGGAATTTTGGTTATTTGTGTGTTTTAAAATTCAGAACCATACTTTACCACATAGTATACATCATTTTAAGATTTTTCTTTCAAATAAACATATCTCTAAGATTGAGGGTTAGAGCCCTGTAGACGTTATTTCGTGGTAAAATTTAATCGAATGAATTGCGTGATTCATTTTGTTTGAGATTCGGAAACGTACTTTTCCCAATGGATCTCATAATTTCGAGACTTTTTTTCAAATAAACAAATAATACCGTTTGATAGAGTTGTACGGGGGACCGTATGCCGCCCACAACTGATAATACAGTTTGATAGAGATTTACAGTGGACCGTCTGGCATCCGCAATTTATAATACAGTTTAAAGAGGTCTATGGTGGACTGTCTGGCTGCCCCAACTTGTAATACTTTTTCATAGAGGTGTACGGTTGACCGTTTGGTTACCGCAATTTGCTGCCGCACCTCGCTGCCGCATTGCGTTGACGCACCTGGCTGCCGCACCTTGCTACCGCACCCGGCTGCCTTACATGATAATATCCTTCGCTAGAGGTGAAGTGTGGAACATCATTCTCTAATAATCTAAAAAGATATAACCCTTTTCGAGGGAAAAATAAAATTTTGAATTTGGGTGATTTGTTGAGGTATTCGGAAACGTACTTTACCACGTAACAAACATCATTCCAGGACTTTTCTTTCAAAAAAAACATTTCCTAGAGATTAAGGTTCGAGCCCTGTAGACATTTTTTCCTGTAAAAATTAAATCGGCGTAATTTCGGTGGTTCGATTGTTTTAAAATTCGAAAACATACTTTACCAAGTAGTATAAATCATTCCAAGACTTTTCTTTCAAATAAACTCTTCTCTTAGATCAACGGTTTGAGCACTGTAGTCGTTATTTTCATGATTCATTTGTTATGAGATTGGGAAACGTACTTTTCCCCGTGGATCTCATAATTTCGAGGCTTTTTTTCAAATAAACAAATAATACTGTTTGATGTAGTTGTACGGGGACCGTTTGCCGCCCGCAACTGATAATACTGTTTGATAGAAATTTTCAGTGGACTGTCTGGCATCCGCAACTGATAATACAGTGTATGAGAGGTCTATGGTGGATTGTCTGGCATGCCGCAACTGGTAGACGTTTTTTCGTGGAAAAATTAAAATAGCGGACATCGGCGATTCGTTTGATATGTGAGATTCGGAAACGTTCTTTTCCCCGTGGATCTCAAAATTTCGAGACTTAATAAAAAAATAATACTGTTTGATAGAGTTGTAGGGGGGACCGTATGCCTTCTGCAACTGACAATACTGTTTAATAGAGGTTTACAGTGGACCGTCTGGCTTCTGCAACTGATAATACAGTTTGATTGAGGTCTATGGTGGACTGTCTGGCTGGCACATTTGATAATACTTTTTCATAGAAGTAGTCGGTTGACCGTTTGGTTACCGCACTTTGCTGCCGCACATGGTTGCCGCACCTGTTTGCCGCACCGGGTTGCCGCACCTGGCTGCCGCACCTTGCTACGGCACCTGGCTGCTGTACATGATAATATCCTTCGCTTAAGGTGAAGTTTGTACCATCTTTCTCTATTATCTAAAGTGATATTACCCTTTATGACGAAAAAATAAAATTGCGGAATTTGGGTGATTTGTTAAGATATTTCGGAAACGTACTTCACCACATAATAAACATCATTCCAGGACTTTTCTTTCAATTAAACATTTCTCTTAGATCCAGGGTTTGAGCCCTGTAGATGTTTTTTGTGGCAAAATCAAAATGGCGCAATTTCTGTGATTCGTTTGATATGAGATTCGGAAACGTTCTTTTCTCATAAGATCTCATTATTTCGAGACTTTTTTTCAAATAATCAAATAATACTGTTTGATAGAGTTGTAGGGGGTACCGTTTGCTTCCCGCAACAGATAAAACTGTTTAATAGAGGTTTGCAGTGGACCGTCTGGCTTCTGCAACTGATAATACAGTTTGATAGAGGTCTATGGTGGACTGTTGCTGCCACAACTGATAATACTTTTCATAGAGGTGTACTGTTGACGTTTGGTTACCGCACTTTGCTGCCGCACCGGTTTGTGGCGCCGGTTTGCCGCACCTGGCGGCCGCACCTGTCAACCGCACCTGGCTGCCGTACATGATAATATCCTTTTCTAGAGATGATGTGTGGACCATCTTTCCCTAATTATCTAAACTGATATTACCCTTTTTGAGGAAAAAATAAATTTGCGGAAATTGGGTGATTTGTTTTTGGTATTCTGAAACGTACTTTACCAGGTAATAACATCATTCCAGGACTTTTCTTTCAATTAAACATTTCTCTTAGATCCAAAGTTTGAGCCCTGTAGATGTTTTTTGTGGCAAAATCAAAATGGCGCAATTTCGGTGATTCGTTTGATGGATTCCTTTTCTCAATTTCAGACTTTTTTTCAAATAATCAAAAATACTGTTTGATAGAGTTGTAGGGCACACCATATGCCTTTCGCAACAGATAATACTGGTTAATAGAGGATTACAGTTGACCGTCTGGCTTGTGCAACAGATAATGCAGTTTGATAGAGGCCTATTATGGACTGTCTAGCTACCAAAACTGATAATACTTTAATCATAGAGGTGTACGGTTGACTTTTTGGTTTCCGCACTTTGCTGCCGCACCGGGTTGCCTTACCTCGCTGCCGCACCTTGATACCGCACCTGGCCGCCGTACATGATAATACCCTTCAAAAAAGGTGAAGTGTGGACCATCTTTCTCTGATAATCTGATCTGATATTACCCTTTTCGAGAAAAAAATAAAATTGCAAAAAATGGGTGATTTGTTTGGAAATTCAGAAATAAACTTTACCAGGTTGAATCATCATTCTAAAACTTTTCTCTTTGCTTGGGTTCGTGCCATGTCGGCGTTTTTTTCTAGGAAAAAAACGGAATTTTTGTGAATAGTTTGTTTTAAAATTCAAAAAACATACCTAACAACAAAGTTTACATAATTCCAAGACTTTTCTTTAAAATAAACTTTTCTCTCAGATCACGGGTTCGAGCCCTGTAAACGTTTTACGTGGAAAAATAAAAATGGCGGAATTTTGGTTATTTGTGTGTTTTAAAATTCAGAACCATACTTTACCACATAGTATACATCATTTTAAGATTTTTCTTTCAAATAAACATATCTCTAAGATTGAGGGTTAGAGCCCTGTAGACGTTATTTAGTGGTAAAATTTAATCAAATGAATTGCGTGATTCATTTTGTTTGAGATTCGGAAACGTACTTTTCCCAATGGATCTTATATTTTCGAGACTTTTTTTCAAATATTCAAATGATACCGTTTGATAGGGTTGTACGAGGGACTGTATGCCGCCCACAACTGATAATACTGTTTGATAGAGTTTTACAGAAGACTGTCTGGCTTCCGCAACTTATAATACAGTTGAAAAGAGGTCTAAGGTGGACTGTCTGGCTGCCTCAACTTGTAATACTTTTTCATAGAGGTGTAGGTTGACCTTTTTCATAGCGGTGTTTGCTGCCGCACCTGGTTGCCGCAACGGATTGCCGCACCTCGCTGCCGCACCTTGCTACCGCACCCGGCTGCCTTACATGATAATATCCTTCGCTAGAGGTGAAGTGTGGAACATGTTTCTCTCATAATCTAAAAAGATATTACCCTTTTCTAGGAAAAAATAAAATTGTGGAATTTGGGCGATTTGTTAAGATATTCGGAAACGTACTTTACCAGGTAATAACATCATTCCAGGACTTTTCTTTCAATTAAACATTTCTCTAAGATCCAGGGTTTGAGCCCTGTAGACGTTTTTTCGTGGCAAAATTAAATGGCGGAATTTCGGTGTTTCGTTTGATATGAGATTCGGAAACGTTCTTTTCTCCTTAGACTTTTTTTCAAATAATAAAATAATACTGTTTGATAGAGTTGTAGGGGGGACTGTATGCCTCCCGCAAAAGATAATACTGTTTAATAAGTGGACCGTCTGGCTTCTGCAACTGATAATACAGTTTGATAGAGGTCTATTGTGGACGTTATAGCTGCCACAACTGATAACACTTTTTCATAGAGGTGTACGGTTGACCGTTTGGTTACCGCACCTCGCTGCCGCACCGGGTTACCGCACCTGGCTGCCGCACCTGTCTACTGCACCTGGCTGCCGTACATGATAATACCCTTCGATAGAGGTGAAGCGTGGACCATCATTCTCTTATAATCTGATCTGATATTACCCATTTCAAGGGGAAAAAAAATTGCGGAATTTGGGTGATTTGTTTGAAAATTCGGAAACATACTTTACCATGTCGAATCATCATTCTTAAACTTTTCTCTATGCTTGGGTATATGCCCTGTCGGCGTTTTTTCGAGGAAAAAAATACGGAATTTTGTGAATATTTGTTTTAAAATTAAAAAAACATACCTTACCACGTAGACTTCATAATTCCAAGACTTTTCTTTAAAATAAACTTTTCTCTCAGATCACGGGTTCGAGTCCTGTTAACGTTTTACGTGGAAAAATAAAAATGGCGGAATTTTGGTTATTTGTGTGTTTTAAAATTCAGAACCATACTTTACCACATAGTATACATCATTTTAAGATTTTTCTTTCAAATAAACATATCTCTAAGATTAAGGGTTAGAGCCCTGTAGACGTTATTTCGTGGTAAAATTTAGTCGAATGAATTGCGTGATTCATTTTGTTTGAGATTCAGAAACGTTTTTTTCCCAATGGATCTCATAATTTCGAGCCTTTTTTTCAAATAAACAAATAATACCGTTTGATAGAGTTGTACGGGGGACTGTATGCCGCCCACAACTGATAATACTGTTTGATAAAGGTTTGCAGTAAAACCGTCTGGCATCCGCAACTTATAATACAGTTCAAAATTGGTCTATGGTGGACTGTCTGGCTGCCCCAACTTGTAATACTTTTTCATAGAGGTGTACGGTTGACCGTTTGGTTACCGCAATTTGCTGCCGCACCTGGTTGCCGCACCGGATTGCCGCACCTCGCTGCCGCATTGCGTTGACGCACCTGGCTGCCGCACCTTGCTACCGCACCCGGCTGCCTTACATGATAATATCCTTTGCTAGAGGTGAAGTGTGGAACATCTTTCTCTAATGATCTAAAAAGATATTACCCTTTTCGAGGAAAAAATAAAATTGTGGAATTTGGGCGATTTGTTGAGATATTCGGAAACGTACTTTACCAGGTAATAACATCATTCCAGGACTTTTCTTTCAATTAAACATTTCTCTAAGATCCAGGGTTTGAGCCCTGTAGACGTTTTTTCGTTGCAAAATTAAATGGCGGAATTTCAGTGATTCGTTTGATATGAGATTCGGAAACGTTCTTTTCTCCTTAGACTTTTTTTCAAATAATAAAATAATACTGTTTGATAGAGTTGTAGGGGGGACCGTATGCCTCCCGCAAAACATAATACTGTTTAAAAGAGGTTAACAGTGGACCGTCTGGCTTCTGCAACTGATAATATCGTTTGATAGAGGTCTATTGTGGACGTTCTAGCTGCCACAACTGATAACACTTTTTCATAGAGGTGACGGTTGACCGTTTGGTTACCGCACTTTGCTGCCACACATGGTTGCCGCACCTAGTTGCCGCACCCGGTTGCCGCACCTGGCTGCCGCACCTGTCTACCGCACCTGGCTGCCGTACATGATAATACCCTTCGCTAGAGGTGAAGTGTGGACCATCTTTCTCTAATTATCTAAACTGATATTACCCTTTTTGAGGAAAAAATAAATTTGCGGAAATTGGGTGATTTGTTGAGGTATTCGGAAACGTACTTTACTTCATAATAACATCACTCCAGGACTTTTCTTTCAATTAAACATTTCTCTTAGATCCAGGGTTTGAGCCCTGTAGACGTTTTTTCGTGGCAAAATTAAAATAACGCAATTTCGGTGATTCGTTTGATATGAGATTCGGAAACGTTCTTTTCTCCTTAGATCTCATTATTTCCAGACTTTTTTTCAAATAATCAAATAATACTGTTTGATAGAGTTGAAGGGGACACCGTATGCCTCCCGCAACAGATAATACTGTTTAATAGAGGTTTACAGTGGACCGTCTGGCTTGTGCAACTAATAATACAGTTTGATAGAGGCCTATTGTGGACTGTCTAGCTACCAAAACTGAAAACACTTTTTCATAGAGGTGTACGGTTGACCGTTTGGTTTCCGAACTTTTCTGCCGCACCTGGTTGCGCACCTCGCTGCCGCACATTGCTACCGCACCTGGCTGCCGTACATGATAATACCCTTCAAAAAAGGTGAAGCGTGGACCATCTTTCTCTGATAATCTGATCTGATATTACCCTTTTCGAGGAAAAAATAAAATTGCGGAATTAGGGTGAATTGTTTGGAAATTCGGAAACATACTTTACCTGGTCGAATCATCATTCTAAAAACTTTTCTCTATGCTTGGGTTCGTGCCATGTCGGCGTTTTTTTGAGGAAAAAAAAACGGAATTTTTGTGAATAGTTTGTTTTAAAATTCAAAAAACATACCTAACAACAAAGTTTACATCATTCCAAGACTTTTCTTTAAGATAAACTTTTCTCTCAGATCACGGGTTCGAGCCCTGTAAACGATTTACTTGGAAAAATGAAAATGGCGGAATTTTGGTTATTTGTGTGTTTTAAAATTCAGAACCACACTTAACCACATACTATACATCATTTTAAGACTTTTCTTTCAAATAAACATATCTCTTAGATTAAGGGTTCGAGCCCTGTAGACGTTATTTCGTGGTAAAATTTAATCGAATGAATTGCGTGATTCATTTTGTTTGAGATTCGGAAACGTACTTTTCCCAATGGATCTCATAATTTCGAGACTTTTTTTCAAATAAACAAATAATACCGTTTGATAGAGTTGTACGGGGGACTGTATGCCGCCCACAACTGATAATACTGTTTGATAGAGGTTTACAGTGGACCGTCTGGCGTCCGCAATTTATAATACAGTTAAATAGAGGTCTATGGTGGACTGTCTGGCTGCCCAACTGTAATACTTTTCATAGAGGTGTACGTTGACCTTTGGTTACCCATTTGCTGCCGCACCTGGTTGCGCACCGGATTGCCGCACCTCGCTGCCGCACCTTGCTACCGAACCCGGCTGCCTTACATGATAATATCCTTCGCTAGAGGTGAAGTGTGGAACATGTTTCTCTCATAATCTAAAAAGATATTACCCTTTTCGAGGAAAAATAAAATTGTGGAATTTGGGTGATTTGTTGAGGTATTCGGAAACATACTTTACCACGTAATAACATCATTCCAGGGCTATTCTTTTAATAAAACATTTCTCTAAGATCCAGGGTTTGAGCCCTGTAGACGTTTTTTTCGTGGCAAAATTAAATGGCGGAATTTCGTTGATTCGTTTGATATGAGATTCGGAAACGTTCTTTTCTCCTTAGACTTTTTTTTCAAATAATAAAATAAAACTGTTTGATAGAGTTGTTGGAGGGACTGTATGCCTCCCGCAAAAAGATAATACTGTTTAATAGAGGTTTACAGTGGACCGTTTTGCTTCTGTAACTGATAATACAGTTTGATAGAGGTCTATTGTGGACGTTCTAGCTGCCACAACTGATAACACTTTTTCATAGGGGTGTACGGTTGATCGTTTGGTTACCGCACCTCGCTGCTGCACCGGGTTACCGCACCGGGTTACCGCACCTGGTTGCCGCACCTGGTTGCCGCACCTGGCTGCCGCACCTGTCTACCGCACCTGGCTGCCGTACATGATAATACTTTTCGATAGAGGTGAAGCGTGGACCATCATTCTCTTATAATCTGATCTGATATTACCCATTTCAAGGGGAAAAAAAATTGCGGAATTTGGGTGATTTGTTTGAAAATTCGGAAACATACTTTACCAGGTCGAATCATCATTCTTAAACTTTTCTCTATGCTTGGGTTTATGCCCTGTCGGGTTTTTTCGGGAAAAAACTAGCGGAATTTTTGTGAATAGTTTGTTTTAAAATTCAAAAAACATACCTTACCACGTAGACTACATAATTCCAAGACTTTTCTTTAAAATAAACTTTTCTCTCAGATCACGGGTTCGAGTCCTGTTAACGTTTTACGTGGAAAAATAAAAATGGCGGAATTTTGGTTATTTGTGTGTTTTAAAATTCAGAACCATACTTTACCACATAGTATACATCATTTTAAGATTTTTCTTTCAAATAAACATATCTCTAAGATTAAGGGTTAGAGCCCTGTAGACGTTATTTCGTGGTAAAATTTAGTCGAATGAATTGCGTGATTCATTTTGTTTGAGATTCAGAAACGTTTTTTTCCCAATGGATCTCATAATTTCGAGCCTTTTTTTCAAATAAACAAATAATACCGTTTGATAGAGTTGTACGGGGGACTGTATGCCGCCCACAACTGATAATACTGTTTGATAGAGGTTTACAGTGGACCGTCTGGCATCCGCAACTTATAATACAGTTCAAAATTGGTCTATGGTGGACTGTCTGGCTGCCCCAACTTGTAATACTTTTTCATAGAGGTGTACGGTTGACCGTTTGGTTACCGCAATTTGCTGCCGCACCTGGTTGCCGCACCGGATTGCCGCACCTCGCTGCCGCATTGCGTTGACGCACCTGGCTGCCGCACCTTGCTACCGCACCCGGCTGCCTTACATGAATAATATCCTTCGCTAGAGGTGAAGTGTGGAACATCTTTCTCCAATTATCTAAAAAGATATTACCCTTTTCGAGGAAAAAATAAAATTGCGGAATTTGGGCGATTTGTTAAGATATTCGGAAACGTACTTTACCAGGTAATAATATTATTCCAGGACTATTCTTTCAATTAAACATTTCTCTAGGATCCAGGGTTTGAGCCCTGTAGACGTTTTTTCGTGGCAAAATTAAATGGCGGAATTTCGGTGTTTCGTTTGATATGAGATTCGGAAACGTTCTTTTCTCCTTAGACTTTTTTTCAAATAATAAAATAATACTGTTTGATAGAGTTGTAGGGGGGACTGTATGCCTCCCGCAAAAGATAATACTGTTTAATTTCAGTGGACCGTCTGGCTTCTGCAACTGATAATACGTTTGATAGAGGTCTATTGTGGACGTTCTAGCTGCCACAACTGATAACACTTTTTCATAGAGGTGCACGGTTGACCGTTTGGTTACCGCACCTCGCTGCCGCACCGTTTTACCGCACCTGGCTGCCGTACATGATAATACCTTTCCATAGAGGTGAAGCGTGGACCATCATTCTCTTATAATCTGATCTGATATTAACCATTTCAAGGAAAAAAAAAATTGCGGAATTTGGGTGATTTGTTTGGAAATTCGGAAACATACTTTACCAGGTCGAATCATCATTCTTAAACTTTTCTCTATGCTTGGGTATATGCCCTGTCGGCGTTTTTTCGAGGAAAAAAATAGCGGAATTTTTGTGAATAGTTTGTTTTAAAATTAAAAAAACATACCTTACCACGTAGACTTCATAATTCCAAGACTTTTCTTTAAAATAAACTTTTCTCTCAGATCACGGGTTCGAGTCCTGTTAACGTTTTACGTGGAAAAATAAAAATGGCGGAATTTTGGTTATTTGTGTGTTTTAAAATTCAGAACCATACTTTACCACATAGTATACATCATTTTAAGATTTTTCTTTCAAATAAACATATCTCTTAGATTAAGGGTTGACCCCTGTAGACGTTATTTTCGGGGAAAATTTAATCGAAAAATTGCGTGATTCTTTTGTTTGAGTTTCGAAACTTTTTTTCCCAAGGTCTCATAATTCGAGCTTTTTTTCAAAAAAACAATCCCTTTTGAAGATTTGTACGGGGGATTTTATGCCCCCACAACTGATAATCTGTTTATAGAGGTTTACAGTAAACCGGCTGCATCCGAAACTTAAAATACAGTTAAAAAGATCTATGGTGGACTGTTGGCGCCCAAAAATTGTAATCTTTTCATAAGGTGTAGGGTTGCGTTTGGTTCCGAAATTTTGCTGCGGCACCGGTTGCCCACGGATTGCCGAACCCGCGCCGCATTGGTTGACGCACCGGCTTCGCCCCTTTGCTCCCGCACCGGCTGCCTTACATGAAAAATCCTTTTGTAAGGGAAGTGTGGAACATCTTTTAATTTATCAAAAAAGATTTTTACCTTTTTAGGAAAAAAAAAAATTTGTGGAATTGGGCGATTTTTTTAAGATATTGGGAAAAAACGTACTTTACGGAAATTTTCATCTTTCCAGGACTTTTTTTTCAATAAACATTTCTCTAGACCCGGGTTTGAGCCCTGTAGACTTTTTTTTCTTTGCAAAATTAAATGGGGGGAAATTTTCGGGGTTCTTTTGATATGAATTCAAACGTTTTTTCTCCTTTAAATTTTTTTCAAATAATAAAATAAAACTTTTGATAGAGTTTTAGGGGGAGTATGCCTCCCGCAAAAGATAATACTGTTTAATAGAGGTTTACAATGGACCGAATGGCTTCTGCAACTGATAAAACAGTTTGATAGAGGTCTATGTGGACGTTCTAGTTGCCGCAACTGATAACACTTTTTCATAGAGGTGTATGGTTGACCGGTTTGGTTACCGCATCTCTCTGCCGGACCGTGTTACCGCACCTGGCTGCCGCACCTGTCAACCGCACTCAGTTGCCATACATGATACTACCCTTTGATAGAGGTGAACTGTGGACCATCATTCTCTTATAATCTGATCTGATATTAACCATTTCAAGGAAAAAATAGAATTGCGGAATTTGGGTGATATGTTTGAAAATTCGGAAACATACTTTACCAGGTCGAATCATCATTCTTAAACTTTTCTCTATGCTTGGGTTAATGCCCTGTCGGCGTTTTTTCAAGGAAAAAAAATAGTGGAATTTTTGTGAATAGTTTTGTTTTAAAATTCAAAAAAACATACCTTACCACGTAGACTACATCATTCCAAGACTTTTCTTAAAAATAAACTTTAAACGTAAACGTAAACGTTTTACGTGGAAAAATAAAAATTGCAGAATTTGGTGATTTGTCTGTTTTAAAATTTCGGAACCATGCTTTACCACATAGATACATCATTTCAAGACTTTTATTTCAAATAAACATTTCTCTAAGATGAAGGGTTCGAGCCCTGTAAATATTATTTCGTGTAAAATTTAATCGAATGAATTGCGTGATTCATTTTGTTTGAGATTCGGAAACGTACTTTTCCCAATGGGTCTCATAATTTCGAGCCTTTTTCTCAAATAAACAAATAATACCGTTTGATAGAGTTGTACGGGGGACTTAATGCCGCCCACAACTGATAATATTGTTTGATAGAGGTTTACAGTGGACCGTCTGGCATCCGCAACTTATAATACAGTTTAAAAGAGGACTATAGTGGACTGTCTGGCTGCCCCAACTTGTAATACTTTTTCATAGAGGGGTACGGTTGACCGTTTGGTTACCGCAATTTGCTGCCGCACCTGGTTGCTGCACCGGAGTTGCCGCACCTCGCTGCCGCATTGCGTTGACGCACCTGGCTGCCGCACATTGCTACCGCACCCAGCTGCCTTACATGATAATATCCTTCGCTAGAGGTGAAGTGTGGATCATGTTTCTCTTATTATCTAAAAAGATATTACCCTTTTCTAGGGAAAAAAAAAATTGTGGAATTTAGGTGATTTGTTTGAAATTCGGAAACGTACTTTACCATATAAAAAACATCATTCCAGGACTTTTCTTTCAAATAAACATTTCCTAGAGATCAAGGTTCGAGCCCTGTAGACGTTTTTTTCCTGTAAAAATTAAATCGGCGGAATTTCGGTAATTTGATCTTTTAAAATTTGGAAACATACATTACCAAGTAGTGTACATCATTTCAAGACTTTTCTTAAAAAAAATCCCTTCTCTTAAATCAACGGTTCGAGCACTGTAGGCGTTATTTTGTGGAAAAGTTTAAATCGACTGAATTTCATGATTCATTTGTTATTAGATTGGGAAACGTACTTTTCCCCGTAGATCTCATAATTTCGAGGCTTTTTTTCAAATGAACAATAATACCGTTTGATTAAGTTGTATGGTGGACCATATGCCGCCCGCAAAATGATAATACTGTTTGATAGAAATTTTCAGTGGACTGTCTGGCATCCGCAACTGATAATACTGTGTATTAGAGGTCTATGGTGGATTGTCTGGCTGCCGCAAAATGGTAGACGTTTTTTCGTGGCAAAATTAGAATGGCGGACTTTCGGTGATTCGTTTGATATGAGATTCGGAAACGTTCTTTTCTCTGTAGATCCCATTATTTCCAGACTTTTTTTCAAATAAACAAACAATACTGTTTGATGAATTGTTGTGTGGACTGTATGCCTCCGGCAACAGATAATACTGTTTAATAGAGGTTTACAGTGGACCGTCTGGCTTCTGCAACTGATAATACAGTTTGATAGAGGTCTATGGTGGACTGTCTAGCTGCCACAACTGATAATACTTTTCCTAGCGGTGTACGGTTGACCGTTTGGTTACCGCACTTTGCTGCCCCAAATGGTTGCCGCACCTGGTTACCGCACCTGGATGCCGTACATGATAATACCCTTTGCAAGAGGTGAAGTGGACCATCTTCCTTTATTAATCTAAACTGATATTACCCTTTTCGAGGAAAAAATCAAATTGCGGAATTTGGGTGATTTGTTTAGGATATTCGGAAACGTATTTTACCACGTAATAACATCATTCCAGGACTTTTCTTTCAATTAAACATTTCTCTTAGATCCGGGGTTTGAGCCCTGTAGATGTTTTTTGTGGCAAAATCAAAATGGCGCAATTTCGGTGATTCGTTTGATATGAGATTCGGAAACGTTCTTTTCTCATAAGATCTCATTATTTCCAGACTTTTTTTCAAATAATCAAATAATACTGTTTGATAGAGTTGTAGGGGGGATCGTATGCCTCCGGCAACAGATAATACTGTTTAATAGAGGTTTACAATGGACCGTCTGGCTTCTGCTACTGATAATACAGTTTGATAGAGGTCTATGGTGGACTGTCTAGCTGCCACAACTGATAATACTTTTTCATAGAGGTGTACGGTTGACCGTTTGGTTACCCCATTTTGCTGCCGCACATAGTTGCCGGGCCTGTTTGCCGCACCTGGTTGCCGCACATTGCACCGCCCGTTGCCTACATGATAATACCCTTTGATAGAGGTAAAGTGTGGACCATCATTCTCTGATGATCTGATTTGATATTACCCTTTTCGAGGAAAAAATATAATTGCGGAATTTGAGTGATTTGTTTGGAAATTCGGGAACATACTTTACCACGTAGTATACATCATTCCAAGACTTGTCTTTCAAATAAATATATCTCTAAGATTAAGGGTTCGAGCCCTGTAAATATTATTTCGTGGTAAAATTTAATTGAATGAATTGTGTGATTCATTTTGTTTGAGATTCGGAAACGTACTTTTCCCAATGGATCTCATAATTTCGAGCCTTTTTTTCAAATAAACAAATAATACCGTTTGATAGAGTTGTACGGGGGACTGTATGCCGCCCACAACTGATAATACTGTTTGATAGAGGTTTACAGTGGACCGTCTGGCATCCGCAACTTATAATACAGTTTAAAAGAGGTCTATGGTGGACTGTCTGGCTGCCCCAACTTGTAATACTTTTTCATAGAGGTGTACGGTTGACCGTTTGGTTACCGCAATTTGCTGCCGCACCTGGTTGCCGCACCGGATTGCCGCACCTCGCTGCCGCATTGCGTTGACGCACCTGGCTGCCGCACCTTGCTACCGCACCCGGTTGCCTTACATGATAATATCCTTTGCTATAGGTGAAGTGTGGAACATGTTTCTCTAATAATCTAAAAAGATATTACCCTTTTCGAGGAAAAATAAAATTGCGGAATTTAGGTGATTTGTTTAGATATTCGGAAACGTACTTTACCAAATAACAAACATCATTCCAGGACTTTTCTTTCAAATAAACATTTCCTAGAGATCAAGGTTCGAGCCCTGTAGACGTTTTTTCCTGTAAAAATTTAATCGGCGGAATTTCGGTAATTTGATCTTTTAAAATTTGGAAACATACATTACCAAGTAGTGTACATCATTTCAAGACTTTTCTTAAAAAAAATCCCTTCTCTTAAATCAACGGTTCGAGCACTGTAGGCGTTATTTTGTGGAAAAGTTTAAATCGACTGAATTTCATGATTCATTTGTTATTAGATTGGGAAACGTACTTTTCCCCGTAGATCTCATAATTTCGAGGCTTTTTTTCAAATGAACAAATAATACCGTTTGATTAAGTTGTATGGTGGACCGTATGCCGCCCGCAACTGATAATACTGTTTGATAGAAATTTTCAGTGGACTGTCTGGCATCCGCAACTGATAATACAGTGTATTAGAGGTCTATGGTAGATTATCTGGCTGCCGCAACTGGTAGACGTTTTTTCGTGGCAAAATTAAAATGGCGGACTTCGGCGATTCGTTTGATATAAGATTCGGAATCGTTCTTTTCTCCGTAGATCTCATTATTTCGAGACTTTTATTCAAATAAACAAATAATACTGTTAAATAGAGTGTTTAGGGTGGACCGTATGCCTCCCGCAACAGATAATACTGTTTAATAGAGGTTTCCAGTTTACCGTCTGGCTTCTGCAACTGATAATACAGTTTGATAGAGGTCTATGGTGGACTGTCTAGCTGCCACAACTGATAATACTTTTTCATAACGGTGTACGGTTTGAACGTTTGGTTATCGCTCTTTGCTGCCGCACATGGTTGTCGCACCAGATTGCCGCACCTGGCTACCGCACCCGTCTGCCGTACATGATAATATTCTTTGCTAGAGGTGAAGTGGACCAACTTTCTCTAATAATCTAAACTGATATTACTCTTTTTGAGGAAAAAATCAAATTTGCGGAATTTGGGTGATTTGTTTAGGTATTCGGAAACGTATTTTACCACGTAATAACATCATTCCAGGACTTTTCTTTCAATTAAACACTTCTATTATCCGGGGTTTGAGCCCTGTAGATGTTTTTTGTGGCAAAATCAAAATGGCGCAATTTCGGTGATTCGTTTGATATGAGATTCGGAAACGTTCTTTTCTCCTTAGATCTCATTATTTCGAGACTTTTTTTCAAATAATCAAATAATACTGTTTGATAGAGTTGTAGGGACACTGTATGCCTCCCGCAACAGATAATATCGTTTAATAGAGGTTAACAATGGACCGTCTGGCTTGTGCAACTAATAATACAGTTTGATAGAGGTCTATGGTGGACTGTCTGGCTGCCTCAACTGATAATACTTTTTCATAGAGGTGTACGGTTGACCGTTTGGTTACCGCACTTTGCTGCCACACATGGTTGCCGCACCGGGTTACCGCACCTGGCTGCCGCACATTGCTACCGCACCCGGCTGCCGTACATGATAATACCCTTCGATAGAGGTGAAATGTGGGCCATCATTCTCTGATAATCTGATCTGATAGTACCCTTTTTGTGGAAAAAATAAAATTGCGGAATTTGGGTGATTTGTTTAGAAATTCGGAAACGTACTTTACCAGGTCGAATCATCATTCTAAAAGTTTTCTCTATGCTCGAATTCGTGCCCTGTCGGCGTGTTTTCGAGGAAAAAAACTAGCGGAATTTTTGTGAATAGTTTGTTTTAAAATTCAAAAAACATACCTTACCACGTAGTATACATCATTCCAAGACTTTTCTTTAAAAGAAACTTTTCTCTAAGATCACAGGCTCGAGCCCTGTAAACGTTTCAAGTGGAAAAATAAAAATGGCGGAATTTTTGTTATTTGTCTGTTTTAAATTCAGAACTATACTTTACCACATAGCCTAGTATACTTCATTTTAAGTCTTTTCTCTCAAATAAACATTTCTCTTAGATCAAGGGGTCGTGCCCCGTAGACGTTTTTTCGTGGTGAAATAAAATCGAACGAATTTCGTGATTCGTTTGGTTTGAGATTCGGAATCGTACTTTTTCCCAGTGGATCTCATAATTTCGAGACTTTTTTTAAATAAACAAATAATACCGTTTGATAGAGTTGTATGGGGGACCGTTTGCCGCCCACAACTGTTAATACAGTTTTTTAGAGGTTTACAGTAAACGGTCTCGCTTCCGCAACTTATAAAACAGTTTAATAGAGGTCTATGGTGGACTGTCTGGCTGCCGCAACCGATAATACTTTTTCATAGAGGTGTACTGTTGACGTTTGGTTACCGCACTTTGCTGCCGCCCCCTTGTTTGTTGCACCGGATTGCCGCACCTCGCTGCCGCATTGCGTTGACGCACCTGGCTGCCGCACCTTGCTACCGCACCCGGCTGCCTTACATGATAATATCCTTTGCTAGAGGTGAAGTGTGGAACATGTTTCTCTAATAATCTAAAAAGATATTACCCTTTTCGAGGAAAAAATAAAATTGTGGAATTTGGGCGATTTGTTAAGATATTCGGAAACGTACTTTACCAGGTAATAACATCATTCCAGGACTTTTCTTTCAATTAAACATTTCTCTAAGATCAAGGGTTTGAGCCCTGTAGACGTTTTTTCGTGGCAAAATTAAATGGCGGAATTTCGGTGATTCGTTTGATATGAGATTCGGAAACGTTCTTTTCTCCTTAGACTTTTTTTCAAATAATAAAATAATACTGTTTGATAGAGTTGTAGGGGGGACCGTATGCCTCCCGCAAAAGATAATACTGTTTAATAGAGGTTTACAGTAGACCGATGGCTTCTGCAACTGATAATACAGTTTGATAGAGGTCTATTGTGGACGTTCTAGCTGCCACAACTGATAACACTTTTTCATAGGGGTGTACGGTTAAACAATTGGTTGCCGCACCTGGTTGCCGCACCTGGCTGCCGCACCTGTCTACCGCACCTGGCTGCCGTACATGATAATACTTTTTGATAGAGGTGAAGCGTGGACCATCATTCTCTTATAATCTGATCTGATATTACCCATTTCAAGGAAAAAATAAAATTGCGGAATTTGGGTGATTTATTTGGAAATTCAAAAACATATGCTACCAGGTCGAATCACCATTCTAAAACTTTTCTCTATGCTTGGGTTCATGCCCTGTCGGCGTTTTTTCGAGGAAAAAAACTAGCGGAATTTTTGTGAATAGTTTGTTTTAAAATTCAAAAAACATACCTTACCACGTAGTATACATCATTCCAAGACTTTTCTTTAAGATAAACTTTTCTCTCAGATCACGGGTTCGAGCCCTGTAAACGTTTTACGTGGAAAAATAAAAATGGCGGAATTTTGGTTATTTGTGTGTTTTAAAATTCGGAACCATACTTTACCACATAGTATACATCATTTTAAGACTTTTCTTTCAAATAAACATATCTCTAAGATTAAGGGTTCGAGCCCTGTAGACGTTATTTCGTGGTAAAATTTAAATCGAATGAATTGCGTGATTCATTTTGTTTGAGATTCGGAAACGTACTTTTCCCAGTGGATCTCATAATTTCGAGACTTTTTTCAAATAAACAAATAATACCGTTTGATAGAGTTGTACGGGGGACCGTATGCCGCCTACAACTGATAATACAGTTTGATAGAGGTTTACAGTGGACCGTCTAGCTTCCTTAACTTATAATACAGTTTAATAGAGGTCTATGGTGGACTGCCTGGCTGCCCCAATTTAATACTTTTTCATAGGGGCGTAGGGTTGACCGTTTGGTTACCGCATTTTGCTGCCGCACCTGGTTGCCGCCCCTCGCTGCCGCATTGCGTTGCCGCACCTTGCTGCCACACCTTGCTACCGCACCCCGCTTCCTTACATAATAATATCCTTCGCTAGAGGTGAAGTGTGGAACATCTTTCTCTAATAATCTAAAAATATATTACCCTTTTCGAGGAAAAAAATAAAATTGTGGAATTTAAGCGATTTGTATTAGATATTCGGAAACGTACTTTACCAGGTAATAACATCATTCCAGGACTTTTCTTTCAATTAAACATTTCTCTAAGATCAAGGGTTTGAGCCCTGTAGACGTTTTTTCGTGGCAAAATTAAATGGCGGAATTTCGGTGATTCGTTTGATATGAGATTCGGAAACGTTCTTTTCTCCTTAGACTTTTTTTCAAATAATAAAATAATACTGTTTGATAGAGTTGTAGGGGGGACTGTATGCCTCCCGCAAAAGATAATACTGTTTAATAGAGGTTTACAGTAGACCGACTGGCTTCTGCAACTGATAATACAGTTTGATAGAGGTCTATTGTGGACGTTCTAGCTGCCACAACTGATAACACTTTTTCATAGGGGTGTACGGTTAAACAATTGGTTGCCGCACATGGTTGCCGCACCTGGCTGCCGTACATGATAATATCCTTTGCTAGAGGTGAAGTGTGGACCATCTTTCTCTGATAATCTGATCTGATATTACCCTTTTCGAGAAAAAAATAAAATTGCAAAAAATGGGTGATTTGTCTGGAAATTCAGAAACATACTTTACCAGGTCGAATCATCATTGGTTTTGTGGTTATGTGGTTATGTCGTTATGTTCTTTTGTCGTTATGTCCTTATGTGGTTATGTGGTTATGTCGTTATGTCGTTATGTTCTTATGTCGTTATGTTCTTATGTCGTTATGTCCTTATGTGGTTATGGGGTTATGTCGTTATTTCGTTATGTGGTTATGTCGTTATGTCGTCATGTGGATATGTGGTTTTGTGGTTATGTGGATATATCGTTATGTGGTTATGTGGAAATGTGGTTATGTGGTTATGTCGTTATGTCGTTATGTCGTTATGTGGTTATGTGGTTATGTGGTCATACATTTTACATTTTAAAATACATATTTTGTGTTTAATGTATATATTAAAATATTATCTGCCACTAATCCTTATCCTGTCAGGTGTCTACTGGTTATTGTGTACAGCAGATTACACTGGTTGCTATTATTTTGATTAAAGTTTTTTCTGTTTTTTTTTTCTGAACACTCCGTGCACAAGTAGCCTAGGTAACTATCACCATCGGCCTCTTTGATCTAGTGCTTTAGTGCTTGGGGTGTACATCCTGTTATTGAATTTCGATAGTAGTGTACATACACCGTTGTGCTTTTTATTTATTTAATTATATATTAATAAATAAATTTATTTAATTATTTATTATCTTTTTTTTTTTTTATTTATTTATTTAATTATTTATTTATTTATTTATAGTCTATCTTATTCAGTTATAAAAACAGATTGACAATATTCCATGTAGTGAACAGAGTTAGTACTATTTTCTATCAGTTACTGGCTTTGTGTTTTCGAGAACATCAACATATTATTATTATCTTTTGCTACTGATCAGTAGGCCACGGTCTTGTTTATGACATGTGGCTGAATTGTAAATATTAAGCCCACCTGTAGTAATGTTTTGTGTACGAAATAATTACACATGGAAGGCCTAGGGCAAGGGCTTGCATTTGAAGCAACTCAAAGAAGCCTGCAATTCGTTGAAAGTAAGCTGAAAGCTCATATGAACATTTTACCTGAATGTCAACGGGAAATCTTCCGGCCGGACGTTTGCGCGCGTGATTAACGCTGCACAGCTCGTCTCCACTTGTTCTTAGCGGGAACTTTAGCTTGGAGCTAAGCAGACAGCTGTCAATACGTGATTCACTGATACCTTTCAAAAGGGAGAAAACCCAAAGCTAAAATTCGTCTCAACAACTTAGATTCCTGCCTCACCCAAATCAAATACACCGAGAGCTTACGGCTCCTATTGTTTCCGTGGTGAGTAACATTTAATTGTTGCTAATTACCGTATTTTGTAACAATAAGGTGAGGGTTTGTTGGTGTTTTTACAGGATCATTTTAATAATAACACAATTAATATGATAATCCTTCGCATATTTATTTATTTATTTAATTTCAACTTTTTTGATGAGTACAAAGCAGAAGATTGTAAACCTAGTGGCCTATGATCTGAATACAAATGACATTACCTTAGAACTGTTTTACGTTAGTTGCATGACGTCTGAGAACATATAATAAAATACGCAAATTCAAATGGGGGTAAACGATCAAGGTAGTTGTCCATTGTTGGTCAATGTTGATCGGTTGGCCCCTGCTCTAATGGAAGTACGAGATTGTGAACAGTTTCAAGATACATTTGGGAGACTCGTCGAGCATACTATAGGCCTCACCCCTTGCTTTGCTATACGAACGAAACTGTCTTTAGACGCCAAAACTTGGCGTTTTGTTATATTTTAGTTTAGTTTACTTGGAAAACGCGTAAGTCATTGTTTAGACGAGTGAGTGAGCCATCAGCCATGTGTTGAGTAACCTTCCCTTTCCTGCCCCTACCTAATGCTGGATCCAGCATGGGTCTTTCCTCCCTAGCCTATCATAGGCTAGAGTGGCGCATTATGGCCTTACAGTTGACGCGCTCTTATCCAACTAAACTCAAACTCCTGTCATTTAAATCTATATATAAATCAACTTGAATGCAAATGTTCCCCGGTACTCAACACATGACTCGTTCACTCGTCTTACAACGACTTTGGCGTTTTCCTAGTCTAGTTGTCTTAGGCACCTTTATACCCAAAATGTGGAAGACCTGGGTTCAAACCCCTTGTCGGAATATATTTTTTAATTTCTGGATTGCATTTAAAAATGTATAGAACATGTTTTGAAATGCATATACAATACTATGGAAAACATAACCAATACGAAATACGTGTAAAGATTGCAAGGTTAACTCAATCTCTCAGCGGAATTTGAGGGAACCTTGAGCGTGTAAGTCTCGATACACCTTGGTCACTGCATGCATTCATACCCCAACAAATAATAAAAATAAAACAAAATCTTCAAGAACAAAACCATTGTCGTTAAATTTATTTTCAATTTATAAATCTCAACAGATTTTGCTCATTTTGTTAGCAGTTCTCAGTAAACTCGTCGGATATCTGTATGAAATTTCAGCGCAATCGGTTCAGCGATTCGGCTGCTTTTTGGCGTACACACACATAAACACCTACACACACAGAATCACCGAAGTGCCATATTTCTTTAATTGTAATACTCAGTCGCTGCGTTGCCTAGTCTAATTACAAATTACTACTATTTTATGTGGCTCGTTGGTCTTGTGGTTAGCGTATCTGCTTCCAATGCAGAAGGTCCAGGGTTCGATTTCCGCCAAAGTCAGAAGTTTTCTAACTTCTGATTTGGACTTTGACCCAGTCCATCAGTTCATCAGTTCTTGTCTTAGGAGTTTGTAAACGGTGACTTTGGAGCCGTCCTATCAACGAAGCACATAATAAATACAGAGTTGTTCTGAATCGGCCTTGTTGATTCTGGCGTTGATCCGCGGGTGTTCGCACTGTCCATACCACTGATTGCTATATTTCCTATTAAAAATATCGATCTTTGGTTGGTTATCGCTCACTCGTCGATTGCGTTGGGGTCTACAGGGTTGGCTTGGTCGCTTTGATTTACTGTCCCCCACTGAAAATCAGTTAAATAACTGAATGGGTAGACTCTAAATACAATTTATTTTTTTATTCTTTTATTTATTTATTTATTTATTTATTTATTTATTTATTTATTTATTTATTTATTTATTTATTTATTTATTTATTTATTTATTTATTTATTTATTTATTATTTATTTATTTATTTATTTATTTATTTATTTATTTATTTATTTATTTATTTATTTATTCATTTATAACTAAAATATAAATCACTATACATCCTCCTATGGATACAAACATAAACAGGGTAGCAAGAGATTCTCTCTAGAAGATACGTGTCAACCATAAAGATACCATTAGTTAAACGAGGGAGCGGAGCGACCGAGTGTCTCCATTCAACTCAAACGGCTCTCATTCTGTGATTCTGTCTGTCTGTCTGTCTGTACGTCGAAAATCAGCCGAACCGCTGAACAGATTGAGCTGAAATTTTAAACAGACATCCGGTACGAGTATACTGAGAACTGTTAACAAAATCAGCTTGATCCATTGCGATAGAAGCCTACAATAAATAAAAATGTGATTTTTAATAAGATCAATGGCATTTGTTTCGTAGCAGTTAGCGGGACGAAGTTGACGTGGCCTGTATGGCCTAGTGGTAACCATATAGCCTACCGCACGGATGGATGGGTTTCGATACCCGTCAGTTCCAACTTTTTTATATTTTTACACTCACATATTATTTTTGAGGGGTGTTAAATGGGAAAATAAAAATTAGGTGATTTTGTTTTATCTTGGAAATTTGTTAATGTTTCACGCTAATACGTTTTGAATATGATTCGCATTTTGAATGTTCAATTTAAGTAATTGTTGTGGCAAGCAGAGTGAGTTCCTATAAGGTGACCAGACAGTCCGGTTTTAGAAGTCAAAACACTTGGCTAACTCACTCGTTTAACAACGACTTTGGCGTTTCCCTTGTACCTAGAGTCACCACCATGTTCAGGATTCAAGGCAATTTGAACGTGCCAAGATGTCTTCTGAGTGTGGCACCAAGCAGCGCGGAATTCAAACTGTTGTAGTTTTTACGTACTGAACAGTATATTTATCGGCTTGGATACTGATCTTTTTAACGTTGAATCATATAATTTATGAAAGAATGAACATTGTAATGGGTTATTTATAGTCAAGTCATTACTCATGATAGGCAATGTAGCAAAGATTACACTATGCGACAATAACTCTCCCCCCCCCCCCCCCCCCCCCATAGGGCTAGGCATGTCTGTAATTTTTACGCGATAAATGTATGGACAGTGCGAACACCCGCGGATCAACGCCAGAATCAACAAGGCCGATTCAGAACAACTTTGAATTTACTATGTGCCTCGTTACTAGGACGGCTCCAAAGTCACCGTTCACAAATTCCGAAGCCAAGAACTGATGGACTTAAGTCCTAATCAGAAGTTTTAAAACTTCTGTCTGTAACGAGAATCGAACCCTGGACCTTCTGCATTTGAAGTAGAGACGCTAACCACACGACCAACGAGCCCACTATACCATTGTGGAGATTTGTATTATGTTCATATATCTCGAAAATCATTTGCAAAATTAATTTGTTTTTTTATTTCTCAATTTTATTAATCGGGAAATACTCCCGTAGGTGTCATAGATTTTGATATGTAAATCAACTACAATGCACCAACAATCCTGATGCTAAGAAGTTAACCGTCCCGGTAGCTTAGGGGTAAAGCACTCGACCGGCAATCGGGAGACCGGGGTTCGATACCCCGCTATGATGGATTTTGTAATTTCTGGATTGATCTACATAAAATGTTTTTTTTAATTATTTATATCTGACATAGTTATTAATATGTAAAGTTATTATTTTAATTTCTTCAGCGAGTTTTTTTAATTCTTATAGTATTTCGAATTTACTATTTTTATGATCTTGGGGGGAGGGAAGTTATTGTCACATAGTGTAATCTTTGCTACAGTGCCCGTAATGACAATAAAAAACACATTACAATCTTTTATTAAAAAATTATATGATTCGACATTAAAAAGATCAGTATCCAAGCCAAAAAATATACTGTTCAGTACGTAAAAACTACAACCGCCAGTTTGAATTCCGCGCTGCCATGCCACACTCAGAAGACATCTTTGCTCGTTCAAATTGCCGATGGCGGCCCATGCTCGGCGGATGGGAGTAGGGACTCTAGGTACTAACAGTATGGTATCTCTATGGTGTCAGCTACTCTGAATGTCTTCTTATTCGTCACAAGTTTCTAAGGGCGTCTTGAACAAGCTTCCCGTCCGCCTCGCCTTAACCGACCAATACGGTTTATAGATACATTTTGTTGGAAGAATCACCCGTCGCTCGTTGCCAGGGGGGGGTGAGGGGGGGGGGGCAGCAAGCCTCCTCGCAATCATTTTTTCAAGCTCCTATCAAACTGACGCAGGCAAAAAAGTTCAGCGCCCAACATATAAATTTTCAGTAGAGATAACTTTATAACAAATGTATCCAGGGCTATTTTACAGTTGATATAACTTTATAACAAATGTATCCAGGGCTATTTTACAGTTGATAAAATACGGACTTACCTTTAAAAGTTCTACGTTATCACTTCATGAACGTAAGAAAGTTTCAATGAGGAAGATTTCTTAGCTTTCAGTTCAAATTTGGTTCCAGAATTTGAATAACCTCCAGTCTCTTGTGGCATCATTTCAATGTGATGCTCTTGATATTCCTTGCAGTTTTCATTGTAGTTGAAGGCACTTACATCAGAGACTGTTTGTCAACGAAATCACGTTATAGAGGCATAAGCAAGCAAAGATTAGTGATAATAAGATGATCTCATTTCTTGTGTTATAAGAAACTGAAATTAGTTTCAACACGTATAAACATTGACTTATGTAAGTAGACTGATCTTTCGCAAGTTTTCTGCCTGCAGCAATCGGTTTCTTCGTCTACTTCATCTTCTTGTAGGGATGATGGATAAATTATGTTTGCATTCACTTACAAGTTGTAATGTAGATTAGAGCCAGGATTTGTGACTTGTTTTTGTTTGAATAGTTTCCATGAAAGTATGCGTGTACACCCTCAAGTAGAAGTAATCCAAGGGTTGGGCGTAGTAGATAGGGCATACAGCTAGACTACTTGATTGATGGTGTACGTATCAGTACACACTAAACCTAACTATATTGCAGCAGACACTTGCGTTTTCTTTCTGCCACCGACAGAGATAGGTCTTCTTGTCGATCATGCGTAATAAGAGAGACTCGAGGTCGTCTGTCAATCCGCGCACCGGCAATCCTTTCTGAAAGTTTGTTGAAAGGTGATACTTCTCTATGTACCCATCTATAGGGCCAAGACAAAAAATGGGCATACATTTAAGTTTTGCATAATTAAAACTGTAGTAATATACAAATTTAAAAATAAACACTAAAATGTACATCAACTGTCTACGAAATCACTTAGAGGGACCTCTACTTTAGTGTGTTTTGTATGGATGTTCCTTGTGTGTGCTCAAAAGTATCGTCTAAAACTATCAAAGCATCGATCGAAGTCGACTCTTAAAGTTTAAAAAGTACGAACCGGGATTTGAAACAGGAATAATCCCATAGGATATGACCTACAAACATTTCAAACAAACAGTTCAGAAACTTTGACTCGACGGCTCTTAATCATTTTCTCTCCAGTTATTTGTTGCTTGTTGATTTCACCACGTTTCCTCCCTGCTAACGATGTTATTATTTCCGTCTCATTACCCCCCCCCCACCACACCCTCACCCCTCCACCACCCCCACCCAACCACCCCACCCGACAGGTTTAGATTCGCGGCTCGTGAATAATATTAGTAAATTTTAACTCAATACAGAAAATAAGGTTGTAAAATTCGTTCCAACTTCCAACGGTTACGTTGCCGTTGATAACATTTACAGTATGTACGCATGGCGATGATAATGTTTATTGGATGAGCGTAGCGATGCCCAATGACCAATTTTATCCCTCTGATGAATATTTGGGGGCTTTTAATTGTTTGTTAATATGTTTTCCATTCTCAAAAGACAAGTCACTACTTCTAGGTGAATACATTATAAGTAAACCTTCGAAACTTTTCATCGTATACCTGACACGTTTTTTGGTACAATCGAAAACAAATTTTGTATTTCAAATTAAATTCACACGGTTCATTTTTTACTTTTGATGCAATATTTCTGTTTATTTGTGAGCTTTCTCTGAAATTTTCAGTAATCTTCCAAAACCCTTAAATTTTGATATGCTACTTTTTGGATAAAATTCCAGAATCGCATTTATACGATATTTTCGCATGTAGGAATGTAGGGATATTGGCCAAATATTCTCATCATGAAGCTCTAAGCAGCACTTTAATTTGCTTGCACGAGTGGGAAAGACGATACCTGATCATCACATCTTTATAGCTCTCGTTTCCTTTGCCAAAGAAGTCTTTAATCAAACTGAACGAGTAGATATTAAATAATAAATTCCTTCTGAACAGTGAGCTTTTAAATCCCGAGCGAAACCTGGACGTTGAAAAAGACGAGCGTGATCTGGCTGCATTGAGCAGATAAAAACATGCGGAGAATTCACAATAGTATCTTTTAGTTCGCTCTTCCATTAGAAGGTAAATCATTGTGAAATGTATGTATGTATGTAGAGCTTCACAGAGTAGGATAAAAACCTGTGTAGAGTGATGCTAGCTTCACAGCGTAGGATTGGCTGGCGTCCACACAATTAAAAGATAAAACACAGCGACGCAGCTAACAAAGAGTGTACATTATACAATATCGCGTGTGTATCAATCTGTGCTTTACATGAAGCGAGGACGAATAATAACATGTACACAGTAGTGAGGGAGATATCTGGACAATATATCATAGGAGTATAAACACAAAGCCTAAACTCGTATTCATAAAATAGGACTCATCAAATTTGTATTGTCATATTTTTAGCAGACTCCCGAATACAAAAAATAAGTACCCACTTATCATGTAATCAGTTCAAAATAATTCAATATTTCATACTCATCACTTATACTACTACAAAAAAGTACCGTATATTTTGTCTACCAAAAATGCTGTGTGGACTGTCTAAAAGAATATTTTTCATTTCTCTAAGTACTGAGTAGACTCACACAGATTATGTCGTTCGGGAAGAGATCAAAACCATCCGTCAATGTAAAACTTATGAGGGATGGGTTCATTACGGCTATTCCAGAGCACTCTTACCGATATTTTGAAAGTCAAAGGAAAATGGTTGAAAGTTGTTTCAATGAAAGAGGAACTTGAATAAAAACGGGGAAAAGGGTATGTATTTTTTTTTACTCGTAATACCTCTTTTTTGGTCATTGCAAATTTTGGATCAGTAAGAAGAGTAAAGTTCTAGGTGCAATCCTTAATTTTGAACTACAATTTTTTTTTAAACACACCTTCTCTCCAACATGAGTATAAGGGAAAATAATTTTCTGAAATAACGTTCTTGTGCTATTTCTTTTGTCACATATAATAAGAATTTTGAGCCGGTGGACGAAAAAATCGTACAACAAACGTTATTTAAAACAAAAAATCCCTTGTACTAGTAGCGAAGACAAAGGTGTGTTTAAAAAAATGAAGTTCAAAATTATGGATTGCACCTGGAACTTTACTCTATTGACCCAAAATTTACATATGCTGTCCAAAAAAGGTATTGTCGCGTCAAAAAATCAACTTTTCCCCACTGTTTTATTCAAGTTCCTTTTTCATTCAACCAACAATTCATCTATTTTCCTTTGACTTTCAAAATATCGGAAAGAGTGTTTTGGAATAAATTCTGGGCCGAAAAAAAGTCTTTGTCAGGATGTCCGCTGTAGGGTACGTAATGTGGCGATACATTTTCCTGGTGTAATCATTCTTCGAGTCACGAACAATAGGTAATTATTGCATTAATGAATTGTTTTAATTTACTCACTAGCTTATTTCCATTAGTATCTTCTTTCATATAAAATTGTTCTTCTATTTTCTTTCAAGAATATCTCTAATTCATTTTTAATGTTAATAATTTTGATAGTTTCACATTTAAATTGATAATTTCACATGTTTAATGAGTTAAATGTATTTTTTGTGTTGTATATTTTAATGTCTATTAGTATGTTTTCTATCCATTAGGTAATGCTATGATTTGCACTTGTGGAGTATTTGTACTCTGTTGTAATATGCATCTGATAAATAAATAATAGCTATTGAGAGGACTTTATCTCTAACATTAATTTACGTTAACGACTGGTGGAAACTTGAAAATCTTTCATTCATGAATGCCGATGGTAGGTATCGAACCCTTGGCCCCCGGATAAAGTCTCACGTTATACTATGATGATAGACCAATGTCGGTGTCAAGTTGGTATAGCTGCTGATGCCTTGTCAGGCTTCCGCCCAGTGCACAGGGCTAGGGCTACTACATCGATACCTCGGGGCCACATACGTACACGACTAACACACATGCCACCCTTGGGACGAGATGAAACTCCCCGTGGAAGATGTGTAGACAGGCAGAATAGTGAAACGTGCTACTTCGTCGGTGCTCTGTACAGACGAGTCGTAATGTGCGCACGTGTGTACTTGTGCTATGTTGAAAACAATAGAATTCCAATGTGATATTCATTTTCTGTCATCTTACAATCATGTGATCAAATTAACAAACTAGCGGTGTACGGCATGAAATATTTACCAACAAAAATATCACATGCGTATGTTATTAGTATTTATAACGTCAATGTTGCATATAATAAAATATTATTAATTTATTAATTTACTTCAATCAAAGATAAGGAAATACAAAATATTTAATTACATGAAACTCACTTTAATGCGCTTCACATATGAATCTGTATCAGCGTTGATTAGCCTATCTCGTAGGGTTTTCAAGCCTACATGTTGGGACCGAGTTCGTTTCGCATGGCATGACATCGCACTTAAACGTTACTCCTTGTTGGCCTAATGAAATAAGACACAAATTACTAAAGTAAATTGGGAGCAGTTGTCTCCATTAGTCCTCCTAATTGACAAGCGTAGTATAGAGCTCCCTCACAATGGCCGAGTGCTGAGAAGCAATGCAGTTGCAGATAGCGCGTCGAGTAGTGATAGGGGCTGCGGTTCAGTTCGTCTCCTGAATTACAAATAATTTCATCTCGATGACGTGAGAAGATACTAAGGCGAGTCTGGATCAGGGGAACATAAAGAAGGAGTGGGTATAAACATGGCGAACGTGTCGTTCAGGAGACACGCCTCTCGGGAACAATCTTATCCACTGGCAAGTTGGCTCATTGAACTATTAAACTACTTTTATAATAAGATGTTTTATGTATTTGTTGATCATATCACCTGTTCAAACTATAAAAGTACTACGTGACGATAGTCAATAATATTAAGGTAACTAGGAAGCTTCGCAAACGCTTTTTCAGGCGCGTTGTTGGATAAGCGTCATTTTAACGAAAAGAGCGTAAAATTGCGATTTTTATGAAAAAAATTCGATTACGCTCAAATTTTAACACGAATATATTAATTCATAAAATTAAGCTTATGTGAAAAATTATTGCAATCGGATAAAGCATGTAGGTGTTATATGTCGAAGAAATTTTTAAAATCGAAAAAAATCGTAAAATTGCGATTTTTATAAGAAATAATTTTTAGATTGCGCTCGAATTTCACACAATATATTAATTCATAAAATAAAGGTTTTGTGAAAAAATCATTACAATCGGATAAAATAAGTAGGTGTTATAAGTCGAAGAAATTTTAAAAAATCGAAAAACATCGTAAATTGCGATTTTCATGAGAAATAATTTTTCGATTACGCTCAAATTTCACACAAATATATAAATTCATAAAATAAAGGTTCTGTGAAAAAATCATAACATTCAGATAAAGCATGTAGGTGTTTTATAAGTCGAAGGATTTTTTTTTTAAATCGAACAAAAATCGTAAAATTGCGATTTTCATGAGAAATTACAAACAGAAAAAAAAGAAAAAAACATTCCGGATTTTTTCCTCCAGTGTAGTAGAATGGAATCTTCGCTTCGCTCATCCAATTAAATTATACTACGAGAACTTAGTGTAAAGCAAACTGAAATAATTAAAAACATTTCGGAATAGACGAACATGCCATTAGGTTGTAATATTAAAAACGAAAGGAAGAATTATATGTGATAAATATTATCATTTATTACATTAAATTAACTTAACAATGACATGATTAACTATGTCAATTTTAAAATTAAATTAACTTAACAATTACGTGATTAACTATGTTAATTGTATCAAAGTGATTCGATGTATTAATCAGCCACCCAGCATAGAGTCCGTGACAACTTCTCTTCTGGGTTATTTCTAACGTTCTTTGTCAGTCTGTGCTTTACATTGCGCGACCAGCTAACTCGCGCTACTCGAACTGTGCTTGGATAAAACGTCTGAAATGCGAAGAACTGGCTGTGAACGCATCCCATCACCCTCGAGTTTCTAACAGAGAGATTGAGACTGGGTCGGTTTCCTTCAACACTCAGAGCCGAACAATGACTGTGTAAAGTAAAGTAAATAGAGTCTCGTTTGAAGTCAAAAGTCTCTCGGATATTCAAACAAAACTTTGACTTAATTCATTGTTCTGTTAACAAAGTTAGGCAACTGGGTGTTTCTGGAGGCGTTTTATATTTGCATCCTTCCCTGATGTAGGGTAGTATGTGTGTAAAGACGGCCTCAGGCAGCGTGTTTTAGGGCGTCCTTGATACCTCGTTAAAATATAATTGTGCAGAAGTAAATAATTTGAATAAATGTATTTAAAATTAGGGCTCGACTATGACATATGATTCAATTATCGATATTACACGAAAATTTCAATATCGATTTCGATGTATAAAAATGTTAATTTCTGTAGATGTTTCTAATGAAAGCAGATTCTTAAGGCCCACTATTATAAATTATTATGTGGCTATATAGGTTGATAAAGTATCGCCAAAAATAAAAACCGATGTTTACGTTCTCACACTCACATTGAATGATCCAACACCTCCACCATTTGTAAAAGTCAGGACGAATTACCTAGTGTAATGTCCTACCCGGCACCTCCACCATAAATTAACAAAAAAAACTTTCATAAGTATTTACAGCAGTAAGGGCTAAAAATTTACATTACCAAATGTTCCTTTAACATCGTTCATGATTTTGATGTTTTTTTCAAATTTTTTTATTTTTATATATATGTATATTTCGACCTACTCCTCATGGTGCTAGTCCACTCTCTTGTAATGAACTCGCGTCTGTCTATTAGCACACAACACATCTCTGAATCTAACGCGAGATGTATAAACCACGTGTTGCAGATTAACCTGAGTGAGGCGGAGCAGGCCGAGGTGTTGGAGAGGAAGAAATACGAATGCCAGCTACTAATTGAGGGCGCGACCAACGCAACACAAGGTAGATGTTAATAGCTGAGAAGATTTTGATTTAAAGTAAAACAGGTGACGCAAGTTTCGCTTGTGCGAAGTTTGGTGACTGATACCTTGAGAATTCATTTATTCTCAAACCATTAATGATTGCATTATAAAACAATGGAGGAGCTACGACTCAAAATGCAATATGTCCATCGAGATAAAAACAAACATACAATTACCAAAAAAATTCTTCTCGTATTCATACTGGTGTTGAATAAGCGTAGCAATATGCTAATGTTTGAGCAAATGTCAAGGCATCGGTGAGTGATTTACGCACAATCGGCGATCGCAATTTTTCTTTAGTTTATCATTAACTCTCATGATATCAATACTCTCTGTACAGCCATTTGTATAATTGACTTTATTCTCATCAACAGTACTCAGATAACGTATTTGGTGGCTCTTTTCCCAGTAGTTTCGGTCAGTAATAGTTTTCGATTTTAAAAGTACGGGTATTTTCCGTTAATTTGGCTCTAAAAGCTAATGCGTACTGATCTAGGCACGTGGCCAAGCCAAGTGAGTAGTAGGGCGGGCTGAGTGAGGCGGCGAGCCCTCTTCATGAGGGGAAGGGGGGGGTTGGAGGGGGGGGAGGGTAGAGCTAAGCCGGTAACTGACGAAAACATCACGAAAGTAATCACCCTTGTTGTCGCTAATGCATCTCAAGCAAGGTGAGTTTAGGGGACAGATTCAGAAATTGAGCTGATAAAAGCTATTCTAATTGTGTGAAATTCAGTAATCGGTCCACAAACTAGGCCAAACTTAGCAAGTAGCTTATGTCATTCTTGACTATCTGTTTGTTAGACCCACCATGATAGGTTAAAGATGTTAGTGAAATCTTAGTTTTCAAAGTAAGTTGTTTGTAGAGTTAAATTAGTTTGTAAAGTGTTGGGGGTCGGGATGTGAATATTTATGTCACCTAGTTAGTTTTCACGGCCACCACTAGATTGACTGTTAAAAGTTGTTTATCAGATATCTGTTGACGCAGATGCAAAGTGAGGAAATATGTTGTTAAATTATGTCGAGAATGCTTTTAAGCGGCTGCCAAACGATCAACAAAGTTGACCAACTTTATTACTATCCCCGACACGCGAGCAACTAAATAGTGAAACTGTGGTGACACCGACCATCAATGATCACGTGATACTTTGAAGACATCTGATTGGAAGTTGCTAACTTTTATTGCCAAGTAGTTCAGACGAACATTGTTGTGGTGTTGCCGGGTGCTCGACTTTGACCGTTTGGCGGGCAGTAGGCAACATGCATGTTATCAAATGCACACCAACTCACAGCAACATTGTTGGGCAAAAAAGTTGGGCAACTACATGTTGATCATTTGGCAGCCGCTTAAGAGCTTGCGTTTTTATTGTCCTTCCACTTGATATTACCATGTAACATTGATAGAAAAGGAATAAAATGTGATTTGGACACAATGATATTATGAACATGATGATGTCTAAGAATAATTAACACCGAAGACAGGCCTAACTATTACGTGTGTTTTCACTTTTTATATAGTAGGCCTCATGCAACATATCAATCATCATTAAGCAGCAGCTTTATTGTATACTTTGTTAACATATGCAAAAGAGTTGTTAAAATGTTTACCCTCTTCATGTTTGTTTGATTATAAGCAAACTGACGGATATAACTGTGTATTTCAGAGTGTCCGATCAGTTGGGATGGACTGCTTTGCTGGCCACAGACCCCAGCCAACACCACCGCGTTCCTGCCGTGTCCGTCGTACATCATCGGTGTGGACTCGGAGGTAGGCACAATGATAAAGTAGGCACAGTTATCATGTAGGCACAATGAATGCCCGGATATGGGCAATGCTTCACAAATTCTTGGTTGTAAGAGAATTCCATGATAACTTGTAGTATATGGTGTAGGTAGTTATTACATCATTCACAAGCCCTCTACTATATGTGGCTTCCATCTCTTCTTTGTTTCTTAATAAATCAACAGCCGACTACACACATAATATGAACCTAAAATAAAATTATTCGTTTTCTTAAAATGAACCTAAAGCAAAGTGAAATATGAAATATGAATGACTAAGTAAAATTTGGATCTTCACTTTGTGTGCAGTGCTTTTCCCTCAAAGAAATTAAATTTACAAACAGGCTGACTCAAATACCAATTATACCTTCGTCAAAACGCCGGACCCTCCACCAGGACACGCGTGCCAAATAGAACTCGCTTCAAACACGACACATTTAAATTGCTTTTCTATTGTGTTGAACGGAGTGGAGCCTCCTTATCGGCAACGCTGTCCAAAGTCTGTGGCGCTCACCATGAGGAATTAAGGGTTGACAGGTTTACAAAACTTCTTATTCCGCTTGAATGAAGAGAGTTGAAATAGGCACTGCCCACAAAATGAGGAACCAAGCTTTTTTTATACATAGGTAGAAAGACATTCAATGAATAATAGAATAGAGAATGGTAACTGTGTTTTGGGGACAGGGGTAGACCATAAAGGATTGCAGGCGGAAGAGTCAACATTACGTAAAACTGTTTTAAATCCAGCCACGGATTAGTTACATGATGATCTGAATGTCGTCCTATTTGAAGGGAGTGTCGTACGTTTCTATCCCGGCGGATCTATCTGAGAGATATCCGAGGGTCCAGCACGACGCGTCTCGGTGCGACTCTCAAGACTCGTCTAATATGTTGACTGAATACTGATAGGGCGGAACCTCTTTCATTCGTCTTCCTTTTCTGTTGTGCTCCAAGCTTCACATTCACCTCGAGTCCACAACTTGAAAACCAAACTCTTTGACACAAAACAAGATTAGGTCCGGAAAAGTTACGTGGTTTTTCCTTGGACTAAAATATTACTTCGTTGAGGTCTGTAACTCAACGACGTCGAGACGTTGAAAAAAGTAGTTCCCTAAGGCCTCCCAAAATATGTATCCCAAAATATGCCTAACACAGTAGTTTAGAGCTATGAAAAAATAGCATTTATATTCTGAATATTTAGCATTAATTTTTCTAAATTTAGCATTTTGTAGCATTAATTTGTAGCCAAAACCCCAAATGTGGGGAGTTTATCTTGTATTTTAATGGGGAATGAATTCAAATTATGCTTTATAGGAACATTTCAATTCAATGTAGTCACTTTAAACATTAGAATACAATGCTAAACCAATTCTCAATTGGTATAGGTAAACCTTATTTTCAGTAAATTTAGCATTTTGTAGCGTTTTTAAGAATTAATACTCACTGATTTAGCATCAATAACCTAAAACGCTAAATTTTCATGCCTCTAGTTATAGTGTAAGTTCATTTTGAAAAGACTAAACTAATCTTTATGATTATTTTGGTTGATGCATACATCCGCTATTGCTACTTTTTTGGACAATTTTGGGTGCTAAGTTGTAAAACAAGTAAGTTATACAGTTTGGATGGCTGAAAATTTGGTACAGCTTACACTCACCATTGACTATGCAACGAGGTGTTTTGCAACATTGTTGCAGAGTCAGTTTAGTAAGTTTGATTGTAGTTTACCAGTCCCATGTTTTGAAACACTGTTGCAATATTGCCCTTTTTAAGAAAGAGTCAGTTTAGTAAGTTTGATTGTAGTTTACAAGTCCTATGACGAGCCTGCAGTGCGCGGTGATAACGATTGATATATACTTGCTCCAACGAAAGAATGCAGATGCTTTGTAGTGGTGGGGGTAGAATGAATGCGCGGCAAAAGGAATGTTGTCTTTGTGTATGAAAGAGAAATCTTTTTCCAACGCAAGCAAAAATTATCTGTGCTAAATCACAGAGTTCCTCCGTGTGCAAGATCCACGCTGAGCTATCGTGAATAGAGTTGACAAAGTTGTTAGGTTGGTAAAACAATTTCAAGCTATCTGCATTCTTTCGTTGAGAACCACTATATACACGCTCTCCTTATAGAATCGCACTGCAGGCTGACCAGAGTCGACCTTCGTTACGTGGAAAACCAAAGAGATATTATGCCATTATCACAAAAGTTTTGGCTAGGCTCTCAAACATCGTTTGCTAGATACGAGCTTATTGTGCATTGTTGTGCATTGAGTGAGGGGTCTCTATAAAGAAGTATTTTCGTCTTCGGCTTTATAACCCTTCTTTGAAGACCACGGCGATCGACATGGCTATCACCTCAAAATAATCTTGGATTTATTTTTTATCCAGATTGTGTTTTTATCTTCCCTGCAAGTGGGGCTATACTTTTTCTCGAGAGCCTATATGCTTGGATGGGTGGACACTCTTCAAATAATCCGCCAAGAAAACATACAAAGTCTTAGCTTTGTTTGTATGCATAGATAATCGAGATGAGAGTTTCGTAATCCATCTGCCTGGTGAACAAACATAACATACTAACAAAACAACTATCGGGTTTCATTCGCTCCTTACCTTTTACCAAAATTTAGATGATATTAATTTTCTAAATTAAGCATTATTTTTATTTATTAAGGATATGTTATAAAATATATTATTTACATGTACTTTATGCATCACCTAAGCGATAATTTAAATCATTTATCATAAATTAATTTTTGTATAAGTTTTTAACTCTTGAAATATATTTAGGATTTACATAGTTTTGTTTTCAGTTTGTTAACTTACTGGCCCTAATTTGATTGTGATTCTTGTTGGATGAGCGAAGCGAAGACTTCAATTTCACCGACCCCCCAAAAAATTTAGCTCGGGTGTTTTTTTGTTTGTTTTTTTGTTTTTTTGTTTTTTTGTTTGTTTTTCTGTCTGTTTGTTCGCTCTCTACCGGGCAAACGGCATATGCGATCTGGATGAAAATTTGACAGGATCTTCGAAATCTCTGAACTTAGACTTGCCACGTTTTTGGGTACAATCGAAGAAATATTTCTCATGAATATAGTACTTTTACGATTTTTTCGATTTTTAGTGCGATATTTTCGTGACATTTGGGCCAATTCTGACCAAACGGGTGAAGCTAAAACGTTCATATTATACATGGACATTAAGGTTATGGTGATTTAGTACATTTTGAAAGAAAAAGTTGAAAAAGCTAGCCAGAATCTATAGAAATAATGCTTTTAATATAAGATTTTGGTTTTTGTACGATATTTTCGTGCCATTTGGGCCAATTCTGACCAAACGGGTGGGGTTTCAACGTTCATATTATACATGGACATTAAGGTTATGGTGATGTAGTACCTTTTGAAATAAAAAGTTGAAAAAGTTAGCAGATCCATAGAAATAAAGCTTTTAATATAAGTTTTTTTACGGTTATTGGATGAGCGAAGCGAAGACTTCAATTTCACCGACCCCCAAAAAAATTTAGCTCGGTTGTTTTTTGTTTTTTTTTTGTTTGTTTGTTTGTTTTTTGTTTTTTTTTCCTTGTTTGTTCGCTCTCTACCGGGCAAACGGCATATGCGATCTGGATGAAAATTTGACAGACCTTCGATTCTCTGAACTTAGACTTGCCACGTTTTTGGGTACAATCGAAGAAATATTTCTCATGAATATCGTACTTTTACGATTTTTTTCGATTTTTTGGGCGATATTTTCGTGCCATTTGGGCCAATTCTGACCAAACGGGTGAAGCTAAAACGTTCATATTATACATGGACATTAAGGTTATGGTGATTTAGTACATTTTGAAATAAAAAGTTGAAAAAGTTAGCCAGAATCTATAGAAATAAAGCTTTTAATATAAGATTTTTGGTTTTTTGTACGATATTTTCGTGCCATTTGGGCCAATTCTGACCAAACGGGTGGGGTTTCAACGTTCATATTATACATGGACATTAAGGTTATGGTGATGTAGTACCTTTTGAAAGAAAAAGTTGAAAAAGTTAGCCAGAATCCATAGAAATAAAGCTTTTAATATAAGTTTTTTACGGTTAATTGGATGAGCGAAGCGAAGACTTCAATTTCACCGACCCCCCAAAAAATTTAGCTCCGTTTTTTTTTTTTTTTTTGTTTGTTTGTTTGTTTGTTTGTTTTTTTTTTCCGTCTGTTTGTTCGCTCTCTACCGGGCAAACGGCATATGCGATCTTGATGAAAATTTGACACGACCTTCGTTTTCTCTGAACTTAGACTTGCCACGTTTTTGGGTACAATCGAAGAAATATTTCTCATGAATATCGTACTTTTACGATTTTTTCGATTTTTAGTGCGATATTTTCGTGCCATTTGGGCCAATTCTGACCAAACGGGTGGGGCTACAAAGTTCATATTTCACATGGACATTAAGGTAATGGTGATGTATTGCTTTCTGAAAGAAAAAGTTGAAAAAGTTAGCCAGAATCGAGAGAAATAAAGCTTTTAATATACGTTTTTTTGACTTTTTGTGCGATATTTTCGTGCCATTTGGGCCAATTCTGACCAAACGGGTGGGGCTACAACGTTCATATTATACATGGATATTAAGGTTATGGTTATGTAGTACCTTTTGAAAGAAAAAGTGGAAAAATTTAGCCAGAATCCATAGAAATAAAGCTTTTAATACAAGTTTTTTACGGTAAATAATACCTATTGACAAGAAACAATAGAAACTTGACAACGAATACCTACAATGCGTAGGCAGCAAAACAAAGCACTTGCAAAAGTAAAGATATCCCAAGCAAACTTAAAACTTTAAAAAGCTCATCCATCAACGCGGCGGGACTTTAGCGTTTTCCTAGTGTTATAAATCTGTATCTACGTTCAGTTATTGGATGAGCGTAGCGAGCGTAGCGAGCGAAGTGAAGACTTCAATTTGACTTTATGTTTTTTGTTTGTTTTTCACTTACGTTACCCCAAGAAAAATAGCTCGGGTGTTTTGTTTTTTGTTAGTTTTTCTGTCTGTTTGTTCGCTCTCTACCGGGCAAACGGCATATGCGATCTTGATGAAAATTTGACAGGACCTTCGAAATCTCTGAACTTAGACTTGCCACGTTTTTGGGTACAATCGAAGAAATATTTCTCATGAATATCGTACTTTTACGATTTTTTTTCGATTTTTTGTGCGAAATTCTGACCAAACGTGTGGGGCTACAACGTTCATATTATACATGGACATTTAGGTTATGGTGATGTAGTACATTTTGAAAGAAATACTTGAAAAAAATAGCCAGAATCTATAGAAATAAAGCTTTTAATATTAGTTTTCTGATTTTTTGTGCGATATTTTCGTGCCAATTGGGCCAATTCTGACCAAACGGGTGAGGCTACAACGTGCATATTATACATGGACATTAGAGTTATGGTGATACAGTACCTTTTGAAAGAAGAAGTTGAAAAAGTTTGCCAGAATCTATAGAAATAAAGCTTTTAATATAAGTTTTTTACGGTAAATAATACCAATTGACAAGAAACAATAGAAACTCGACAACAATCACCTACAATGCGTAGGCAGCAAAACAAAGCACTTGCAAAAGTAAAGATATCGCACACAAACTAAAATCTTTAAAAGCTCATCCATCAACGCGGCGGGACTTTAGCGTTTTCCTAGTAATATTAATATTGCCTTCTCCCCCCTCCCTGATAAAAATTTACCCACCTTTTTGGATGAGCGTAGCGAGCGAAGCGAAGATTCCATTTCACTACACTGGAGAAAAAAATCCGGAATGTTTTTTTTTTCTTTCTTTTTTTTGTATTTTTGTGTGTTTGTTAACACGATTCCGGCTAAACCGATACTCCGATTGCGATGAAATTTTTTGGAGACCTTCGAAATCTCTGAACTTAGAACTGCCACGTTTTTGAGCGCAATCGGGAAAGTTTTTCTCATAAAAAACGCAATTTAACGACTTTTTTCGATTTTTAAAACATTTCTTCGGCTTATAACACCTAGATGCTTTATTTGATTGTAATGATTTTTTCACAGAACCTTAATTTTATGAATTTAAATATTCGTGTTAAATTTGAGCGCAATCGAATAATTATTTTTTATACAAATTGCAATTTTACTATTTTTTTCTTTTTAAAAAATTACGATTAATTAAAAAAATTAACTTTATTTTTTATTTTGTTTTATTTAATAATAAAAATTAAGTTAATTTTTTATTTAATTTAATTTAATTAAAAAAAATCTTCGACTAAGTAATGATTTTTTCACAGAACAACAGAAAATCCGCGTAACTCATGGCATCTCAATGCACCATATACGCTCATCCAACAACGCGGCGGGACTTAAGCGTTTTTATAGATATATTTAGATTGCGTGATTGCAAAATACACAATTTTAATTACACAATATATACCAGTCAAAACAATGGCAAGTAGTGAGATATATCGGATCAAGGGGTTGATGGATGAGTTTAATGTTGTCTACATCCACAGTTGTGAACAGGTTTGCCATGCAGTGTATGGTACTGGAAATCCAGGATCCAGCGGCAGCATAGTGGCTATTCTACCCATATAGACTAGGCCACTTATGAGAAAAGGTTTTTTTAACGATGCAAGAAGCAAATCATATAACAATTGCTCAACAGATGTTTTTAGACTAATAATACCTTGCTGAATCCGAAAATCACTGTTGACATCTCGAAATTTGGACCGGAAACCCAAGATTCAACATGGCGGCCAAATGACGTTGTTTTTCAATTTTTAATATCTCGCTCAACTAAACGGCTAGAAAAGTGGTTTTAAGTGCTAAGATTAAGTATTTTTTGAGGTAACCAATAAGAAATGTGATAACGATTCACGATTACAATTTAAAATATTAATGTTAAAAGAAAACCGAATGTCTAATCTACGTCTACAGTGAGACACCTTATTCTTCACACAAGCAATAAAAACGACGCCATCTTGGCCGAAATGTTGAATTCTGGGTTTACGGTCCAAATTTTGAGGTGTAAACAGTGATTTTTGGATTCAGCAAGGCCTAATTAGTCTACGGTGCATGACCCAGAGCCAGAAAGTGGCCTAGTCTAATACTTGTTTTACCCCTGTTGTAGAGTATGGCCAGCAAGTGGTGCATGGAGGGAGGGCAATGGTTCCGTCACCAGACACACGAAACTCTCTGGACCAACTTCTCAAAGTGTTTCCCAGTAGACACAGCTACGGTTCACTCGAACTTCTCGTTGGTGCAAGAGAACCTCACACACACCATATTCGCGGTAAGTTGAATAATAGAATATTCTTTCACTAAGTATATTCCTATTTGCTCGTCTGGCTGATCTCACAACTTTGCATTGTTGTCAATGAGGCGGACATATATTGTTATACTTTTCTATGAATGACGGTCAAAAATAGACACCTTTTTTAACTATACATAATAATTATGCATGTTGTCGACTCTAAACCTTGTCAATCTAATTTGAGGCCTTGATTGATAAAGAATCGCAAATTCGCAGCGGTCACATGAGAAAAACATTTTCCGGTGTTGCCCCTATAGCTTTACGATTGTGTGCTTTACACACAACCGCTAACATTGGATGACTAAAAGATTGAAAATATATTAGGGGGTTCATACATCTAAGTGACAAATGCTTTTCTAATATTTTAATTAAACATTATACTCAAACGAACAGCTTGTTTTGTTAGTTTAACAATTAATCATAAACAGTGTAATGGTAAATATAATTGATGAAAAAGGTTTTACCTGTGTTTTAAATTACTTTTAATATCCTTTCCTCAATTTCAAGCTTAAATGAGAACCTTGATTTATTACATGGGCGAGCATTATATTTTGGTGCGGATTGCTATTTTCTACTCTTAATACTAATGTTAGTTTACTTTCTGAACAAAGAAGCGAACGCATTAGTAATTACAAGGGACTAGAGTATTTTCACACAAACAGTTAATTTTTATGAAAAATTATTAGTAAATACGAATATAAGTGAATATAATACGTGAATCGATACTATGTGCATTTCATTCCAGGCGTACTTCCCATATGTGAAGGCCATCGCGCAGGCCGGGTATGGGATATCTCTCCTATCCCTCATCGTGGCATTCACGATACTGGCCGCTATCAAGTAAGTTACATCTGTGCTGTGCTGTGAGGATATGTGAGATATGCATGGCCGTGCAGGCTGGTAGAGGGCGAAATAATGCTTGTAAAATAGAAGAAACTAATTGGCCCTAGTAGAAAATCATCTTATTTTCTGACTGCATTTATAAACACGGCATTTGAAGGTGTTTCATGAAGATCCGAGGAACCGCTCAACCGCTAGAGAGCAAACAGACTCAGAAAAGCCACAGACTTTTTTCTCAAGTGTAGTTGCTCAAACCTCTTGTCTGCAAACTCACAGTTCCACCGCTGCCACCTGCTTGTGACGTCATTTTCATTGTTGATCATTGTTGAATAAGCTCAACTAATCTAGTCGACAAAGGGTAAAACAAGAAATTTGGGATGTATCTCTAGTCTCTACTTCATTCACTTCATTCGCGATAACCCTCGTTTAACACATTGTGTTCATCTGCAATATCTGTTGGCTAATCCATCTTCTTCTTCCGGTTGTCTGTGGTAAGGCTATAAACAGAAGAATATAACACAGATATGAAGAAGAACTTGATAACCATAGAATATTGTAGAATTTTAATAAAAATCACCTTGATTCCAAGTTTAAACCACCACGTTTGACCTCCAGGAAGCTTCGCTGCCCTCGCAACACCCTCCACATGCATCTGTTCGTCTCGTTCATCTTCCGATCAGCTATGACCATCATCAAGGACACTCTCTTCCTGCAAGGGGTGGGACTCGCAGCGGATGTTTACGACAAGAACGGCTCCAAATGGTTCGTTATTCCGTTCGAGGTCAGTTCAATTACACTAATAATCTATCTAATTTCATTATTTAATTTAATTCAATCAACATTTTGTCACGCGTTTTCATCATTATTACTTGACATTAAACAACAAACAACATTGAAATGTTTTAATTTATTGAGAACTGCACACGAGTTCTGCCATTTTTGGCTGCCTTATTAATCCATGTAAAATTACTTTTCATCATTCAGTATCCCTTATTTGTGCTCAGCCAGGCCTAAATAAGTTGTATGGTTTGTTACAGGGTAACAACTGGGAATGCAAGCTGGTGACTTCAATATGGCAGTACTTCATCATGTCAAACTACTCTTGGATTCTGATGGAAGGCCTCTACCTCCACAACCTTATCTTCCTGGCCCTCTTCTCCGACACCAGCTCTATCACTATCTACGTCATCCTTGGCTGGGGTACGTGGACTTCTCTCTCTCTCTCCCTTGGCTGGGGTAGGTCTCTCTTGCATGATTAACACCAGCTCTATCACTACCTACGTCATCCTTGGCTGAAGAACGTCTTTCTCTCATGAAAAACTCTATAAAGTGGTTCCGAGCTAGCCTTGTCGGTGCTGACCTCGCTCCCCTGGGTGTATCATGGCCAACCAGTGAGCTTCCATTTCAATTCCCTGCCACTGATAAGACATTATTAGTGTGTCGATTACGCCGGCGCCGACATGGTTGGTTCAGATCGGTTCAACTTAGTCCCCAAATCAGTTCTAGCTGCAGTCGAGTCTAAGGCCACATTTGTTTTATTTTATTTTATTTAACAAGAGATTTTCTATTTTTGTGGTGATGTGGCCACGGGTTGGAATGTTAGAGAGTTGAATCTGGCCGAATGTGTAGCCGAGGATAAACAAGTTACTGTAAACGAGTTAAGAGGCACAAAGAAATTCCGCTCGGAGAGTGAGGACAAAGAGACGTGAGGGTAGCAGGGGTTATACTACACGCTTTTAAGTTTTATTTTAACTTTGCCATATAGTTTTAAGTTCTTATTCTATACCTCTCGTTTAAAATACCTTAGGTCTATATCAACCACAAGAGAATTTCGTTGGTATTGTAATAATCATAATGGAAGGAACAATTTAAGTTAACTCCCTGTATCACGCAGCCCAACAGTCGGCTATGAAATACTTGAAGTTGACAATGGCATGGAGGGCGAAGATGGCAATTACTAGATGTCTTTGAAAGTTCAAACATCTGCTTTGTTTCGTATTCCAGGGATGCCACTAGGGTTCATAACACCGTGGATTATCATGCGCTTGACTAAAGAAGATACGCTCTGCTGGACGACCAACAACAGCTGGATGATCTTTCTGGTGATACGGGGTGCACCCAAAGCCTTGATGCTTGTAAGTACGACTAGGTGCACCCAAAGCCTTGATGCTTGTAAGTACGACTAGGTGCACCCAAAGCCTTACTGCTCGAAAGACGAATTGGAAGAAATGGCCACATACAGCATTTTTTGCCATTTTAGAGTGATTGGATGAGCGAAGCGAAGACTTCAATTTCACTGACCCCCCAAAAAATTTAGCTCGGGTGTTTTTTTTTTTTTTTTTTTTTTTGTTTGTTTGTTTTTCCGTCTGTTTGTTTGCTCTCCACCGAGCAAACGGCATATGCGATCTTGATGAAAATTTGACAGGACCTTCGAAATCTTTGAACTTAGACTCGCTACGTTTTTGGGTACAATCGAAGAAATATTTCTCATGAATATCGTACTTTTACGATTTTTTTTTCGATTTTTTGTGCGATATTTTCGTGCCATTTGGGCCAATTCTGACCAAACGGGTGGAGCTAAAACGTTTATATTATACATGGACATTAAGGTTACGGTGATTTAGTACATTTTGAAAGAAAAAGTTGAAAAAGTTAGCCAGAATCTATAGAAATAAAGCTTTTAATATAAGATTTTGTTTTTTTTGTGCGATATTTTCGTGCCGTTTGGGCCAATTCTGACCAAACGGTTGGGGCTACAACGTTCATATTATACATGGACATTAAGGTTATGGTGATGTAGTACCTTTTGAAAGAAAAAGTTGAAAACGTTAGCCAGAATCCATAGAATTAAAGCTTTTAATATAAGTTTTTTACGGTAAATAATACCAATTGACAAGAAACAAAAGAAACTTGACAACATTCACCTACAATGCGTAGGCAGCAAAACAAAGTACTTGCAAAAGTAAAGATATCCCACGCAACTAAAAAATTTAAAAAGCTCATCCATCAACGCGTCGGGACTAAAGCGTTTTCCTAGTTAGTATAACAACTGATGATTAACAACGATGCATGATGACGAAGAAGGGAGGCGGGGAAACCCATTACCGGCCTTCCATCTGCTCTAGCCAGCAGTCAGTATACGTGTGTTTCAGGGCAGACCGCTCACCCACTCTACCCCTGATCACGCCCAAACTTGCTTAACTTCGATGTTCGAATGGAAACACACTAAGCGACCGCGGCTAAATCGCTGTTTATATGCTCATGATTCTGCTTTCAAAACTGTCAATAATCTGTTGGACATACGTCTTGAATCGTCGAACTACAATGTGTCTGAGAAAAATGCAATGTGTTCACAAGCTGTTCCATCTCCACATCGATGTTCATTTTGTTTTCCTGTTTGATGAGTTTACATGTAAGTTATATAACAACCTTTTGTTATAATAGGCCTCATTAATATTTGCACCATACCAATATTCATCGCATTCGAACTCATCTCAACTGATAATCAACTTCTCTAATGTCTTCAGTCACTCATGCATACAGGCCTAGACACAAATAAATTCACACTTCACACTTAAACACACGTCAAACAAACATTCATTAACATAATATATATTAATGTTCATTGTCATTGTCATTTTTGTCAAAAGACAATTTGATATATTGTATTTTTAATGTTAATGCATTTCATAGGTAACTGCACTAGTGGGACATATTTCCTGTTGCACTGTGGCTATAAAGTTAACAAATAAAGTTGTCATATATTTTGTTTTCAGATCAACTTTGTCCTCTTCATGAACATTGTCCGAGTATTGTTGCTGAAGCTGAAGGCCTCCGTCTGCAAAGAGACTCGAACCTACAGGTAAGACCAGAGGGCTTTGCAGCGTCTCTTGTGCACAGCGTGATATAAGTCTGGTGGTCATCGATCGACCACTGGCTATTCTAACTGAAAGAAGAAGAAGATTCTCTGCGGTGTTCAAAACAAAACGATTGGGATTGAGACATTGAAAAAATACCGTTAAGATTATTCTATAGCCCCGCGCTGCCACTTGATTTAGCGCTAGCGTTCCCCCCTAGCTCGCGAACGGCTCCGTTACCGGCGAATGGCCTCTAAAAGTTCAGCGTTTTCCCGATAGACTGCGAAACCGAAAACATCGCTTGGCTAGCTACATCCGGCCGCGTTATATTTGAAGTTGAATCTCGCGATAAATCCGATCGCGCGGAGAAGACCTTATATGAAGAGTATGAGTCATGGTGTGATTACAGCGGTATGCAGTTGCACTGTGCAGGCCGCTAGACTAGCTAGCTAAGCTAGACCCAAACAACACACACACAGTTTGTTGATACAACCAACCACTTCTCAGTTATTTAGATAGATGTTATTTTGTAAGTGTGACATAGGCCTACGAATATAACGACAGTTCACTGATTGCATTTTGATTCAATTTCCAATCAATCCGCAGTCGGTTGCATCTGAAAATCATCTGCTAAAGGCCTAAAAAGTTATGTCGGTAATCGACACCCGACGATTCAAATCTTGTCGTGAATCATAAATAAAGTAATATTAATGATTAAATGTCTTTTTCAGAGGCGTGTTTGCCTGAATACGATAATATATTTACATTGTCAAAATAAATAGTTTTATGTTTAGTTTATGACTGATGAGTCTATAAAAATCTAAAAGCATCTCAATTCTCAAACGCTAATGTTAACAGATTCGATTGAGGGAATGAGTGTGCTTAGTTACAATAGTCTATATTTTTTCTAAATTGCCGTATGAAATATTGCCAGCTCTCAATAGGACAGCCGACCGTCATAACATGCTGAAACACATGATCTAACAATTTCTGGCTGAAACGCAATATTAGACTGGTGCCGACGATTGACGAAAGGCAGGAAGGCAACGAAACGTCAAGTGCGCAAGAATAGTCACAATGAACGTGTGTTATTATTGCACTCTGCAACGCGCTCAATGCTTGGAAAATGGGATAATCTCAGAAGTCAGAACTGCATCATTGTCCTCGAGTAGGCTTTCGTAAACGAAAATACATGATAAATTTTATAAAATGCCTAATAAAAATAATGATAAGCATGAATCAGATCGACGTAACATAGAAAATAACAGTACACCACTCACGAAATGAATATTAATTCTTTTCCCGTTTCGCGACAGACAAGACACAGCGTCATTAACCCCCCCCCCCCCAGCGCGTGACCAGGTAGGCTTACTGTGATTGTTGCGTAAACAATGCTCGTCTTTGTGAAGGTCGCATTTCTTAGATGTCTTGGCTCTGTGAAGTTCGATTGCATCGTCCATGGTCCATCGATCGTCGTTCAATTGACAGCGTTATTGAAGTGTCCGACGTGTGGCCATGACTGGTATTCGTTGTTTGGTGATAAGATTAGCAGGCGCAAGCAAAGGAATGAACTGATACAATCATTAGGGCGCGGGGGGTGAGAGGCGTGCATTGGGAGAAAAGCGATGGCTTGACCTTCAGTGACCTCGAGATCACAGACAGATGCGCCAAGTAAACAGTTTCTCACTGGTACTAGGTGTTATTTTGGTAGGTTTTCATTACCGTTACGGGACCCCCCAGTAACAGTGGGGGGGGGGAGCATGAAGTGCTTTGCTGTGTCAGCTAGGCCCCCCCACGGTGCTTCGCGTTTCCCCCCGACCGCACTACCTACTTTCCTTTTCGGGGGGATCCCTATAATGAACAAGTACTGTTTACCTGTTCGTTGTAACTCCCGTACCAACCATCATGAGCCGTGTCACTGTCACTAAAATGTGCGAGACTATGCATGCAATGCAATGCAAGTTGCCTGCACAACTAATGCAAAGCGTCGTCCTCCTCCGACGAACGAACGACGTGTTTCGGGCCGTTTTGACCGATTGGCAATTATTTGTTTCGAGTGTCTATAATGACTAAAGATTATCGACTATCGAGATTTTTAGATGAGCGAAGCGAAGACTTCAATTAGACTGAGCCCCCCCCCCCCAAAAAAAAAAATAGCTCGGGTGTTTTGTTTTTGTTTTGTTGTTTGTTTTTCTGTCTGTTTGTTCGCGCTCTACCAGGTAAACGGCATATGCGATCTTGATGAAAATTGGAGGGGACCTTCGAAATCTCTGAACTTAGACCTGCCACGTTTTTGGGTACAATCGAAGAAATATTTCTCATGAATATCGTACTTTGTTACGATTTTTTCGATTTTAAATGCGATATTTTCGTGATATTTGGGCCGATTCTGACCAAACGGGTGGGGCTACAACGTTCATATTTTACATGGACGTTAAGATTATGGTGATGTAGTACCTTTTGAAAGAAAAAAAAATGAAAAAGTTAGCCAGAATCCATCGAAATACAGGTTATATACCTCAAAAAACTTAATTATTAACAAGTAACTATAGAAACTTGACTACAATCACCTATAATGTGTACAAAAAGTAAGTCTTCGGGCCTCCAGATATTTTTCATTCTAATAACCATAGCAATTAGTACTACTTTATAAAAATTATCCTTACTTAACACAATTGATTTTGCAATGGAACTTGAAGAAGTAAAGAGATCCCACGCATACTAAAAACTTAAAAAAGCTCATCCATCAACGCGCCAAAAAAAGCGTTCGCAAAGCGGCCTAGTAAATATCAACACATGTTTTTCCAACGAACAATATGTTAAAAAAAAGCTGCTTGAACTTTGAGTCAGATCACTTTCGTTTTTGATGTGGTCCTGACTCCTGATTTTGCTTCCTTCGATATTACTCTTTTTGGAGGTTTGGTACCAGGGACCGTTTTTTAGTTCGTTCTGTCGAGCCAGTTCAAACATTGACATGTTCCCTAACACATTGTCCTCTAGGAATACGGGGATCGGCTTACTCGGGTAAAATACAATTAATATAGAAGTTGATGAGTTTCGGAAGCATGAAATCTGTCCACAGTGTGTCGGTCTGGAAGTATTCTTTCCACAAAGTAGTCGTTAGTGGCGTCAAGGACGTCCGCAGGGGGGGCAAGACGGGCACTCCCCCCCCCCCCCCCCTTCTTGGAATCCTATATTTATAAGCAAATTTTATTAAAATATTAACTATCAAGCTCCGCAAACGCTTTTTCAGGCGCTGTTGTTGGATGAGCGTATTTTTTTTAAACGAAAAAAGCATTAATTGGCGATTTTCATGAGAAATAATTTTTCGATTATACGCTCAAATTTCCCACGAAAAAATAAATTAATAAAATTCGGGTTCTGTGAAAAAATGATTACAATCGGATCAAGAATGTCGGTGTAAAAATTGAAAGAAATTTAAAAAATCGAAAAAATCGTAAAATTGCGATTATCATGAGAAATATTTTTTTATTCCGCTCAAATTTCACACGAATACATCAATTCATAAAATTAAAGTTCTGTTAAAAAATCATTATACAATCGGATAAAGCATGTAGGTGTTATAAGTCGAAGAAATGTTTTAAAAATAGAAAAAAAATCGTAAAATTGCGATTTTTATGAGAATTAATTTTTCAATTTCGCTAAAAAAAACGTGGCAGTTCTAAGTTCAGAGATTTCGAAGGCCTCCAAAAAATTTCATCGCAATTGGGGTATTGGTTTAGCCAAAATCGTGTTACAAACACACAAAAATACAAAAAAAGAAAGAAAGAAAAAAAGAATGAAAAAAAAAGGATTTTTTTCTCCAGTGTAGTGAAATGGAATCTTCGCTTCGTTCGCATCGCTCCATTTATTAAGTGACTGATAATATTAAATGTAAATATGAACGGTCTACGTTTTTCTTTACATTACTACTCAACATTAAATCTGATAATATATTCGGCAGATGTAACATTATCGATTCCATCAGGACAGCGTTCCAATTCCTTTTGGTGGTTTTCTAGTTTCGAGTATCGACTGCACAAAAATTACATTATTTTGGTATTGCATTCAGCCAGCTACTTTCTTCTAAAACGCACCAAACGCACCAAACGCACTCTAAAACCTGATTTTCAAAAAAATCGCCTGCGGCGCTATTGTTGAGGGCCTCACCCCTCCCACACACCCCATGTTTGTCCTACGGGAGTTACAAGTTATAATTTGCCCCCCCCCCCCCCTCATGACAAAATTTCTGCGGACGCCCTTGAGTGGCGTTAACAATGAAGTCACAATGTACCTGTTGATTTGAAGTTAACTAGTTTAGTATAGAAATATATACAATATTGAATATGCAATATGACATACAATAGGAAACCCAATTGAGAATGTTGATCGAACGGTACACATTAGCAGTCTTGAAAATATAAATATCGACGTTTGTGGTGAAAGACCTATACCCACAACCCACACTAATATAGTATGTGTTAATGCTCGGAATAGTCTTGTGCGTTGTAAGAATTACTGCCTCGTGACCTTTGTAGCGGCGATAGAGACCGCCGGCTGAACGCAATGTCTCCCCCCTCCACACAACAGCGTCAGACTGTCAGGCCAGTGGTGTAGGTGTAAACACAATCCATAACCACCCGGCAAGCTACTGACCCGGGTTCGATTCCATAACTAAAATGAGTTGCAATTTCAGTGCACCATGAATGTTCCGAGTTGGTAACTATTGTAATCCAGGCTTCTTACGTGGATCACATTCATATCTATTGTGATCAACTTCCCAAACAACATTTAAAAACAGAGACATGTTTGACCTTTGTTATTTGTGTAAATCAGGACTAACCAGAGTATTCTGTATATATTTTTTAAATCGCATACACTTGAATTTATTGTTCAAGCATGCTTTCAAACTAGGGTCACCAAGACGTCCCAAAAAATACGGGACAGTCCCGAATAAGACCTAAGTGTCCCGCGTGCCGGACTGATTTTGTCCCGAAATATAGTCCCATTTACCATGACATCAAAATTTCAAACAGACAGAGGTAGCTTACGCCGATTCGAGAGGTCGCCGTTTCGATGCCCGCCAACGGCAATTATGACTGTTATTTCCAGGGTGGGGATTGAGTTCTGCTAACTAGGCATTTGACATTCTTTTTAGACTACTGTTACACTCTCTATAAAACTAATTTTTAAATGCGTAGCCCTACACATTTTAAATCATATTTTGAACAAGCAAAGATGTTACTATTTGTGTTTTTATTTGTGTGCTCTCTCGTGCTCTAGTCCATCTCCAGTCTGGTTCAAGCTACAGCTGACTTGGCTTTCCAACACCACTTGAAAGTAAACAAAATATATCCTTGACTGCTAAGTGCTGCGTGAAAAAAGAGAACATGCATAATATTCAATTCAGTCAAGTGGAAGAGCTGTTTACGTTATCGGTTTTACAGTCTTCGTCGTCTCCTGAAACAGATACTTGACAGCAATAAAGAATGATTGTAGCGTGAACTTCCAACGCATAGAACGCAATCGTGGTGTATGGGTACTTCGTTCCGGGTTCGAACCCTGGTACGATATCAGTATTGTTGTTTGGATTTTTAAAAACTGGAACGGATTCTTATCTCAATAAATCGTTCACACATTCTTGTCGAAATATGATACGTTGACAAAGACTGTAAACAGTTGAGTACAATCGAAAAAGATTTGATTTGATTGTTTGCTTCGTTTCTTGACCAGCCTTTATTACGAGGGAATTGACTCGCCTTCCCATTATGTATATATATTTAGTTATTTACTTTTACTAACGCATAACTCTACATAGCGGTAAATGTTATTACATGATAAAAATATATACTTTTCATCAGGCGCGTAAAAACGTTTTGAAAGTTGGTGGGGGGCAAATTTATTTGCAGATCTCGTGGGTGGAGCCGCCAGAGGCTCTTTCGATTTTACCATACCAGACCACAGTTATTTCGTCATGTTTTAACTGCACTCGGACTCTGTAAACGATGTTTTACAGCAACTATCTGCGATCTAAAAGCTAAAAAAAAATGAACGTGAAGTGACCCATTTTAGTAAATTTCAACCTAATTTTTTATCTAATGACGAAGCATTCAGGCAAACATATTTGTTTAACCAAGGTGACTGTCGAATTGTATGTGTATGTGCATATTTACTACGGAAATTCTGGGATTAATATTTTACTCACGTTAAATTTGCCCTCCCCTCCTCCTCCCCCCCATTCCTACGCCACTGCAGTTTCATAACAAATATTATAAAATACTTGTCCACAGCAATATCGCACAATACACGTACACATACACACGCCTGACACAAGACTTAGCTGATGCGCCTTTTACAATCGCTGACACTTGAGATAACGAATCAAACCGCGCGCTATCCGAAGCTCACCGGATCTTTGCTCGCCAGCCACTCGACAAGAGTTCCCGAGATGCCACCGCAACGCCATCGTTCAGTCGCGAGCTGATCGGTTGCCGACGACGCGAGGCGATTTTTGGAGGGATTTACATGACGGCAGGTCAATGAATGTGTAGCAGCCACTATTGGTGATACAGACAAGTTGTTAGGTGGAAATCAAAGCTGAGGGTTCCACACATAGGGTGAAAGTAAAATATGCCACATTTCTCTCCCATTTGATCTATTTACGATGGGCTGAACACAAGCGACTTTGATTCACGTTTTCAGTGGTACACTAAAAAAATCAAAATAAATAAACTAATAAAGATAATGTAATGAAACTTATTCAGGTCACTTGTAAAAGAACTACAAAAACGTGGTTTAAATTTCATATCATTCTAACAAACCGTTTTTCTTAAACATTCATTTCCGTTTTAGCGATTTAAATTTCCGGGACAGCCCAAAACAATGGCAATAAAAATAAATTTTCACTTTTTTTACATCAAAAACGTCATAATGTATTATACTGTGTAAAATGAAAGCATATCAAAAATCTCAATTCTTTGTCTAGATTAGCCTTAAACATTCCCAATAAAACTTCTCTGAAACCTTTTAATAAGTTAATCATCTGAAGGTAGACAAGAAAAAAAAATACAAAATGAACGAAATACTACACATCAAAACCAATATTTTGAAAACTTATTGATGTATTTTATTTATACATGTTATGAAAGATTTCCCCACTTTTCACTCATATCTTATTTAGTTTACTTCACAACTGATGGTCTGTGTGTAATGTTCACTTCAGGCGCTGGGCCAAGTCCACCCTAGTCCTCGTCCCCCTGTTTGGCGTTCACTACACCGTATTCGTGGGGATGTCCTTCGTGAAGGATCAGAACGTCGAGATGCTGTGGCTCTTCTGTGATCAGCTATTCGCCTCATTCCAGGTAGACCAACTGCAATCTTTCCCAAGTAGGAGTATGCCACTCATACTAGAGGAAGGTGAGGAGTGTTGAGGAACTTTTAAGTGATCAAGTTCATGTTTTCAAGGAATGTTTTAGAAAGTTCCTTAAAACGTTCCAGTTACAATTGATTAGTCAATTTTGTACTCAACAACACTTTACAGTATTCGATAGCAAACAACCTTGCGATTTATAATTTACACATTATATGTATCATCATGATTCATGACCCTACCGCTCACCGTGCTCTTTGACAGCCGTACGCATGCTTGCAAGTTGCACGTCAGTGACTCTGCAGTTGCATTAAACAAATTTAAAAATAAAATAAAACTTTTAAAAGGAACTTTTAGTCTCTTTTTATGAGGAACCTAAACTTTTTAGAGGTAAGGGTGTAAAAAAGAACTTGAACTTGAAAGTATTTTTTTCAATTGATGAACTGAATCTTTTGAAAGTTTCTTTAAAAAAGGAACTTCCCCAAGTATGCCCGCATACTACTGCGCACAAGTTTCATTACTAGATAGTTTAAAAAAAAGCAAGAGTTGGTGTAAGACCCATCCATTCAAGACGTACATTTAAAGTATTGGCTGAGGTTGTTGTTTTGGTTAGTCTGGCATGACTTTGAAAGCATGCTTAGATTTTTTAGCTGGACGGTTCAGCTCACGGATTCAAACTGACTGTTGGGCTGGAGGTTGGGTACCAATGAGGGTTTGAACCTTGAAATCTTGAAACCTTGAAACTCTTGTTCGAAACAAATGCGTTACCTTCTAGGTTTGTATGTAACTGGTGTCGTGTTCTAGGGTTTCTTCGTGGCTGTCCTCTACTGCTTCCTCAACGGCGAGGTGCTGGCGGAGCTGGGTAAGAAGTGGCACCGCTTCAGGTGGATCAGGAGGGAGCGCTCTCAACATCTGCCAGGAGCTTTCAACAGTCGCCCGCACCACTCGTACTCAAACACGTCTTGCTTGTCCATAGGTACGATCACTCAAGTCACATACAGCTTTGTTACTTGTTAATAAGGATGCAATGCATGAGAATGTATGAAAGAAGGACTGACGAAGGAAGAAGCTGTCTTCTTCGTCGTCAAAGGAAAAGATGGAAAGATATCTTTAGCAGGAGACTTAGAGGCAAGAAGGAAGATGTGGAAGAGATACAATTGTGGGAGGATATTAAGAAGTGGAATATTGATTGCAAAATACAAGGTGACCAGAAGCGGTAAACGGCGATGGATAATGAATGATAATGATGAATAAGAATGCCTAGAATGTTTGATGATATTGATGTGGTTTCATTAATTATTTTACTGTAGCCTTCACTGCCTGAAAACATCGAGGACAAATTTTTATAGTGTTTTCAACTGGCGCACTCAGAGCGCACTGAAACGTTTTATAGCCTTACGCTTTTTGGCACATTTTTTCAGTATTTTTATTGATTTACATATTAATAGTTTAAGTTTCTGTGTTTAAAAACCGAAATAAAGTAAGGTAATGCAATATTTCAAAATGAATTCCCCTTTCTTCTACTGGCAGTAACTTATTGTGTTGTGAATATTAAATGGATGGCAGTGGTAATTACAAATTGGTAGCAAAAATGTTATAATTAATTCTGTTGCATGCTGATTATGTGTACTTGGCAGGTAAGCACACTTATCACTGTGTTGTCCTCAGGGGTGCCGAAGTTCATGCCTCGCTACAGCAAGCCGTCTCTCAGCCGGAAGCTCTGCTCTCAATACACAGACAACTCCCAGATGAGCTGCTGCTCCAATGTAAGGACTAGATTATTATTTACGTGGATCTCCTCGATGACGTTGATAATTATTATGGAGACGCTGTTTTGTCTGTTATCACAGTTCATTTTCTTTTGGAAAACCTGCCCAGTGACGATAAGATGCCCGTCTTCAAGTGTCTCAGTGTAGATATCTCAAAGTTAGGAAAACTGTAATAGGAATGCCAAGTTTCCATTAAGAGAAAGCAAGCACCAGCATCTGAGGAAACCCACGGACAACTCTTCGGCACGGTTGACGTCGGAGAGGTTCGAACCCATGACCTTCCGAATCAGAGTTTTAAACATTAAGCTATCATTGTTGGTAAAATAAATTAATAGTTAAACTTCATCAAACATCTTTGCGCTCATATTACACCCATTTGTATACGTTTTGTAGTTTTAGTTCATTTAAAAATTAGTCACATGGACTGCACTGGTCAGTCATGAAATTTGCTTTGAATATTGTTGAAAACTATGTTTTATTATATCTTTTAAATAAGATGCCTAAGGTTTTATTGTAAGTTTCACAGTAAACACACCTATTTCTAAGAAACTTTACATGGTTTAACTGTACAATGATACATTATTTACAAAGTCCAGGTATTTTGATATCCATTATCTACTCCCCAACTATTTGTCCGCTCGTTTCTTGAAATGAGGTCGTATATAACCAGATATGACATATAATTACCATCCTAAGATTAACATTTTAATTGGACTTCGAAGTCAGTTACTTTTCAAAATACATATACATCAATTGCAGTGTGTCTTTACTGCCCACTTGAATGTTGAGTAATTCACAAGTTTTATGGGCCATCAAATTCCAACTCGCAACCTTCTCGAGGTTTGGCCCTTGATTTGGGGAGTTTTTCTCCCTGAAACTAATAGCGAGCTCTGGGTCGTCGTCGGGGAACTTTCCCTTTCCCTTTGACTACCTTCCCGACGGCGACGACAATGACAACACGGACGGAAGATGACACAGACGGAGACGACCACGACGTGGGGGAACCCTTGGCCTCCCCATTTGCTTGTGGCTGGTTCTGACCAGCACAGGCCTGTCCACCCCTTGTCCCCCCGCGTCATCCCTTACGTCCCTCCCTTCGTCTCGATTAGCCAAGTTGCATAAATATGAGACGTAAAGCAATATCCAATCAAATCAATCAATCACAAGTTTAATAAGTATTTATATGCCAGTAACTTGGATGGATGCACTTATTTGGGGGGGGCGTTATTTATTTGTCGTGTTATAAACATTTGTGTGAACATAACAATACACATGTCCGTAAAAACTCGAGGGGTTCTCGTCAGCTGGAAGGTCGCCCAGAGGAACATTGATCTGACCAAACTACCCCCAGAGAGAATTTCAAAACAGTTTGCATGAAACGCATGTGAATGTAACTAAAATTAGTGTAAAAGGTTTACAATGTGCTTAAATTGTTTTATCATAATATTATATAATATGGTGGTCAATATCACATTTAAACCACTTTCATTCACTCCACACACAATTTTCCAGTTATCCTATCAACATTTATGGCGCTCATAAACCGAGTTAAACAATAATATAATAAATATTATAAAATAAAACCATGAAACACATTCCAAGATTCATACTAGTTATTTTCTTTGCATTTCAGCTGCCAGATAATGGCCACACTGAGAGCTCAGTCCCTGGCGCTTTGGAGATGAGGTTCATACGTCCCCACTGACGCCATACTCTACGCCACTTCACCCCTGGCGTTCAACCCACTAGCCACGAGCCACGGAAGTCCCTGCAGTGTGAGGCTGCATTCTAGTAGAGTGACTCATCACATCTCATCACATAAGAGCCTGATGAAGTATAGAATATCTCCAGCATCACATCGCCAGAAGAAAGCAAAACGCAGTGCGCTAAAAACGAATATGTTGTCAACAGTGAACTTTACATCCAAATCATTGGTACATTGTGCGTGTATCTTAACCGAACAAACAAACCTTGTTAAAAATGTCACTAATCTTGGGTGAATATATTAGCAACAAGACATATCAATCTTTCGTTCTTCATGTTCTCAATGTTGTTTAAAGTATGTTTGTACATGAGCAACCATGTAGTGTGTGTGTGCAGTAGTTTGTGTGAGATGTTATGTTTGGTTTGAGACTGGATTGACTTTGTATTAGGCCCTGACTGACTTAGGGAATGACCAAAAGATAGAACGTGTGCTTGCTTACACACATTCTTTATTGTGAGAAGCAAAAGTAAATTATCAACATAGAAAATAAGAACTTAGTACCTGACGAAAGTTTGCTCTCATATCTAATATGATTGGTGTACCATAATTAATTTTAATATTATCCGGCAGCATAATAACTCAGTGACAAGCTACATTCTTGTGTGTCGTTCTGGTGTTGAAACGAGGTAAAGTGACTTCACATCGACATGTTTGTTATTTAACTTTAATTTTACAGTATCGATATAAGGACATAAACGTATTGTCATAATGATTCACTGAAGATGAGGTTATATACTGCCTTTGATGTAATTAAACTGATTTTATTTTTATTTTTATTTTGTCAATTTTCAAGTGAACAACTGCCGGAAGAAGCAAGTAAACATGGCACATGACATAATCAACCACCTTGACATTGTGGTCCACAGCGGCCATAAAACGTAGGCATACACTTACTCGTTCTATTCGAGAAAGTAGTCGTGAAGTTTGTAAGCTTTTTGGGACATTCCCTAGGCATAGGTCGTTTAGGTCAGCCTGGGCACAGATAACTAAGCCTAACGTTTTTGGATAGTTGTCTGTGGGCTGAATTGGACTGTGATATTTTGTGGATTGTCTTTCAACTCGTTCATTTTATAGTTTAGTACACGGAAAGTGAATATATTTTAAGAATTGTTATTGTATTTCAGATAATAATGTTATCATTTACTCAACGTCTATATCATAAACGTAAATTAATGCAGTAGCCACTCCTAGCTATTCAAGTATTGTATTTTACTAATAGTATGGATGTTACAAAACTTTTGTAGCGTACACTGTGTTGTTTATTGTACTCAAAATGTATGATTATTCTAACTTTAACTACAATAACGTAATGCTGAAATATATTGCAACAGTTACTGTACATTTTATTCTATAAATGTTTTAATAATTGTGTATTGATGTTTTGTACATGTTGTAACTTTTCTGTCTGTAACTGTGTATCACTTTGATTTGTAAATACAAAATCTATTTTGGGAATACAATCAGTTTTAGCCTATATAAGCCTACCTTAAGTAACGCTTTGTTGTAATATCCTTATTGTGATTCCTCCACAATGAATCTTCCCGATCTCGTATTCCGGTGCATCTCTTCATCGTCTTTCTCGCCTGTCAACCTTGAAAGAGGTGTGTCCGTAAAGTACGCTCACGGCCATACACACTAAATAGCACATCTGCGGTCCACCATTCCATTTCTGCTGCTTTCTTTGATCTGAGGCATTCTATTCCCTAGAGACTAGTACCTGAAATTGACTGAGAAAATTTTAAACTTTTTTAAAATCATCTTCATTATTATAAGCATTTATTGAACATGTTAGTATAAATAATAAGCTTACCGAAATTGAATTTGTACAATAAATCAAATTTAAAAATATAACAATATACACAATTAATTTGAATTTCACGTAGCTGCAAGAACGCAGACACGCGGGGAATTATTTTGAGCAAAAATGGTGCGCAAATGTGGAAGGGTATAAAATCTTGGCCCTTCTTTTAGATATCAATGCTATTAGTGTATAGGCTTTTTTTAAGTTTTATATTTTTTTGCGTGTGTATGTAACACATGAAAATATTCTTTGATTTGATTATAGGCGACATAAGAATCATTCGTTCTGCTACATTTTGAATTAAATACTGTCAGTAAATGAGTGCCGAATGTCATGGCGATACATTAGATCTGAGATCGCGCTCAGAACTCCTGATGTAGTGTTCTAAGCAATATATAAAAAATTCGAAGTTTCAATATTTTCTCTCTTACACAAGTAAAATTATATCATACATAAATTGGCAACGTACTTTCCCAATATCTATAAGCTTTATGGTGTAAGAAATTGTTTTATTTAACTTATTTTGATTCATGATTTATGAACGGCATCTTTTAATTGTCTGGGTTTAAGAAAGAGCTAACGAGAAAAATAATATGTTAATCTTAGTAACACTTAGGCCTAGAACTTAGACCTTACAAGTTAGAAAGTCTTGAGAACGCCAAAACACTAGTGGTTTGTTTTATCTTCGTTAAACTTTAAACATTCTAGTTCTTGGGAAAGTTTGTAGACCAAACTTAACTACACACTATAGACACAACGGTACAGGCGGCGTTGCACTTGACATTTACCATCACTAGAATCACCACAAAAACTTTGTCACAGTAAATTGTTCTCAACTAAATAACGAATCATTTTTCTTGATTTGCAGGAGGACGTTTATTTGTCATAAAACGCAGTGAACCCATGCTCGGACCCCACCCTCCTCCCCCACGCTTCATAGCTGGGTGTTGATCGTCATGACTACATCGAGGTGTGTCGATCTAAGCGATACAGCAGGGGACTTTGGAGCGAACCTTTGCAGCCGCTAGGTGTAAAGATCCACAAACACCACAAAAACCCGTGCCAAATCTAACGAGTCCAAGTCGACTTAAAAGCAGTTGATTCGACATATAAACTACGAGTGATCGGCAAAGAAGAGTTGCGGTGCGGGGCAGCGAAGTCATATTGATCCCGCTGCCGTATGCCGTAAGCTTAATGGGGAGATGTATTTCTTACGGTTGCCGAGGAGAACTGAGCCATATCCTCAGAACTCACACAACAGAGAATAGTCTCGACCCAGAGGGGCGTGCACGTGATGCCGCGGTGTTGCAACATCTAAGCGCACAGTTCGTCACACGCTGGGCGACATCACACAGACTGACACTCGTTGGGCTCATCACGCCTCCAGCCCGATGTAAGAGCTGCCGGTGACCGAATCTTGAGGTTCGTCGTCTTCCAACAGTTTGGACATTCCTATCTGCGCATGGGAATCCACTGAAATGGAAAATGACCTGAATTAAACTTCTTCTCACCATAAGTACTTCGTGTGGTGGATCGACTTGTTTGGAGAAATGTATTGGTCTGAATGAACTGTCCTAAGGCAATTGAATGTAAACACATAACAATTGTATGTACTGTAAAAACTAACGCTTTTAGTCAGCAATGCCAGGGTGAGCTAATCTAACGGTTTCCTTGCTCACCCGCATGCCGACATCAAGCGGAGGCTTAACAACCAGAGCTGAGCCTCTCTTGTAATCACCTGGAGGCCAAGTCTTGAAACTTGCGTTTCAACTCACCTCCCGTTTTGATTCGCAAATTTTCGACAAGTCGCTCAAAACCATCAAATCGGTAGTCTTGAGACAAACTTGCGGGACGGCTTGCGCCTTGTCTCGCAAGTTTTCTTACGTTTCAAACCGCGAGGTTTTACCTTGCGTGTAGAGATTTATTTGCGTCTTGACTGCCACATCGAAAGTTTTTAATGACTAAATAAATAGTTATAAGGTACAAACTATGTATAAAGACGTAAATTACACTCTAGAAATGTTGGCAGAAGGCTTAAAAAGTATTTAAAGTGTTCTAATTGTCATGACAAATTATTTACGCTCGTCGCGAGTTAGCGGACATCTGCATAAGAGGCGCTATGGACCAAAATTTTACTGTGGTCCCGCTGGCCGAGTGGTTAGAGCGCTTGGTTTGAACGCTAGGGGTCGCCGGTTCAAATCCCAACTGCGAAAAATTTTTGCTTTTTTTTACTCGTCGCATAATTATTGTTCACTTATTTTCTGTGACAGAAACAATTTTTATAACTTTTCAGTGAAAATTACCTTTTTTTAACCTTTCTTTGCAATTTATTTTGGTATTTTAGGTAGGCTTTAGCCTATAGCCCTAGAAAATTTAACGCAAATATAAAATAAAAGTGAAGGCTCTCAACGTGAAAGCACTGGATTGCAAGAAAAAAGTAAAGTAAATAAAGTTCACACTTTCAATTAATAATTATCAGCTTCAAATTATATTATTTTCCTAAAGAGATTTGTACAATTTTATCATTATTTTTTTCAATTCAAATGCTGTATGTTTTTATAATGGTGAACTTTAATATTATATTTTGATGTACGTAATGTTATAAGTTAGGCCTATAATGTTAGTTGTTTGAATGTTTGTATTGTCGGTCTATTGTGGTCTTTTATTGTGTTAAATCGTCGAGTTTTTATATAGTTTTTGATTATCTATTTTTTTTAAACTTGCTACATAAATAAATTTAATAACCTTCTTTAATATCAACTTTATTATATTTACTATTTAGGGATATCAAACACAATTCTGTGTTGAAGGGCTAATATTCCTAATGATTGTACGTATTGTGATGATCATTGAATAATAATAAATGAAACAAACAATATAAAAAAGTAGAAGTACGACTGCCTTTAGGCAATTTGATAATAACAATAATCTAAGTGAAATAATTTGCATCGGGGCCTACAGGGTTGGCTTGGTCGCTTTGATTTACTGTCCCCCACTGAAAATCAGTTATATAACTGAGTGGGTAGACTCTAAATACAATTTATTTATTTATTTATTTATTTATTTATTTATTTATTTATTTATTTATTTATTTATTTATTTATATGTAAGCCTAGCATAGTACTCCTAGTGTGTTTTAAGAGTTGATTGAATGTGCAAATCGATTATAGCATCGATAGTTCGTCACAATCGATAATATCATCGATATACTTCACAACATCGATTCAAAAGTCGAAAGTCGAAAGTTGCACTTTGTAACAAGCTTTCTCATTGGTCAGTCATAGAGCGAAAGTGGGCGGAGTTTCCAAACGCAAAAAAGCATTCGCAAGGAAGAATTTCATCTCGCAAGCGAAATGAGTCGCACATCTAAATTCAAGACTACGTACATGACGTGAAGTCGAGTCGCATGCGATTTGGAAGTAGTGACTTGACACGCATTGCGACTTGAGTCGCATGTTTCAAGACTTGGCCTCCTGAGGCAGGTATGGACTATTTGAGGTGAAAATGAAATGCAGTTGGTGTGTTTGTTATACCCAAAAGCGGTGAACTGCTGACGACATTAATTACAAATTAAGTTTAAAGTGGTGAATTCTTGAATTTAGGAAATTTAGAGACTTGGAATGTTGCAAATTGCAGGTTTAAAGTGAACAAATACAGATACGAATTCAGGGGCAGGTATTTGTGGTGAAACTTGGCGTTACTTTTTTAAATCTTTGCTTTGCTTTTGTTTTGTCCAAATTAGTTTTTATTTTTTATTTTATTTTTTTACCTTTTTGTGGATGTGAAAATTTATTTTTGCCGTAAATACCTACCTCTAGTGATGAATGCAGTTTGCTGACAAGTGCTTACCTCTGGTGGCTGGATGTGAGAAGCAGCAGATGGAGACATACCACGCGTAGATACAGAAGGCGACCACACCAGACACCAACATGGCGACCACAAGACCGAGAACCACGCTGACGTTCATCGTGACACCTGGAAACAAAATAACTTTAAGATCGCAGGAAACAGGCAAGACACATGCCCCTGAAGTCTATCAAGGGATTTTGAATAATTTGTTATTGTGCAGGGTACTCAACTCATAAAAAAAACTTGTAAAATGACACATAACCAGTATCAAGCATCATTCCCACACCACACCACAACCATAATATATATTATTGGATGAGCGAAGCGATGACTTCAATTTCACTGACCCCCAAATAAATACGACATATACAGCGAAGACTCAGAAGAATAGAACATTTTCAGAATTAACTGCGCATGCGCCCTCCGTTACAAAGCATTATGGGAGAAAGGGCATTTACATGCTAATTGTCATATTATTATTGTGATTGTTGTGTGATTGTTGTTGTTGTGATTATTGTGCATTGTGAGGCTGACTGCACTGCCATTGTTGGAAACGCAGTTCTCCACACACCCGAGCATATGGCATTTAGCATGTAAATCCCTTTCTCCCATAATGCTTTGCGCGCGCGATATAGAGGGTGCTGGTGATTTTGAAAATCGTCTTTTAAGATTATTGGTATATTTGGATTAAGGGCGCGACAACCGTTAGCTGGTAATGCGCCATTCTAGCCAAGGGGATATGGGGAGGAGGGGAGTCCATGCTGGTAAGAACCAGCAACGGGTAAGGGGAGGAAAGGGTGGGTTCTCACGTCGCGATCGTCATCGTCTTTGTCATCGTTCGTTGTCATTGACAAATTTCGGGGAGATCGTCAAGGGAAAGAGGAGGAGTCTTTGACGACGATTGCCAGAACTCGTCTCGAGTTTCGGGGAGTAATATACTTCCCCTTACTAGCTGATGTGTGCTAGTTGGACTTTCTCTCTTGAATCACCTTGTACGGTTGTTGCTCTGGGCCAATTCTACCCCGGGCCCAGACGGGGTCTAAAAGAAAGCCCAAACTCGTGAAAGTTTCTACATTTGCGCAGTCTGACCCGTGACTAGCCTACATCCTCGAAAAGGTAGTAAATAGAATTTGCAACCGACAGTGATGGCTTAATTCTGATTCCAGAAGTCCTAGGTTCAAATCCCGTCGATACCGGCAATTATGACTTAAAGTTTTTTCCAAGGTTTTCTCAGTCGATAATGCGAATTTAAGGGATTGAGTCCTCTCACACAACCCTAGGACATCCCTCCACATTTGCCCTGTCCGTAACCGCAACATACCTAGTTAGACACCTGAAGACGGGCAGGAATTGCACCCTGAGAAGTATTTCCACGAGAAAAAAATAAATGAAAAAATTAGAATCTAGCAACTTTTGAATGGAATGTAATAGTTTGTGCAACTATTAATTGAAATATTGCAAAACAATCTACTTTTGTTTGAGTAGGTACTTTCCGTGTGTACAAGATGTACGTACAAACAGTGCACTGTTATTGCTGTATCTGTGGCTTGTTCGATCTCCAGTGGTGAACCAGTCAATAAATGCCAATCTGTTTAGTTCGTTTAATATGTCGAGTTGCGCGTTTCAATTATTGACTTAATTTAAGTCAAGGCCCTTCGTTATTAATCTTTCTGCCTTATGTGAACTGTGCACGTGCGGTAAACGTTTCAAAGTGAAATAACACATCGACGTAATGGAGGGTGCAACATTTACGAGGCATTGCTTGCTAACAAGTCAATACTCCCCCTCGCGCCACCAACCCTCCCCCCCCCCCTCCCCCAGCCCGCATAGCGCCAAACAGAGGGTTGATGCAACAGGTGTTTAAGATCTGTGTACACGTTCCGGCAAATACTGTGCGTGATAGCGAGTGCTCATGAAAGTCAAGCTCGGATTAATGTATTTTTTTTTAAATTGCTTCGTCGTTCAACTCTGTAGATTTCACATTATTCTCTTCTACATTTTAACCTCTAATTTGTACCCCAAAATATGAATCTTTGGGAGGTATGAATGTGAAAGATTTGAGGATGGTACGATCAGATAACATTTCAATATCTAGGTGCCCGTTAGGGCGCCGCAGCCAAGCCGCGGTGCGCTACACACTCAAGCACCTTATACACCAAGCAGAGTTGGGGTGATTTCGAGGTGTTACCCAGCCGTCATGTAACGTGATGTGAACTTGAAAACTATCACAATCGAGGGGATTTAGGTACCTGACAACACATGCCAAATTTTATTGGGGTACGATTATTCCTTCTTGGTGAAAAAATGGCTTGAAACATGCTCAAAATCACTTTAAGGATGTTAGCTACTGCCTACTACTGCCTACTACTGCCTACTACTGCTAACATCTAATACGTCGGCCCGCGATTCTGACCAGACGGGTGGGACTACAATGTTCATATTTTAAATGGACATTAAGGTTATAGAAATATAGTCTCTTTTGAAAAAAAAAGTTGAAAAAGTTTGTTGGAAGGCTTCCAAATAAAGGTTTTAAAATAAGCCTTAAACACTTGGCATACAATCAACAAGTAACCATAGTTACTTGACACTTGTTGACGGTACAAGCAGAGTTAGGCGGGAAAGTGCGATACGTAAACAAATGGCGGACATTAAAAATTTTTTTCTTTGTGTGGAACGAGAAAAGGTGTCATTATACTCTCATAAAACAAATCAGGAACCGTCGCTGGCCTAGGCCCAGATGTAGAAAATTATTTATAATACAACAGTGTAGGTCTAAAGTTCCATTAGGCTAAAGGACTAGATAAATAAATACTTACATTACATGTTTGACAAGCCTAGCCAACCCTAGACCAGCACAACCAATTGTTCTGACAAACTTCCCGCACAAATAACTAGTTTTGATTACTAAAAGCCTAATTCAGATAACCAATAGTATGATTGTCCACCTAGGATTTACAAAAATGTTCGGAAATAATACACATATTCTTTTCTTTTTAGCCATATTTATAGTCATGATCAAAGTCAGCTTGCTGCTACACACAATGTCAAAGCGAGGTGTCGAATATTAGCGTGCTCATCTGTTTGTTTACATAATTGCAACAATCAAATCATTTCATGCAACTCGTCTTTCGATTGGCCCGCGTTTATGAAGGCACTGCCATCTAGAATAAATATAGAACGTTTTCGAGCTCTTTGGTACGCAAATCTTTTTAAAGTGTCTGGATTTCGTGAACCGTACCCCACGTGAATAACAGCAATACTCTTTCAACTCACAACCCATGACGTTTTCTACGATACCGTTCAAGAATACCAATTGGCTTGTTCACGCAAAGCTCCACGCAGATCGCGCCACTGCACTAACCCCCAAAACCAGGGTCCACTAGATACTTATTCCGAGCTGCTTAGGTCTCTAGTGGACCCTGCCCTAAGACCGTGGCGGTGTTTGAAATAAACTATGTATAGCAGGCTCTGCATTGTAAAATCTGTATGCTTCCTCGATTGTTTGTTTACGTATTGTTTTACCTACGGCCTATTTCAAGAAATTTTATTCAATAGCATATTTTGTTTGTTTAAACTTTTAAACAATGAAAGCGTGAACGATAGGAAAATTAAAATAAGAGCTGAAAGCACATGGCGCCGTTGAAGTCTAATTACCTGGGGCCTAGCACTGTTATTGAGATTAGACCTACTAGGCCTACTTGGAATAAGGCTACTAAGGACTAGGGCCTAGGCTTTTCTTCAACATTAGATGTAGACCTAGGCATATCAATATCATGGTATTATAAATTAGCAAGTATAGGCCTAGGCCCTAATTGCAAACCCCTCAGCAAAGCCTAGGGCTTAGTCCTAGCCAGTGTTGATTTGTTGACATGAGAGAGGTTACGTAGGCAGGAGGCCGAATAAAGACACAATTGTCAGTATATTATGTGTGATTGTATTTATTTGTAGTAATAAACACGACAATATGCCCTCCTCTCTCCTTACACGAATATACACAGCAATTGGGCATTTTGCTTTCAACATAAAACTATGCAAACTGACAGTAAAAACAGTAGCTTTGTGTATCCAATCCTGGTTATTCAATGACAGTAGGCTGCTGACAGCTATGAGCAGCCATGACACCCGCAAGTTGGGCTATCACCGCCGTCTACACTCTACATCCGCCTTTACAGGCATTCAGACGGCGGTGGGGGGTTAGTACAATAGCGCAGCGTGGTGAGTAAAAGTCGCAGTGAACAAGCCAATTTCTTCGAAAACGAAAACGACTTCGTTTTCAAATTGCGTTTTCAACTCATCTCCCACGAACTCAAGAATTGGGGTCCAGTCCTTTTACCGTCGTTATACCATGGTTATATCACCTATACCCAGGATGTACATGAATCCGGGTCTAGATATTTTACATCCTATTGTCTATTGTTATTGCTAATACCATAGAAATTAAATCAACTTTGTAAAATTATTATATTTCAACAAATAATTTTACAATGGAACTTGAAAAAGAAATGAGATCACACACATAACAAAAACTTGTAGAAATACACCCAAAACCTTACACACTCAAAAGAAATGAGATCTTAAAAAAGGGCCAAGCTCATCTGCCCTTCCACATTTGCGCATTCTTAATTCATAAACGTACAGTGTCCCATAACAGCATCCTCGAAAAGCTTGGCAAAATAAAATTTGCATGTTATAACGTTTAAATTAATTAGAAAAAAGAACTTGGTTGAACTATTACGTTTAAATTAATAATCGCAAATTCTATTTTGCCAAGCTTTTCGAGGATGCTGTTATGGGACACTGTACGTTTATGAATTAAGAATGCGCAAATGTGGAAGGGCAGATGAGCTTGGCCCTTTTTAAGATCTCATTTCTTTTGAGTGTGTAAGGTTTGGCTGTATTTCTACAAGTTTTGTTATGTGTTTTTACTAGGCCGCTTCGCGAACGCTTTTTTTAGTCGCGTTGATGGATGAGCTTTTTTGTAAGTTTTTAGTTTGCGTGGGATCTCTTTGCATTTGCAAGTGCTTTTTGAACGCATTGTAGGTGAATGTTGTCAAGTTTCTATTGTTACTTGTTAATTGTTATTATACACCTAAAAAACTCATATTAAAACCTTTATTTCTATGGATTCTGGCTAATTTTTCCAACTTTTTCTTTCAAAAGGTACTACATCACCATAACGTTAATGTCCATATAAAATATAAACGTTGTAGCCCCACCCGTTTGGTCGGAATCGGCCTAAATGTCACGAAAATATCGCACAAAAAATCGGAAAAAAATAGTAAAAGTACGACATTCATGAGAAATATTCCTTCGATTGTACCCAAAAACGTGGCAGGTCTAAGTTCACAGATTTCGAAGGTCCCATTCAATTTTCATCAAGATCGCATATGCCGTTTGCCCGGTAGAGAGCAAACAAACAGACAAAAAAACAAACAAACAAACAAACAAAAAACACCCGAGCTAATTTTTTGGGGGTCAGTGAAATTGAAGTCTTCGCTTCGCTCATTCACAAAAATAACAACTACACAAATACAAGCTTTGGAGATAACTACAAAAATACCTCTAACTTGGCCCTAGCGGACGGTTTCTGAAAAGTAAACGATATTTTAAAAATAAAATTACATTTATCATGACAGTGATGTAAATCGCAACCACATAGTCACATATAGTACAATGTGACTAAAAACAAATCTTTGCATTTTCTGCATCAAGCTTCACCTAACTGTCATATTTTTTCTCGTAGGAAACTTGCTTAGGGTTCAGGGTTGCTTTAGATGTTAAACTAGGTATTTTTGAGATTTAATAATTGTGAAGGTATGTCCGAGGACTGCTAAAGAGCACTCGATCCCTTGCATTCGCATTAATGACTGAAGAAAACCTCGGGAAAATCTTTCAGTTAGGACTGTCGGTGGCAGGATTCTTCAATCGATACCGTCGATGAATAAAGATTTAATTTATATATTAAGAAGATGATTAAAACTCCTTCATAAGAGAAACACTTTATTTCGTTTGGTGCTTTGCTTTACTGAGTCGTAGATTGATGAATTCAATGACACAGTATTAGATTAAAAACCGTTAGATCAGAGATGTGAAGCCATGCCCGGATGCTCATTGAGTTACTGGTCTCTTAATGTTCGATTGTGCAACGTGCAGCAGTTAAAACTTTCGTCGTGACTGTACTTCAGCACATTGATCCTTGTATCGCCTTGAATTCAAGAAATCGATCAGAATATTTCTGAAGACAAAACAACGTACATCTATTTGAGTGTAAACTATTAAATCTCAAAGTTCAGTCAACCTAAACATCCGTGCATCAACTGTTTACATGCAAGTTAGGCTAGGATTAATCGTGAATGTGCTACTAATCAATCAAATATTTGTCACCACAAATAAACAAATTTATGCAGTCCATGAACCGCACGAAAAGATCCACATCGAAATTTAAAATATTAACGACGCCTCACACAAACACAAATACGTTCACAAATACACGGACACAAAAAGAACATTTTAAATAAATAATAATAAATAAATTTATATTAGAGTACCCACTCAGACACAGAAATGATTAATTTTTCAGTGGGGGAGATTAAATTAAAAGCCGACCAAGCCAACACTGTAGGCGTCGACACCATCGACGAGCGAACAATGACCAACTAGAGACCGACATATTTAAGTAGGAAACACCGATCAATCCAGCTGGACACGATTCCACCCGCGGACAGGCCATTTCAACAAGACTGATTCGGATCAACCTTAGAATTTATCCATTTCACGTACAATACGCATGCATTGATTAGATAAAAATAATATATTAAATAGATATTCTGACCTGCTAAAACCCAATTGTGCGTAGCTGGAAAATGTACTCTTTTAAAGTTTTAATAAAATCACGTCATTCTGTCGTCTTGTTTGTTAGTGTTTGGTAAGACCGTATCGGCCCCTCTGACAATTGAGATGCAGTGTAAGTGTAAGTGCAAGCAAGTGTGCACCGTCTCTATGGTCGAGGGTGTGACGCAACAGACTACGTCTATCTAAACCAATGTTAGGACGTGGCTGAGAGTCCATCAGCTGTGCGCACGCTCAACAGACTCCGCAATCAACTCACTTCGCTTTACGACCAGCCGAACGTAAACACGATCTAATTAAAGAAGTCCGAGATTTACTCACCCATCGACTTTTCCCCTCGAAGATGTGCTCACCGCGAACTAAATTCAACTGCACAAACTACTAAACGATTGGTTGATATAAAGCAAGTACGCACCATCTATTTCTAGCTTAGATGTGTGTATGACTTGTTCCCCTGTATTACACCAATACAACTGACATGTGATTGAAGATCAAAGAACGATAAGTTTAATTAATAGAGAATGTGTTCTCTTTAATAAAAGAAACATTATTTATATTGTATGTCGTTCCATTTATTATTTATTTCTATGACAAAACATTTCCAAAGACGATATCTTGGACAACCATTGCATTTTTCCGCCACACACCTAAAACTTTGTAAAGCCACGTATACAGTGGAATTTATTGTAGCTGACGAGAAAACGGATTAATATTAAATGCTTAAGTAAAATTTAAGTCTAGTTGTGTTAATAAGGATGCAATGAAAATTACACTCAAACATGCAATTTTAAGTAAAGATAATAATGGTACCGTAAACGTACTTCTGTTTCTGTTTATGGGCACTGATAACTCTACTGTTGAGTGCCCTAAAACAACATTAACTAACTAACTGTTTCCACATTATATTGTTGTTATTGAGGTAATGAAACGCCTTAAAATATTATTCGAATTACGTTTGTTACTTGTTAGAGCTATTTATAGTTTCAGTGTTATATTGAGAAACTAGACTGAGGTCACTCGATAAATTTACTTCGCCTTTAAACACGAATATTCACCGTTATGTAGCCTAGACTTATTCAAAACAAACAATCTTGGTTAGTCATGAAACAGGCGACTCAATCACAACAAACAGCGAATTCTTGCACGTGTTTCAAAAGTTTTACCGTTGGTTTTTCACCAGCACTCCCAACCACCATTCTTAGCTATGTTACTATAATATTTGACCACATTTAAATTATTGTAACGTATTTATAAAGTTAACGCTCCATTTTTTTGGTTGTAGTGTAAGTGGGGGATGGGTGTGAGAAAATAATGTAATATATTTTCATTAAGCTTGCAGATAGTTCAATTACAATTGTACATTCTCTGTACCCATTGGCTCTCACTTGTACACACACTTACACACACACCGGTACTTCTCCGACTTATGTAATAGTCGTTTCGTTTGTCGACGATAAAAGAAAATGTAACTCTATTTATATGTTGGTTCGATATTGAAATTGTCTCCATATATTCTACTTTAGTAAGGTTCTTCAAACATACTGCACAACAAGAATAAATATTTTGCGATGCTTGAATCAGTATTAATTGATTCCCAATTGAACGGATCTTGAGCCAATTTACTTCATGCTTTGCTTGAATAATAATGTCATGCAGTCCTTCAAAATAAAAGTCAATTCTGTTCGTTTAACTTTATCATTTATACTCTTTCTTTGATTTATCCACAATTGAAACACTTTGTATCAGTAGTTTACATCCACAAAACAGAGAGTCCATTCCAATCTAAACATGTTTTCTCAACAACTAATGTGCACCAATCATTACCGTATTTTATTTAGATGAGAAAGAACAATTTTTAGCCATCTAGTAAAACTAAAATAGCCAGAAAACTTTCTAGATCGAGCGAAGAAGGTAGGCCTATATAATGCAGATCCTTGTTGAAACCACAGCCGGGTCAAGTCCAAACATTTAAAGTTTAAAACTAGGAAAACGCTTAAGTCCCGCCGCGTTGTTGGATGAGCGTAATTGGTGCATTGAGCTGCCATGTGTTATGCGGATTTTCTGTTGTTCTGTGAAAAATCAGAACTTTGTTGAAAGTTTTTTAAAATTTAATCAAATTAAAAAAAAAATAACTTATTTTTTTTAAATTAATTGTAATTTAAGAAAAGGAAAACATCGTAATATTGAAATTTTTATAAGAAATAATTATTCGATTACGCTCAAATTTCACACGAATATATCAATTCATAAAATTAAGGTTCTGTGAAAAAATCATTACAATCGGATAAAGCATGTAGGAGTTTATAAGTCGAAGAAATTTTTAAAAAATCGAAAAAAATCGTAAAATTGCGATTTTCATGAGAAATAATTTTTCGATTGCGCTCAAAAGGTGGCAGTTCTTAGTTTAGAGATTTCGAAGGCATCCATAAAATTTCATCGCAATCGGAGTATCGGTTTAGCCGGAAATCGTGTTAACAGACAGACAAAAATACAAAAAAAAGAAAGAAAGAAAGAAAAAAAAACATTCCGGATTTTTTTCTCCAGTGTAGTGAAATGGAATCTTCGCTTCGCTCGCTACGCTCATCCAATTAAATGTTTTGATATATTTATTTATTACAATTTTCTTTTAAGCAAGAAATTATAAAAATATCACTTTTTTACATTATTAATAAAAGAACAAAAATTCAAAACTATCCAGCATCGTTTTCAAATATCGATTTTAACCCAAACCAAGTTACCTTCTAAAGATTTTAAAACCAAATTCTATTTCAGCCCCTACCTCCAAGGAATACAGATTTAGATTTAAATCACAAAATCTTTAGGAATACACACTTTCTTACGATTGTTTAATTTAATGTCGCTATCGGAGGTGGACTATGGCAAGAAATATTTTAAATATCCAAACACTTCGTATGGGATTAATTTCATGCGCTTTCCGTATTATTATTTATTAATCACTCATCGTACGTTTTTTTAACGTTTTAAATGGGAATTGTACGCTTTAAACAAAATTTTCCTGTTACCTTTTCTGTCTGACGCGCCTTTAGGTAGCAGTAATCTTGTGGCAGCTGTTAGAACGAGTCGAGCAGAAGGCGTGGCTTGTGTGCTTGTTCGCACGGATATTGGACGAGAAGCTCTAGTAGGCGTGGCTTGTTTTGTAAGTCGTTTAGTTACAAGACGAGGAATTAAAGTGGGCGTGGTTTGTTGCTTTGCTTGTTTAGTCACAGGACGAGAAATAAAAGTAGGCGTGGCTTGTTGTTTCGGAATCTCAGATGAAGGAGTAAGAGCTGAAACAAGAAACTTTACTTATAACACAACATTATAATATAACATTGTAAGACTGACTTTACTTATTTGCAGAAAAAACTAGATTTTACCCTATTATTCTATAATACAATACAGATATTTTACAAAAAAGAATTGACTTGGGTGTGTAAAAGTCGTTTAAGCAAACATTTTAATTGTATTTAGTGTACAAGATACAAGAGAGTTGAATTTTGACAGCGGAAGACTTCCAAACTGACCGACATGAAACTGGCATTGCTCGCTCGCTCTATATATGAGGTGATTTATCATAGCAATAATTTAAAAAAAACACGTGAATAAAACGTTTGAACGCATTCAATACTTTTTAAACGGACTGTTATATTCACTATTTGCAAAAGGTGAAGCAAGCCACAAAGTTGTTGAAACGTGAAACAAGCCTTTATCCCCTCACAAGTAGCTAAATTCCTTTGAGATCAGAGCAATCTTGGCTATAGATTATTGACTCTTTAACTCACTGTTTTCAAATTTTAAATTTGTCGTATGTCACATGTTCGTACTTGTGATGTTGATCATGGTCTTCGCTTCCAACGCCTCGCCCAGTGCGACGTGCGTCGCGACGCATCTCAGATACCTCCCCGCGTCTTCCTTGCGCAGCTTCCAGACGAGCGTCTGCCGGCGTCGAGCAGGCTGCCACTCGGCGTCGTCGGCGTCGTTCTCCTGGTCCCGCCTCACGAGCTCCTCGCCTATGAACCAGCTGATGTTGGCCCAGGGTCGCCCACCTCTCACGGTGCACGTAGCCTTGAGTTCAGAGTCTGCGGTGAGGGGTGAGGGGGAGAGTTCCAACACAGGTGGCAGCGGAGGTTCTGGAAACAAATACGATCCTTTCAACTGCGTACGAAAAAAAATAATAACTTGACAGGATCTTATCATTATTTTCAACGTGAATTGCTCAGTACCGCAACTATCTTATGGCCATGACAAGGACAAATATAATTCAACTGAGGCCTATAATTCGTGCTTTACAGAATAATTTATCTTGATTGGCCAATTGTTTAATTTCTTTTGCTTGCAGTTAAATTACCAAAGCATCAGACAACCACAAATTCCTTTGCAGACTCAGCGTATATAAGAAAGCATGCCAATGGAAAACGCCATTGCAACTTATTTTTTATTTATGAGGAAGGCGGGAATGGAAGCACTATTGCAGTCATAATTGAAAAATACATATAAATTAAAATAACAAAATGAATGCTGCATTTTCAATGTCACAGCAAAATATAATTATGTCTGGTGACTTACGTGCAACAATAATTCTGAAGAAGAATAGCTCCTGATTATTATCCGTAGTTTTTATAGAAACAAATCCTTCCCCGGTGTGTTCCTCAGATACGTTGAACAAAGTGATACCGCAATCTCCTTTCTCAAGTCCGTCACCGAGATACCGGTACGTGCTGGTAGCCTTGGAGGCCTTTCCCTTGGACAGGTCGAGGAGTCCTAGTGTGATGATCAGGAACTTGCACTTGGCCACCGGGCTGTTCGCCTTCACTTGGATGCTCAGTCTGTCGCCCGGGAGGGAGACCACCTCACGCGGTGGCGTCTCCAGCATGGATATTTCAAGAAACTCTGGATGGAAGAGCGACGAATGATAGTATCTTACACATATTGTTATACACATTTACTTGCATTTAACAAAGAATATCATCTGGACATTTCAAGAGATAATGGTATACAGTAACCGAAATAAAAATATGTAAAACCAAATTGAATGTTAACTCACAAATAAACATCTCAAATGTTTAATGTTTCATGTAGCCTATCAACTACCAAGTGACCACCAACGTCATGCTTCATTAAAAGACAAATCACAATCTCTTATAAATGTGCGGCAACACGCACATGGGCACATTGCTCTACGTCATATTTTTTTAAAGTACAAGGGAGGAAAACATAATTATGAGTAATCAATACCATTATTTTTTAGTAACGTCGCAGAATTGAATTATAGGAAGTGTCGAGATTGTGCGGTATCGGGAGTAAGACCGTACATTCTCTCAATCCTAACTGACCAAGATCCGTTTTCACCCATATCTTCCAAACTTTCTACTAATTCAAATGTCTCTTGTCTTAAGTAATGACTGGAACGGTTCAATGCGATGTTAGAAAGGTTTTCATGGTTTGGTTCTTCCCCAACACTTGCTGAAAATTCATCGCTAGTAGAGCCTACTTACTATGACTTTGAAGGCTTTTGCAAATGACAGTTGTTACAAACCTGTCACGTAGACATCCATAGATTGGTAGATCCAACCTCTGTTCAAGGCCCGCACTCTACAGTCGACAAAGTGAAATGTCTCGTTGACCAAATGCGTGGCGTTCAACACAACACCGCACTCCCCTCGCTCCAGACCTTTCCCGAAGTACTTGTAATCGTCCGTGTTCTTGGACTTATTTCCCATGCTCAGGTCGATGATGGGTCGCACGCCATGCTTGAACTGGCATCCAACAATTGGTTGATCGGCTCGACACATCACCGTCAGGCTAGCATTCTCTCTGATGTGAGCTCGTTGTGGTTCAATGGAAAGTGTCATAGAGGAAGCTGAAAATAAGAGACAATTTCTTGATCCAGTCATCGCTGTGACAGGATCCATTATTTTACATTAAAAAGGGATGCATACGGTATGAAACTGCTTCAACTTATTTTAAACGATTTTTGAACATTCTGAACTATATAAAGATGTAGATGGGTCTTAGGTTCAGCAAAGTCCAGCAAACCTTTTGCTGGACGATCATCAATGACAAGGATTGGGTAGGAGGAATTCTCATACCGTAGTCGTCCTTGTCTTTATTCAGTCATTCATTGTCGTTGTCGCCATCGAGAATGTAGTGGAGTCTAGCATTAATAATAAGAAGGTTCTTTAGATTGTTGTGTTGGCAGTCGAGCACTGATATAACATTACAGCACACTTCACAAATACTGGACCTTGTGCAATCTTCACAAAGATGAGTTTCACCTATTTCACCAATTACTCAGTCTTCTTACCACCCTTCTGTTACAGAAACATCTTATAACGTGCTTCACCTACTTGACATCTCGATCATTGCCTTCGCTTCTAATGGTCCGTCCAGTGCGACGTGCGTCGCGACGCATCTCAGATACCTCCCCGCGTCTTTCTTGCGCAACTTCCAGACGAACGTCTGCCGGCGTCGAGCAGGCTGCCACTCGGCGTCGTCGGCGTCGTTCTCCTGGTCCCTCCTCACGAGCTCCTCGCCTATGAACCAGCTGATGTTGGCCCAGGGTCGCCCACCTCTCACAGTGCACGTGGCCTTGAGTTCAGAGTCTGCGGCGAGGGGTGAGGGGGAGAGTTCCAACACAGGTGGCAGCGGAGGTTCTGGAAACAAGGAGTGTGTGTTGAAGATAGAGCCAGGTCTCCTGGTCCCGCCTCACGAGCTCCTCGCCTATGAACCAGCTGATGTTGGCCCAGGGTCGCCCACCTCTCACGGTGCACGTGGCCTTGAGTTCAGAGTCTGCGGCGAGGGGTGAGGGGGATAGTTCCAACACAGGTGGCAGCGGAGGTTCTGGAAACAAGGAGTGTGTGTTGAAGATAGAGCAAGTTCTCTCCAAGTAGGAGGCGCAATGCGAAGTACAACATTATTACACCAAATTGACTCTTCGTGGAAAGCAAGATGATGCAATGGTGGTCCTCTCCTTTTAATGAAACTTATATTCACCGTCTAGAAACTATTCTTGCTGATAATAACCAAATTGTCAGATACCATTATATTAAATAAAAATGTACTCGGTCACAGAACTGATTTCCAGTGGGAGGACATTATATTTAAAGCCGACCAAGCCAACCATGTAGGCGCCGAAATAATCGACGAGCGAACAATGACCAACTAGAGTACAGCATATTTAAGTAGGAAACACCGATCAATCAAGCTGGACACGATGCATGCATGGAGTATGCATGTCTGCAATCCTAGTTCCCTGCAACTATTAATATTTGGATTAAAAAATGATATGACGACTTTAGGCTCTTGTGCAGCATTGAAAATAACTCCATTACCTTGAACATTGGTTCAGAATACTCCTTCACTGCAAGTGAAGGCTGCGCGTGCAAGAATAACTTACAGTATAGGTTGAACTTGTGGACAAACTTTCTTAGACGGTGTTCATATAATATAACGTGCCTTAACAGCTAGAATACTTAACTTTTCTTGACATCAACTAATAGGTCCTACTGCATCACACATCTCCAATACTCACTTGCGACAATGAATCTGATGAAGAATATCTCCATGTCACTTGACTCGGTATCAATTGACACGAAACCGAGTCCGTCTATGGCTTCAGTCACGTTAAAGAGTGTCACTCCACACTCGCCGACCTTGAGCCCGTTGCCCAGGTACTTGTACTGGCTGCTGGCGTTGGATGCCAGGTCCTTGCTGAAGTCCAGCCAGCCGAGCGCGTAGATGCGGAACTTGCACTTCGTCAAGATGGCGTCCGTCTTGGCGAAGAGGCTGACGTTGCCTCCAGGCACGACCTCGATCTCTCTGGGCGGCATGATGAGCATGTTGACCGGGTTTAGATCTGTGGAGGAGAACACATGCGTAGGATACTTCGTCTCACATTCCTTCATGCTGTCTAGACCGTTGCCCATAGAATAGTGATAGTCATAGTCTTTCTTTTTAACCACGTAAACAAAGACAAAATATAATGATATTAAAAACAATCCAAAAAGGTGACAAGGCTAAATCTACAACCATAAGAATTTATGGTTTTCTATAGTTTCTTGCATTGCACGATTTTTTCCACCTGCCGGTCCAATTTCAAATTTTGTACCGTTTAACGAAAAAAATCGTACAACGCAAGAAACCACAGACAAATAATATAGTTTCCCTTATAATTACGTTGAATTTAAAGGAGTGTAAAAACAAAATCATATTTAGGTCTAGGGATTCCCCTGAACGCTGCGTGAGCATAATATGGTGAAATTGAAAGGCAATTGTCTTGTCATCGGTAAGTCTGCTTAATATAATTTATGCTCATATGTGCTTAAATGTATTTTGTTCGTTTTGAAGTGAGGAATGATCGTAAGAGTGTAGAAAGATCAATTGTTCACGTACTTGTGACAAACACCTCCATGTTTTCGTAAACCCAGCCGCCATTTTGTGCCCGCACTCTGCAGTCAACGAAATGGAAGGTATCGTTGACTAAAAGGTCGGCATTGAACATCACCCCGCACTCCCCTTGCTCCAGACCGTCACCGAAGTACGTGTAACCGTCCTTGGACTGGGTCTTGTTACCCCTGCTAAGGTCGATCACTGGTCGCGAGCCTTGCTTAAACTGGCACCCGACAAGCGGTTGGTTGGCCAGGCACATCACTGCTAGGTTCACATTCTTGCTGATGTGGGCTCGCTCGGGAGATATCTTCACTTGAAGGGCACACGAGCCTGTGAGGAAGGAGAGAAATATGTCAACGTCCAGAAAAAAGCGAGTGGTGTTTGTAGGCAAACGTTGTAGTAGTATTACTTTGTTTTTTAAACATAGTTCTGCCATTGAATCATAAGGTTGCCATTCGATTCGACTTAGAATAACAATTACAATCGTTTATATGTTACATATGGTACATTTTTACAATAGTCAAATGAATGAAAATACAAATCATCAATGTATGCTTGCATCTTCATGCCTTGGAAAAATAAGTGTTTTCGTTTTCCAAAAATCAAAATAGATCCCTTCAAAGCAAGAAGCAACAAATTAAAAATAAATTTTACATTTTGGGGCTATTACCCCAAAAAAATTATTTGTTACCAGATATGGCATAATACAACACTAAAATGATCATTTAAAAATTATCTCTTGTAACTGTGATTTTACATGAATTTTTCAATTTTTTTCATCAAAAAATTTGCAAAAATTATTGTTTTGGAAATTTCTTAAATTGGCTATAACTTGCTTCTTTTCCACATCCAAAATGGCCCATCGTGTCTTGAAACTCTCTAACACACAAAAATATGCATTCCGAAATCACACCTCTTCTTGGTAATCAGCATATTTTGACCGAACCACTTGCCCAAATTACAAAACAAAATAAAGATGATTTACAGAAAAGGCTGTAGAGTGTCTCCCGACTATCCAAATCGAGAAATACCTCAATAATGTCCTGTATTTTTTTTATCAAAATCCTCCAAGGTCACGGGGCATAAAGATTGTCCCCATGTTATTTCTCTCCTGAGCACATAGAACTATTCCACATAACATTCACAAAGGAGAATATTTACGTTTTGTACAACATTTTTAAATTTAGTAAAAAATTGAAATTGGCTGTATTTTTCAAATAATACAATTATATAAAAGTGAAAAATTAGTATCTTTGCCATTGATGTGTTCCGGATTTTAATTTATTTTTTAAATATATGAATACGGACGTTTTTTTAACTAAAATCTCTACAAAAATGAATATGTGGTAAATTGTGGTAGATATAAAATCCAAAATTAAAAAAAAAATACTTAAAAAAAGAAAAGAAAAAAGTTTCTTAAAAAATTCCTTATTGGGTATGTTTGTTTGATGAATAAGTAAAAAAAACATATTTTAACTTTTTTTTGGGGGTATAGGTGAAGCAACTTCGCTACCTTCCTTGAGTACTACCGTACACACGCTTGAGTTTATATGCATGTTCACAAGCTATTTTATTTATTTATTTATTTAACGTCTATCATATTCAGTTAAAAAACTGATTTATAAAGGAGGACAACAATAAAAAGATTGTAAATTAAAAAAGGGGCGACGGAGGGGGAAGGAGGCCAACATCTTGACACCCCAGTGCCTTACACTCTACTAATCTAATGAGCAAAGCCTGTTATGGATCACTTTTCTCTTCGTCCATACGTTTCACGATAAAGACCGAGCATGATCTCCGATAAGCATGCGGTTGGCTTGTTGGCAATGCAAAATGTTTTGGTGACCCTGGAGCCTCACTCAAAAGGGAAAGTTGTTGCCCGCACTCACCAAAAGATAACAACTGTGTACCTTCACATCTGAGAGCTTCCACTATTTGGGTCGCCGTACCTGCTTGCGTCTATTATTGACAATATCTAGATGTGCGGGAGTGTTTGACAGTCTGGTCAGGTCGCGATACTAATTCTCGGGTTTTACGCCGGGTCATGAATACTTCTGAAGTATCTTATGCATTATAATTTCAGTAAATAACATAATAATTGAGATTATTATATTTTTTTTTCTTCTGTGTTTTCATTGGCATTTTGAATTATAATATAAAATAGGCTAAAAGTTAAAAATTGTCTGGACCGGCACCTCCACCATCCTCAAAAATAATAATTTGTTATAGTTCGTCCGTTTACATTTGACGAATATCGGCAGATTCACTGACTCAGGGGGAACTAACCACTTGTACAATTACGGGTTTTGTATTTAAATATCAGGTCTTCGCTGACCGGCGTCAATGTTGCACCGGGTCTGTTGATATTTCATTGTGCGCCTCTTTGGCAACCATGAAGCACAATGGAAACCAAACTAAGTGATTGACGAGGGTTGCTATCATTATAATAGATATGTCAATCATTGGGGATCTCCGAGACTATTTCCGGTGAGTCAAGAAAGATGATCTTGTCAAAGGTTGAACAAATCTGGTCTTTTGTCCCTTTGAGGAACTCCAAATTCGTCAACTGTAAACGGACGAACTATTTCTTAAAATCGTGTACCTCTGCTGATCGGGTTCACACCCAAATACCGGGCCCGACACGAGATGTCAGATACCCGCACACCACTAATAATATCGTTAACAAACCTGACGCAAATAGTTTCAGAAAGTATTATGATGATTGTGTCACTGAGGCGATGTAAGTGCTTGATGGATTAGGATGTTACCAGAATTGCCTTGCAACGACTTTCAACCTTTTCGTTACCACCATAGCCATATGGCAAAAATTTCGCGGGTAAATGTTTTGGTTTGTCAGTTTAGCCCCATTTTTTGTAAATAAAAAATAAATACATTTCCCCCAATTCAATGGGACAAATAAAGCCTTTTTTGGAGAAGATTGTAAATTCACAACAGCTAAAAAGGATAAACAAGGGAAAAATTGGTTAGTCCCGGAAAAGAAAAAAATTCCCAGTACTGCTGTTATTTGAAATACACAAATGAATGCAAATGAATTCAGACAAAAAATCTAGTTTTCGGAATGCACTTAAAATTAAAATTTTAACAAAAAATGAAGATTTTATTCAAAATCCACAATTTGACGAAAATTGCATTTTGCATGCATTTTGCAATAATTGCAATTGCATGAGAAAAAATGAAAAAAATTGAATTTTAATAGTTAACCTTACCTCCAGCCAGTAACAGCGTGATTCCTAATACAAGCATTGTAGTCCGAGTGAAAGAGCACCACTAGTTTCTTCGGCTCTGACTTAGTGCTGTGTACGATGAACCATTTAGTGTTGATAGTAAAGTTCGTTGAAACAACTACGTACGAACTCAAAATATTCACATATCAAAACTAAAATTAAAAATTAAATTATCCCAAAAAATTAGTTCCAGTAATTGGTATCCGTTAAACCCGCCTTAAATCACAAAGCAACTTGAGAATGGCAGTAATATTATCTCAAAAACTTTGTTTTAAATCTACTATTACAGCCGAACCAGCCATGCAGTGTACAGATGCAGCTACGCTTATTTGAAGTTGTTCACTTCTGCAGGGAAACGAGGGAGGAGCGTGGGTGGATCTGGGAGATAACTGTCGAACTTACTTCCTGCGATAGCCGAGTGTTTGTTTGTGTAGATCACATTGACCTTGTGTCCACGCTGCATACCCGTGGGTGGTATGACTTTAACGTGGATCACTAGGTAAAACATTGCTTGATATATTGGACAACAACTTGTTCGGTAACTATAGTTTTCTAGTAATGATGGTAAAATTGGAGGTAGTTTAAATTAGTTTAAGTATCTTCTTGCTCCTCGATTTGGTTAGTCGGAAAATAATCCCGTAGGTGGCATTGTTAATATTTAATACAATTCAGAAATGAAAAAGTATCCCTACCGGTGTTCGAACCCGAAACGCCTACCTGGAATGTAGGAGACCCGGGTTCGAACCCAGGTCGGGATGGACTTTTTTAAATTTCTGAATTGTATTAGATATTAATTTATTGCTCGTTGTTACTATACATTTACATGGACATGGACCTAAGAAAATTTTTAAACAATAATTATTCATGAATCCATGATCTTCTTACTCTGTAACCAACGAAAAACAACTAACTTTTCGTAGGAAATTCTCTCACAACAGAAACAACACAACATTCCCTTGTTTAGTGTTTAGTTTGTGTGCTCGCGCCATCGTTTGAATCTAGTGCGAGTTTCGGGTGCTCCCACTGCAGCGTTGAGAACGCTACCTTTCTCAGGCGGTGTCCTGTGAGTGTGGTCTAATCAGCTGTTTTTGACATTGAAAGTCAAACTGACAGAACAGCGTGGTTTTCTCTCGTGCTTGACGAGAAGTCGTATCGTTTTTGTCGAGATAATCTACCGGGGCCTACTTGTACGGATGCGGAAGTTCTTGCCCTCTTTCTTTGGTATCTTCGGTTGACGACGGATGTGTCTGTCTGGGCTGGGGACGATTCAGTGCTTCGAGAAGTGAATGTTTTGCAAGCATGGTTTCCACTTTCGGCATTCTACATCGACGAGATGTAAATCTTGCTGGTAAGATATTTCTGCTACTCTTGTGAACCAAGTTGCCTATAGCAGAGTCTGGCCTGCATTCGTGTTTATAGAAATACAGATTTTATTGTTTGAATTAGGCCTAGGGCCTAAACAGTTGACCTATGGCTAGGGGCTACATAGATCCTAGGCCTAGCCCCTACAAAGATTGATCCAGGCTTTCCTCGCTTAGGCCTACAATTTGTGTCACCATATCCTGAGCCCGGGGGTTTGTGGGTTCAAAGAGCGCAGGCTTGTGGTGGTCACGTGTAAACGTATCACAGTTTGACAGCTAAAGTGGACTCCGTAGAGCAGTAAAGTACAGTCACATCTAGTGCGACCTTGGCCCTCCCTATATCTTGTATGGGGATGATATTGATGGAGCAAATGTTGAAACGTTGATCTTGCGCGGCATTATAGTAATGTAGGCAGCAAGAAGAGTTAACCACTAAGCTCAGGGCTGCAGACAAGTGGTTTTCGATACTCGGGAGGTTGTCGGCCCGATTCCGGCAACCGGTAATCCAGAAGGAAACTCGACCACCAAACATGTAAACAAAATAAAAACAAAAGCGAACGGTGTCACGAGGGGAACAAAACAAGTTTGAAAATAAGAGGCAGACAAGTGACAACATTATTCTACAAACCTATATTTCTAAATGTCTTTCTTCTCATAGAATTTAGAAAGGGTTTGTTTTTTGATAGGATAAACTGCCCAAAGTTAGAAACTTGTTTCCGCCTTTTGGGCCCTGGGGCCCATAGTCGATGAGCCACGGCTATATACACGCACACAACGTGTCGATTACCATTGTTGCCGTAATAAAAGACGGGAATCTGAATATTAATAGTGGAAGCACATTTCAGCCTTTGGGGGGGGGGGGGGGGGGGGCGAAATAAAGGCTACACTAAAGAAACGGGTGTTATATTTTAAGAGTATAAATTGCTTTTCCCACAAGGAATTCTGGGAAGTAAATTACCCCACGTGGAGTTGAAAACCTCGTTGACCAACCACAATATGAGTTTCGAAGAGTGACTTATAATAGGGTGGCTAAATGAATTCAAACTACACAATATAGAAAGGGGTTACCTGAGATAATTGGCAGCCAAATTCAAGAAATGGAAACCTCAACGTATTGTAACAAAGAAGACAATTTGTTTGAAAAGGGATTAATGTTATCTTTTGATGGGTAGCGTCAGAGCGAATAAACTTTAATTCCGCATCGAAAAGCCCAAGTCAACACATCCCGCAAAATAAGCCGGTGTGGTATTTGACGCTTATAAGCTACACCAAACAAAATATTTCCTAAATATTTTAACAGAGGGGTAGATTTCGTGACAAATCGTTCGTTTTGGGAGATTTTTTATCTTGAAGATGATGGCATGGGCCCAACAACGTGCTTCTAGCGCCAATGTCAAATCAGTGAATGGTCAGACTTCGTCCACCTCGGATGACTTTAGCATTCGCGTGGAAGTTATACTGTTGGTTGATTGTTTGATCGTGACAAAAATATAATCATAGTTGGTGCTTCTTACAGTTTTTAGTGTGCACAGTAATATTTGCAATTTGGTTAACTCATATATTATTTGTTGCGCGCGATGTATAAAATGTGCAACTATTTAAAACGTATTGTTTGGGGGGTGATTAGTGGAATTAACTTAAAAACAAAGTAAGTGATCGGTAATTGCGGCCTAGAGTCAATAATTTAATATACTATTTGAAGTGCATTGTGAATCGGTAAAAATCAGATTTCAAAAAAGTGTAAAATAAATTATTTATGTTATTAACTGTTGTTCATAAAAAACGTTGAAACAATACATTACAAATAAAATAATCCAGTTCTTACAACAATAAAATAAGTACAAACTCATAGTTTTTGGTTTTTGGCATCATAATGGCGAATGTATGTGAACATTGACGTGTCACCAGTTAAGTACTATAAAAAACATGCAAAAGGTAAATTTTTTAAAGAGTGATTTAAAAACAGTGCGTGTTAAATGTGTACTCTAAGTTTCGTGAACCCACCCACAAAAAAAAGTAAATGAGGAATAGAAATGACGTCATCTTTTGGTGGTGTAAGTCAGGCTTCTATAAAAAGGATAAAAAGAGAAATGAACAGCAGTAATAAAGTGAAAACTCCCAATAGATCCCGGCCCAATGCAAAAGGAAGTCCGAAAACAAAGCCTATTTGTGACGAGTTCACTAAAAATGCAATTAGAAGAAAGGTTCACGAGTTTTTAGAGAAAACTCAATACCTACTATAAATACAGTTTTAGGTGCAATCAATAGTGACCCAGATCTGCCAAATATGTCGCGTTCGACTTAAAACGTACAATGCGTTCTATAGGCTTCTCCTTTTTTAAAAAGAAATAGAAATTCCGTACTTATTGAACGCGAAGATATCAGTGCGTGGAGACGCCGTTACCTCCGTCTAATTAGGCAGTATCGAACAGAAGGGCGTACTGTATACTATTTAGACGAGACGTGGAGCAATGCTGGCCAAACACGGGGACAGGTGTGGCAAGATACGACGGTGCCCTCAGCCCGTCGGGCTCTCTTGGCAGGTTTGACAACAGGCTTAAAAAACCCCAGTGGGAAAGGTGGTCGAATCATTATCCTGCACATCGGAAATGAAAATGGTTGGGTGGAAGGTGGCGAATTAGTTTTCCGCTCAAAACGAGACACGGGAGACTATCACGAAGAGATGAATGGACAAAAATTTAGAGACTGGTTTAGAGCCGTACTGCCCAAGCTAGATCCCAACTGCGTAATTGTGATGGACAACGCCCCCTATCATTCGGTCAAGATAGAAAAGTTGCCGACACAAGCTTGGAGGAAGGCGGACTTACAGACATGGCTAAAGAACAAGGGAATCAACTTTAACGATGACATGATAAAAAGCGAACTGATGGCATTAGCTAAGCTAGAAAAGCACAACTACGATAAGTATGAAATTGACGAGATGGCTGCAGATTCTGGCCGGATAGTATTGCGCCTGGCTCCATATCACTGCGAGCTCAATCCAATCGAGCTGATATGGAGCCAGGTCAAGGGGCATGTGGCAGCAAAGAACACCACATTTAAAATACAAGATGTGGAACGTCTGGTAAGAGAGGGGATAAGATTAGTAACCGCGGAACAGTGGGCAAATTGCGTGCGTCACGTTGTTGACGTGACCGAAAAAAGGTTTTGGGAATTAGATTTTATGATTGATAATGTTGTGGATCGCCTGGTTATACACGTGGGGGGCGATTCCTCTTCCGACAGCGCGAGTGACGACTGTGACATCACGGACATCGAGGAAGCTGCGTCTGCAGATGATGATAATGTGTTGGCTCTTCCACTTGATCCTTCACCTTCAACTTCATTCGTTTAAGGTTTTCCGTTATATACAGGTAAGCCACGCTCATACTACTAGGAAAACACCAAAGTCGTTGTTTGACGAGTGAGTGAGCCATGTGTTGAGTACCCGGGAACATTCCCCTTCTTCCCCCTACCAAAGGCCTCTATAGGCTAGAGTGGTGCATTATGGCCTCAGTTGACACTCAAAACCCTATTAATTATACCTTTATTATTAGACTTTTATTATTATTATAAAAATATTATTATTATTATTATTATTATTATTATTATTATTATTATTATTATTATTATTATTATTATTATTATATAGGCTTGATAGCTATTCACTATACTTGCAACCAACTTGCATCGGATGTGATTGTACTTTGTTATTTCGGAGAGGCCCATCCTTCCCGTCAAACTCGGACAGGTTATAACCTTTCATAATAGAGCAGGCGACATCCTAGTTTCTTTGAACCCTAAAACGCCGGGCTCAGGATATGGTGGACACAAACATTAGGCTAGCAGACTTGTTGGGCGAGAGGATCTTTCGTGGGTCGAGAAGTGAAGGGTCAAGGTCAAGGACTGGTGTCGAGCTAGGGCGTAGGCCTAGGCCTACTTGCCTCCATCTTGTGATTGATCGAGCATGGTTTCCGGAGGGATTGTGATTTTTGTTAGAGAACCTCTTGCTGCTAGAGTAGGCCTACAGATTTCTACCTTACCAGAACCTTCTAGGTTAGGCCCTATACGTCCTGGATAGGTAGCTTTTGTTTTTCTGTCTTTGTTGAGATAACTTCCTGTGCAAGACTCGGACCAGTTGGACGCCCCTGTTTAGAAATTGCTGCTCTCCCTAGCCCCTAGGCAAGGTCAACTTAGGCCTAGCCTAGGCTAGGCCCTAGCCTAGTTATTTTTACCCCCAAATGCTAGCCTAGATGAAGGCTAACATTCTCATCACATTTTAAAGTAGGCCTAAAAGCCCTGTTGCACGTTCTCGCCAGCTCGGGCGAGTCATGGAAAAGGTCCAATATTATATAGGCCTAGGTAGCGAGTAAAGTTAGCGAGAGCCAAACCTAATGGATCAAGACTTGTTGTTGATCTATTCTTGTAGTGCGACAGGCCTAGGCCTATTGCTGACACGGCTTTACGTTAAATTTGTGTTCAATGGCAAGGCAAAGTAGCCCTGGCCTACCGTTCCGTGTAAATGTAACATTGCTGCTGTGGCCTTTTAGTTTAGGCCTAATCCAATGTCCGAGGGAATATGCTTTTGCTGTTGCAAGACTTAGGCCGGGATAGGCGATAGTAAAGTCTAAAGAGTGTTTCATCGGAACGTATAGCCGTGGAGGCTAGTATTCGATATAAGTGTGTCCGCATAGGACTCGCTATGTTGCCGATATAGGCCTAGCATACCAAGTGACTCGTTGTGTTAATCAAAGGAACATTAACGTCTAGGAGGGCCTGCCTTGGCATGCTTTCGGATGACCACGTCACCACCACCACCACCATGTCCTTTGCTTTCATGAAAACTGTTTAAGATTAAATTAGAGAATCAAAGGCTGCTACGGTATATTTATCAGTGATTTGTCGGAACGGTTTTTGTAATTCATGTAGCCATCCGAGACAGACGGACAACTATTTTGTGTTGTATTGTGTATACCGGTAGGGCCTACGCCTACCACCTTTTTAACCCATTGGCGCTGACTTACGGAACCGTTCCGTATTCCACGAGTATGGCCCAAAAATTTACATACGGAACAGTTCCGTGTCCGTTCAGTTCGTCTTTCAATTCGCGCCAAACTGGCATAGTTCGGACAATCTCACACAGATAGCAGCACTATATGGAGGCTGACTCTTTTACCGACGTGGTCGATTTTTTCCCCCGATAAATTCTCGAACACGGCCATTTCACAGACGACTACAAATAATATGAAGGCCTACAAATTGTCAAGGCGGTGCGCCCTAACAGAAATAGGCTTCTCAGCTGTTGTTTACTTCGTAAAACTGACGTAAAGCTCCTGAATGTTACGAGATATGAAGAATCTGAAGGCGATTGTGCTGAATTTCCAATGAGCGTGATATATTGTGAGATTCAGGAAGTGTTGATTAGCTTGCAAATGAAGCAAGCGATAATAATGATGTGGATGAAGACTAGAGTAGTACTTCTAACCGCAAGATAAAATAAGACGATGCCACAAGTAGGGTTAGGCCTAGGGCTGGCGGGAATATACACTAGAAAAGCAAAGCATATGAACTAAAAACAATAGGCCTAGGCCTTCAATTTTGTGCATTCACGCGATTTCGGCCCGTAGGCAGGGTGCGGCGGGGTGCCATCCCCCGTAATACGGATTTAACTGGATCCGTACGGGCAAAATAAGCAAAATCAACTGGTGGCTCAATGGGTTAACTCTAACCTCGTGACCTTTTCTACTACTACCATGTTACTTACTACCGGTCCGGTAGTAGGCCTAAACCATTGTGCCTATAACGTTCAGCACATAGGTAGCTTTGTAACCATTTTCTTGTAGCCTATTGGGACTGAGTATTGAGAGTCCAGATTTGTGATCTCAATGTAGGCCTAGGTGGTAGGCAGTTATAGGTAAACTAGATTCTTTTCAACTAGGCTTAAGCATTCTTCTACTTTCTAAAGTGTCGCTACAAACTCCTTTGTTCCTGTTGTCGTAGTTTTATCTTTTAGCAAAGAATTTGCTTGTTTTTGTTATTTTTGCTTCTCCGTCGCTTCTAGAAATTAAAGCAGTCTAGTCCCATCTTCTCAAGTTTAGCCGTGGTATGGTTCAATCTGTACCGTAGTACTGTAGTTTCAACTTTCATCTGCGCCCCATTTTACTGCACATTCCTTGACGTTGTTTGCCTTCTCTTTCAACATCCTTAACATCAGCCTCCTCAAGCATGTTATTATTTTTGCCGTTTTCCTTCAATATTATTGCCTTTACCATGGTAAGACAAAAACGCGGTTGAATTCTTATTGCACAAGTTTCATTTGAATCATTTCACACCATTCAATGACGTCACTGGCTTTGTTGCGCTCTGAAGGCCTACTTACTTTCAATTTCCTTCACACAAACACTAGGTCTACGCAGCAAATTTCATGAAGGCCTATTTGCAATTTCCTACAATATAATTCCTTTGTAGGCCTATCTACTAGATTTCTATAAAGCGTGGTTTAATTCATACTTCGTGTACGCGTACGGTACGCCTCGGTTTACTTGCGATGCACGACGTTCTTAGTAGTTCTGTGCCTTCCTCGATGCATTCTCATTTTTTCCGTTTTCATTCAATATCATTGCTTGGGTGATAGTGCCTCTCTAGGCTGGTAGTGTTGGGTGGGGAAAGATTGATATTTGATAGGAGCCTAGGAGCCAGATTTACACAACCAAATAGGAGCAAATTGTGCCATAATGATATGCGACTAGACTAGCTAGCTTTGCTTTGGAATTATATCAATATTAGGCATTTGGCTTCCTTTCCAAGTCTAAGGTGTTTGCATAGGGTTGTTATTAAGGTTGCCGTTGCCGTTCGATATGAATTTGAATATCGATAATTGCGCATGTGCAATCGATAAATATTGATATTTTTTACGTTGATCGATAATCGAATAAAAATTAGACCAATACTTTTTGCATACCGACGCGTACCATGGCCATTTTCGAGTGCATCCTTTTGTTCCTTCTATTTGCTCCAAACAGGGTTTTTCCGTCTTTCACAAGAGCGCCCCTCGCATGACTGGCCGGCCCGACGACTACTAGAGCGCGCTACGTATGGTAGTGTAAACAGATGCTACCTGACTCGTGTGTTGTCTTTGTGAAGGTCGTGCTTCTCAGAAATCTCAGTTCTGTGAAGTTTTATTTCAGCTTTTGTTGCGATTGTCGTTCATTCATTTCCGAGATATTATCAATAACTAGGCCTATTCAATGCTCAGCTAGGCCTATTTATTATGTGACTAGAGAAATAATATTCGGCATTACTTTGGAAGACGACGACAATATAATATTGGTCTGAGAGAACTGATAAGTCAAATGATAATATTATCGTAGCGATACCGAGTGTGCGCGGGGTGGGGAGGAATGCATCTCGATAGATGCTTGTGTTGACCTTGAGTGGCGTACTCAATATATGTTGTGATGAGGCGAGGTTGAGCAATCGGCGCCTGCAGGCGCGGCGAGTGAAGCCACCCAGCAACATACGCACGCCATGCAAGCTGCCTACACTGCAGCAGGGCAGGGGCGATATATTGCGCTTCAGACTTCGCGCCTTACGCTTGTTGTAGATCTCGTAGTAGACAATTTTTTCACAGAATAAAGCGATTAATGATTTGACTAGAAATATTTTATAAAGTTCTGTAGAGCGAGCGGTTAATCACAAAATTTTGGAGGGTGAGCTATTCGATTATCGATCAATTCGAGAAGACTGAATCGATTATCAATCTATTATTATTTACTACCATTCAGAAATTAAAAAAGTCCGCCCCAACCGGGATTTGAACCAGGGGTCTCCCGCATTCCAGGCAGGCGTCTTAAGGTTGGGGTGGACTTTTTACTTTCTGAATTGTAGTAAATAATAACAATTACACCTACGGGAATGTTTCCCGACTAACCAAATTGAGAAACGACTATCAATCGTTTCAGGAATTAATCGTATCGATCAATATATATTGATTATCAAACGGCAACCAATTGTTATACTTACAAACTAAATGAGGTAGAGCCTACCGGTATTCCCATTACAACCTGAAAATAAATTATTTATTTATTGCTACACAATTTTTGCTCTTCACTGCGGTAGGCCTAGGCCTAGGGTAGGCCTACTTTTTCTTTACATTGTTTTATTAAAATATTTGATGTTGCCTAACTTTTGTAGCAACAATGTAGTTGCCTCTTAAATGGGTTAAGTAGGTACCAAAGTAAGGGAGATTGTCTAGGGTTGTTAGTTAGGCCTACTCAGATAATGTAGTGTTCACCTCCTCTGGAAGCTTAAGTGTTAACACTTGGTTATTGTTCCGTTTTCCAGCAACCGAACCTATTTGGCGGTGAGCAATGCTACACTCTCTACTTGAAACTCGATGCTCTTCCTGAAGATCCACCGTCGTCTTGAACAACTCCGCGGTCTGCTCTCCGAGCTCCAGCTTACCTCGAGAGTCGAGACTTCTTACGTCAGCATTGTCGGCATCTAGTTCTTTGGTGAGAGACTTTATTTTTTATTGATTTTCAACATCGGCAAACTTTAAACCGCAGTAGTCAATTGTCATACTTGGGGAAGGAACTTTTAACTTAAGTTGCCTAAATACGTTCATTTGATTCATACAGACTTTACCTTGGAACTCTCAGTTTTAAACAGTTTTATTTTTAAGTGGGTTTTCTTTTTGGTCATAACAATTACCTACCAGTGAAACGTGGAATTCTGAAATTTCCTATTTTCTCTGCAATGGTTTGTAGGTAGGGGTACTGAATGTTTTTCATAATTGTACAATTAAATCAAGGCAGTACATTTTAATGTTTTGCCCTTCGTTTATTTTACTGGGGTTAATTAAATAAGAAAATTGCTTGGTACGGTACCTACATTAAATTAACTTTATTGCTCGAAGTTACAACCATTTTTAGATTTATTAACTTCATAAAGTTATTTCTTGTAGGGTGCAGTGAACTTCCAAAATATGTTTTGTTAAGTAGGCCTAACTTCTCCAAGTTTGGCAACTGAAGGCCACGGATTGATTCCAGCCAGTTCCACGTTAGACTATTTGTGATGTACACTCTAGGCCTATTCAAACTTTAGGCCTAATTGGAATCAATTATTTAAATTTCATTTTTACGCTAATTAGTTTTTAGATTTTTTTGTACAAATTCACGTACTAATAATAAATAAACTTAGGCCCAATAACTTACCACATCACTAAATCTCTCCATTTTGTACAAAGAATTGTGAAATTAATTAAACATGTAGGCCTACACAATTGGCAATTGAATATTTCAACCATTATAAATAACAACAACAATGACTGTTTAATACCGTTGGCTTTTATTTTTGAGAGTAGGCCACCAGTAATTAAATCCATACACCTGACATCCAAACATGTAATCAACTTTTATTTTCTAGTCATGGTAGGCCTACACCTGCTCATTACGCTGGCGAACGGCTCCACTCCCTCGTACTTCATCTCTACCAAGGAAGGTCGTCTGTACTGAGTGATCTCGCACAACTCTGCAGTCAGCGTTGCAGTTATCCAACTCGGCTCAAGACTTGTACGCTGACATGTCGTCATCGCGGAAGTAGTCAATTAGCCTAGATAAGGTAAGATAATTAGGCTATTTATTGTCAATATTATGATATTGTATATTTTGAAATAATTCTACACCTGCAGCTTCGTTCTGTTCCTAAATGAAATAATATAAGGTGACGGTGTTTGTGTAGGGTAGTGCTGAGATTATGTCAGTTATATGCTGGGTTAAACCTAATAGTAATGATAATTAAAACCTAGACCTCTCAGTCTCACTAATTTGAATAGGATTCTAGACCAGGTATTCTGGAGTTGGCTGTGGTGCTAATACTGCTGGTAGTGAGAGCTACAGAGTTAACATCTGTGTTTTTGTTTCAACAACTAATTGTTCTGCCATTCAGTAATGTCAGATCAATTAAAACAAAGCTCATCCTTTGTTGTAATTCAAAAGTATTTTTCCTTCTTTCCAGCTGCCATACAACACCGGTCACTGGATGAAGCACCGCCACCCAAGCGTGTTCCTCATCGTCCACCGCAAGACTGAAGTCTGCTCCTAGTCCAGCCCTCGCGAGCAACGTTCAAGCAGATTACTTGAGGTGAGTTGATTTTATTAACTAGTCTTCATCATGTTTCATTACAGTAAACCCGTTTCTATTCCAACTAGAGCAGATTGAATATAGCTTGTCCCTATAAAATAGATCCAGGCCTTCATCAGACTTATGTTAAGGGCTTCACTGAATTACTTTAAATTCCTTGAATTGATATTTAAAAGTATGGTAGCTGTTGCTGCAGATACTAAAAACTCTGCAAACCTAAGTAGGTAAGACTACCATACAAATCTCTAGGCCTACCTTGAAATTGTTTTGAAACTAGCTAGGCATAGATTTTGAATGTTTTTCATCTTCAAATGTATCTAGGCCTAAATAACTTTCAACAATTAATTTTTCTACCTTTTGCGTCAGATTAAAACATACAACATAGTTTGCCCTCCATTGTAGTTTGAAAGTACGTTAAAAAGTTGTCTAACAAATGATCTCTTCTTTCCAGCTGCCTAGGACATTGGTCGAGAGTCCCCCGGAAGCATATCGCCACCTCTGTCTCTCCGTCCACCACAAGACCGAAGTCCGCTCCTAGCCCAGCCCGCATCAGCAGCGATCAAGCGGATGACTTGCGGTAAGCTGATTTCAGTGGTATTTAAACTTCTTGTTCCATTGTAGTACTACAACAGTAGGCCTACTAGGGATGTCAATACCCGGATATTTTCGTTCCGGATACCCGCGATCGATATCCGGGCTACCCGCGGGTAGTAAATGTTTGATTTATCGTCATGGGTGTCATATGAGTCAGAAAATCATTGGCAGTTGCAAAGTATTGGCGAAAGGGCACGTATGTTTTAGTGTACGATGACTCGCGATTCATGGGATCGGAGCAACATCAAGCGAAAAGGAACACTGTTTGATTACTACGGTAGGCCTACATTCCTTTCATGCGCATGCATATGTATGCAACCGAAATCGGATTGTAGGCTGCTCAAGGTCAAATCTTGCCTAATCCTGATGCTCGCGCTCCCCGCGCACTACTTCCGTATCAGTTCATTCAAAGTGATCGTCCACTTCTTGTTATCTCATCTTTCACTTCATACCAAATTAGGATGGTACATGCACACGTTCACCAATTATCCTTGATCAGTAAACAATTTTTATTTTATGCTGTTTTTATCCTGTGTGCGACCAGGCGAACTGCGTTTTCTCAAGAACCAATTTAGACCTACAGTCATTGTTTCATTCATACGCGCACGAGTAGTTTTGAATTTCAACACCCTTCCAGTCTTCACATCGGCAGCTTTGAGCCATCGCAAATCGTAGGCCTACACTCTAACGTCATCAGGCCTACAACCGGGCAGAACCGCAGAACCCTCATTTTTTAGTGTTTCTGCGCTTCGATTACGAAATTTGGCTCATTGGCATCTGTTTTGTCTCGAGTGCAACCGATTTCGTATAGTTTGCTCAAGGTCATGCCTTGTTTGCCGCCATCTCTAAGCTGGCCCCACCCAACTAGTGCCGAATTCCATATCACATTACAGGGCTCGACAAATTTTAAAAAATCTACTTGCCCAGCTCCAAAATTTTAGTTTCCCAGACTCAATTCAAGGTTGATACAATAATTTTCTTTATTTTTACATGTGTACGACAATTTTCTTTTTTTTAACAATAGCCACGAGTCAATAACTTTACCGACTTTAAGTACCGTACCCGCTTTTTATCATACTCTCGGTCATATTTTACTTTTTTGGCAGGTTCATTAGCTAGGTCTAGCCTAGGCAGTGATGGGCCTAAGCCTATCTCATCTTCGTTAATTGCGAGTGGCTTAGTAGCCGTAGGCAGAGACGTACGTTGAAGCTACTCCACTAGGGCTACAGTTAAAAAGTTCCGTAAATCTATTTAAGAATGGTTCAATATTACGCAATGGTTTTAATTAAAGTGTCAAAAATGGTTGGAATTTCACGAAACGGGAGAAGGTAAACAAATCTCAGATCTCCATTTTCTCTACAGCTGTGAATACTGAATTATGGGTAAAGTCGATAAGTCGATATCGATCGGAAATGCGATTGTAGTGGGTCGTGGTGCAGCCTGTGGCAAGTCTTGGAACTACATCGAGCGTCGTCGCCTGTCGATAAAGTAGGTTTCTGTTCAGTGAAATCTTACGCGATTCGAGTTTTTAACCAAATTTGTTGGTTTCCCGTACGGGCAACTAACTATAAATTATGGTTGCCCGTGCCCGGAGTGTTAGTTGCCCCGGGCAACTTGGGCATAGGCATGTTTGAGCCCTGCATTATTCACCAATTTCCCGCTCCTTAGGCCTTAATTTTGTCACATAATTGGATGAGCGTAGCGAGCGAAGCGAGTGAAGCGAAGACTTCAATTTCACTGACCCCCAAAAAATTTAGCTCGGGTGTTTTTTTTTTTGTTTTTTTGTTTTTTTGTTTTTTTTTTTGTTTGTATTTTTGTCTGTTTGTTCGCTCTCTACCGGGCAAACGGCATATGCGATCTTGATGAAAATTTGACAGGACCTTCGAAATCTCTGAACTTAGACTTGCTACGTTTTTGGGTACAATCGAAGAAATATTTCTCATGAATATCGTACTTTTACGATTTTTTTCGATTTTTAGTGCGATATTTTCGTCACATTTTGGCCGATTTTGACCAAACGGGTAGGGCTACAACGTTCATATTTCACATGGACATTAAGGTAATGGTGATGTATTGCTTTCTGAAAGAAAAAGTTGAAAAAGTTAGCCAGAATCTATAGAAATAAAGCTTTTAATATAAGTTTTTTGATTTTTGTGCGATTTTTTCGTGCCATTTGGGCCAATTCTGACCAAACGGGTGGGGCTACAACGTTCATATTATACACGGACATTAAGGTTATGGTGATGTAGTACCTTTTGAAAGAAAAAGTTGAAAAAGTTAGCCAGAATCCATAGAAATAAAGCTTTTAATATAAGTTTTTTACGGTAAATAATACCAATTGACAATAAACAAAAGAAACTTGACAACATTCACCTACAATGCGTAGGCAGCAAAACAAAGCACTTGCAAAAGTAAAGTTATCCCACGCAAACTAAAACCTTTAAAAAGCTCATCCATCAACGCGGCGGGACTTAAGCGTTTTCCTAGTAATAAATATCGGACACTTGAATAACGCTGTTACCATAGATGGCTGTAACTATCAAAACATCTGCTGACATCAAACTTCACAAAGACAGAACACTCATCGCTACAATCACAGCAGCCACCCACGAGGGGGAGGGGTATAATGACGCGATGTATTGTCTGTTCCGTGAAAAAAGATAACGATGGACAAAGGAAAGAACGGGTAATTCCGGGTAATTGAAAATTGGACCAGTACCTGTTGACACCCTACAGTAAACCCCTCTTTATGCTAACTAGAGCAGATGCCATAATATAGACCCTAATAATAACAACCTCCCAAAAACTCCCTTGCCAGCCTCCGTCAGCAAAACAAACTATTAGAGGCTCAATGGATCCCTAGCCACTGCAAGATCATGGGGAATGAAAAGGCAGACTTCTTGGCAAAAAGTGCAACAAAAGCACTGCGCAAAAAAAAATGTCAAAACTAAGATCAAATCAACCACAAAAAAGATCTTTATGAACACCACAGAAGAGACTTCACGACTAAAGAACTGGTGGACCAAGATCAAGAAAGGGCCAGACAAAGACTGGTCGAGAAAGACGGCCATCACCCATTTCCGGCTTGTGACCGGTCACGACGACTTGCAACACCACCTGCACCGTTTTAATATTGCCAATGAACCGGCCACCTGTAAACTTTGTAATTTAGAAGATCAAGACAGAACGCATCTCTTTAGATGCGCCGCCCTCAAGAGTGACATTGACTCCCTGCCCGATGAACTGAGCAGAATAGAAAAGGAGGCAGTCTTATATTGGATAGCAAGACAGAAGAATGGCTAAAGAGGCCAACTTTGCACAAGAAAGAAAAAAAAACAACCTTAATCAACGGTTTGACTTGTTTAGTAAAGTAGTTAGGTCTAATTAAGAGTTTGTACAAGAAGGGGTTCACTAGGGCTGTGCGAGTCTCGACTTTTCGAGATTCGAGCGAGATTAAAGTGCTGCTCGAATCTCGCTCGATCTCGAGATCATACTGCTCGGAAAAACGAGTCTCGCTCGATCTCGATCTCAAATTGCTCGAAAAATCTAGTCTTGAGATATCTCCGTCACGGACCACGGTGGTCGTAATTATGCGGGACCTTGCGTTATGCGACGTGGTAAAGTAATATTTATTCCCCGATTTTTGCGTAATAATTTCATATTGCCATGCCACATTGCCGAGAAATCTCTAGGCCTAGATGAGCTAGGCCAATGGCTATAGGCCTAGGCCTGAGTCCCGGTTCCATTCCGTGATCGGAGCTTTGATAAACCCGAAGATCGGAGGCCTAGGGCCTACTAACAAATGACGCATAAAATAGGCTTCACTTTAAAACACTTTCCTCTACAGAACGAAAGCTAGGCTAGGTACTTCTAGCACTAGCATACACCCAATAAATGACAACAAGACATCCATCTACATTTTATTTTAGGCCTCCTTGACGAAATTTCACAAATTCGTTGCCAATGCGCATGCGTCTGTCGACGCGCACACAGATCGCGCATTTTGACTGGTCACTGGTAGCGCACTCTATCGTGCGTGCTACTGAACCACCGCCGTCTGGATGTATGTAAGATACAAAATAGCTGCTTGTCATGGCTCAACAAAATTCGGTCATGACTTTCAGTGAACTTTCAGTCGGTAAAGAAGTTCATGCCCCCCTTAACTAACACCATCTATGGTTCAAAGCTGGAACTAGATCTGTGAAACTTCCTTTACATACCTGAGTTTGTTGTCATAATTCATGGAAAATAAACAATTCCTTAATAATATAAAACGTTCCAAGTAAATAAAAATATAATTATCACCTTTATTATTCATTAATTAAAAGCCCGGCCATAAGTCCCAATCCTAAACCTGAAATAAATCTACTTCCGCCCCCCTTAACTAGCCCTATCTAGCGGCAGACCGACAAAGCTCTATTACTTTTGCATGTCAATCATTTAACATGGGGAAATCCGAGCCATGACAAGCAGCTATTTTGTATCTTACATACATCCAGACGGCGGTGTACTGAACTGAAGCGTGATTTGTGAAGTTGGCGGTAGAGAGCAGAGAGCACTTTATCGACTCGTTATCGACTCCAACGGAGAAACTACTTTATCGGTTTCTTACGACATTCATTAAAGGATCCTTGATTAAAGGGGTATTACACTGAGGCCGCTGTAGGTGTTGTTATTTATTATTTTCACTACCAAATTAATGTGATTAAACTAATAAAGTTAGTAACAAAAATTATATTTCGTTCAACATGTAGCCTCCAGGCCTAAGCCTAGGACCTCTGAGATAGGCTAGGGCTAGGCCTACTCCACGCCTGCCCTAGGCCTAGGCCCCTAAGCACTGAACTGAGAAATGTTTACTTTTTAAATATTATTTTTAAGTAGGCCCTATTTTTACTTTTAAAGCCGCCTAGGCCTAATTATTTTGTGTATAGGTGATTCTTTCTTTGGGGTCCTACAACAGGCCTAAGCCGGCTAATTTCAGTGCGCTCGATCGCGCTCAACCTCGCTTGCTCTCTGATCTCGCTCGAGATTCAAGATTTTTTTCAAATTCTCGCTCGATCTCGCTCGACTTGAAAAAACCCTGCTCGCACAGCCCCAGGGTTCACTGTAAAAATTTCAATGCCATGAATTGATGCTACGTACAGTACGTGGTGTAGTACGGTAGCCTACTAGACTAAAGAAGCAATCTACAAACTAAAGTTATTTTGGTGGTCATTTTCCGCGGAACCCATAATACGCGGCAATATTTCCGCGGTCGTTTGCGTGGATGATGTCACCCGCCCGCCTCTCACCACAGAGCGATGTATTTCGCAACGTTGGGTCCTCGTCTGTTGACCGTACTGCCTGCTGGCCTGACTTTGTGGGAGAGGGAGGGACAGTAGGGGACCGCTTTGCCACGCTCCAAAACACGACGCGTGAACGTTTAAACTTGGTTTAAACTGTCTAGTGAGGAATCGATTCCTCCAATTTGGAATCGATGCAGACGGGAATCTATCCGGAATCGATTAATCAATTCTGCCACGTTATCCCTAGTCCCTATCTATAATTCTTTTCAAACACATATTTTCTATTATCTGAATAGAATAACATCATTATCATTATTCATTACCGGGTAGGCCTACTCATTATTCATTATCCATCCCCGTTTCCTGCTTCTGGCAGGGTCAGCTTGGGTTTAGCAACCAAATTTTTCCACCTCTTTCTATACGCGTTTCCAAGCAAAGGGGTTGCTACCTGGTGGCGAAAAATGCAACTGTCCGATCAGTGATAGGCGGAGGAGCGCGCTATGTGCTTACTTGAGGAACGCAGGTCATTCCGTGTTTGTCACTTATAAATATGTAAAATCACAGGTCCTTTGTCGTTGCTTTCCCAAAATGCTGTTAATTGATGATTATCAAAAGCATGGGGTGCACCAAAATGATAAAAATCGCTCTCCAATATGCGGGATTCGAGACCATGTTTACCAGAATAATATTACTATATTCAGACCTGTGCCCCATGCATCCATGAGACACCGAGGATGGCATTTGTATCCATAATACAATTTTCTAATTATAATATCATAATAAATCATTGGTATTTATAGGCTGTATCAAATAGGCCTATAGGCTAACAGGGTACGATAAATACTAAATCAAATTCAAACCGTCAAGAATGTTCACAACTCATAGTAAATACACACATACAGTATCGCTCGCTTCTTATGGCACTTTTAATTAAGATAATATACTTCTTTAGTTTTATTATGATAATTTAATATAAATAAAGTCATACTCATAATAACAATAACAAAATAATATTAATTGTATTAGGGCTTATGCACAAGTCCCAACTCCTTTTCTACCTTATATAATTAATGTAGGCCTACATAGGTATACCATTTCCTGTCAAAGTTCATTTAATACATAATATTTTACATAATATCATAATAAATACGATTTATATTATTACTATAGAATAAGTATAATGATATGACCTAAGATTTTAAAACTGTCTGCAGAATGACGCGTCATGCCATTATTGACATACAAAACAATAATAAAAATAGGCCATCAACTATTCAATAGGCCTACTTTTAATAAAATGTATATTTAAAAACCGGTAGTCCTAAGTGTATATAGTAGATAAATATATATAGGCCTACTCCGATTGTGTTTACATTGTAAAACGAAGTATAAAAAGTGCAAAACAAGTGTAGGGCTATAATTTGCTAGAAGCTCTTTTGATTTTTGGATATCAAGTAAATTATTGAAATTATTAGTAGGCCTATTGAGTAACATTTTCTTGGCAAAATATTATCGATCTTCATCATTCAACATTATTTTACACACTTGTTTTTTCGAGTTAATATCATCAAATAATCTCAATTATTTGATGTAAATTAAAATGACATTAATTTCCCATTTTTAATAAAGCCGATCCCCTAAACTTACGAATTTTACTAATAAAATACGCGGACGATATGACATAATCAACAATGTTTTCGCAAATGATCACAAATGTAACAAAAATAAATTTGAAGACAACTGAATATACAGCGCCCGCCGTAAGCAGCTCGCCTCTATCACTGATCGGTCCGACATGTTGCGTTTTAGTGCTGCCATCTATCTTTGCTTGGAAACGCGTAGCCTCCCTCAATCGTATCTCTTCCACATCTTCCCAGCTCTCTCCTCTTGCCTTTAAGTCTCCTGCTATGGTATCCTTTCATCTCTTCCTTGTCCTACCCCATCTTTTCTTTTTAAATATGTTTTTCATACATTTTCTTGGGCATCCTATCTCCCATTAGTTTCATATGTCCATACCATCTGAACCGTGTCCTTCCCATCCTGTCACTTTTCTCTACACCCAGCATTTCTCTATGTCCCTCACACACCCGGTTCCAGCACGAGTAGGGCACCAGTATCTTGAGCTGTAGTGCCAGCTAGTCAGGCTCGGCGTGTCCAAACACAGGTGCGTTGTCCCAACCCTTCTTGTCTCTCCAATCTTTTTACCATCAACCTCGACCCATAATTGGACTTAACTACTTTTCTCAGTCGTTATGATTTGGGCGCCGTCCTATAGTGTACGACACTAGAAGGACTCTTGTTCGAATCCCGCATAAGGCATAGTTCTTTTTTCATTGTCCTTCACCCTCATCTATCGCCACTCGTCTTCAATAGCAATTGGGGATGTGGGGGTACCTGAAAAATGGGTAATTTTCGGGCAGATAAAAATGCCCGAAATAATCGGATCGGGTAGAAATATTAAAGAAGTACACAAAGAATGCTCTTTGTAAACTTCCTGCGTGTACGGGAGCGTACAGTTGACTAGCGGCGCGCCAGAGCGAGCCACTCGCTACGATTACCCACGTGCACTATTGTGCGCACCGCTCGGCGTTTGCGCAAACTGTACGTACTACCAACCACAAAAAAGATACCGGGCTGCCTGCGTCCTCACGCCGATCTTGATATTACCGCCAATCTTTACATCATGTCGCCATAGTGTGTCTCAATAACTGTGATTAACCCACTTGAATTCGATTGTTACCCTGAACACTCCCAAATGCATCTTTAACCCGAGAGTAGTCGCGTGTGGTCTTTTAGACCGACTTTTTTTTTCAACACTTGGTATTAATATTATTATTAGTATAAGGTTGGATGGAAGATAAGGCTTCACTAGCCTTAATCCCGCCTTACAATAAAGACCCTTATCTATCTATCTATCTATCTATTTGCACAGCGCGCATGTGTGGCTTGTCTAGTTCCGCCTACCTTCCCAAAATAGATTTGTGAAGCCAGTGTGCAATACGCGATTCAGTTTTCTGCAGAACTTCATCTAAGATAAGAGGTCCTGTTTGGTTGCTCGGTCTTTTCGACCGCTGCGCGACTACTAAGGGAGGCAAAAATTTGCATACTCAATCACTATTATGAGACATGTATTTTGTTATTGTAGGTTGATTATTCTTCAACATACAGTGTTGGCATAATATTACTGTCTTGGTTTACTAATAATACGAACTACAGGGTGATTCAAAACATATTTCTATACCTTTTTGTAGGTTTGCTACTTTTCTGTGTTTGATTGATTATTGATTGATTATTTATTGATTATTGATTGATAATTGATTAATATGACCAGGTATGCTGTTACATATATGATAAATTACCTTATATTCGTAATCAAAACGTCATCCTAACGTTATTAGCCCAAAATAAATAATGCGGTCTAAAGGACCGCGCGCGACTACTAACGTTACATACAGGGGCGCGACTACTCTCGGGTTAAGTAACGCCCAATATTATATTTGATCAACGAGCTGTAGGAATCCGTGCGGGTGGTACACCTACTGGCAGAGCTATAATTCTCGTAGAGATGTTGCTACCAACTGTTGCATGATGTGTAACTATTATAAATCCCACGTTTCGTAAAATTTAAAAGTACTTCAGAGGTATTGTGAAGTGTTTTACACTACACCTAAGCGTTAACAGATTTAACTCGAACAAACTTTGATTATTATTATTTTCCCGCCACATTTTAAGAGGTTTTAAATATTGCAAGTTGCCCGCAAATTACGTAGTAGTATCCATGCTGTTCACTTGGCTCTTCCCGCGTATTGACCTGCCCCCAAACTGTACTGTGGTGATTGATCTCGTAGGCGAGCCGATGCAATTTTTTTGTTTCCAAACTGTTTTTATTTTACTTTTAATATTATTTTACATGTGTATATTGTAGGAACGTGTAATAAATTATTGCCATCTTTGTTACATTAAAATTTTCAAATTACAATGTGAACAACATCAACTTCAATTATTAAGCGAGCGTTTCCATTTGACTCTGCCGGAAAAATTAGTCACTGGTTTTGTTTTTTTTTGTTTTTTTTTTTTTTTTTTGTTTGTATGTCTCGCGATAACGTTCGAACGGAGACTCGGATCGAGTTGAAATTTTGACCATCCGCAAGCTTCGTTCTCGATTGAATGCCATTAGTTTTGTGGCAAAATCGTTCAAAAAGTTAAAAAGTTACATTAAAGTTAACCGAAAGTTTTTTTTTAAACTAACCGGCGACAAAATCTGAGATGGCCAAATCATTTAGAATGTCCGTCCGGTCACGAATATGTTAATTTTATTTTGATCCGATAAGTAGTGTAGATGGAAATTACATTATAACAAAAGTAACGTTGCCATGGCAACGAAAAGACGCGCCAAGTTTCTAATGCACTGCCACCTAGAAGTAATCAAAATACTTTCGAGGAAGCAGTCTATTATTTGTCAACAAAGAGTTTAAATAGTTTTCCCACGGAGTCAAGGTCCTCTAGATGGCGTTGGATTTTAAAGTAAAGATTTACACACGGGTTTACCCAAATACCTTGGCAATAATAAATAATATTGGAAACATTGCCCTGTGGACAGCGAACGTCGCAAATTTAAAAATTTAAAAAAATGTGCAATGTGGGTCTAGCTATAGCACGTGCTCGCTTATCAACGCGTCCAACTGAGCGTTTCCTAGTTTATGCCAGGGGGTATGTTCTCTGAAAGTACTCACCCTCAAGCCATTCCAGTTGCCACTCGCTTTCAGTTTTCGGTATCTTTACTTGTCTGCTTGTATTCGTGTGATTGATTGATTGATTGATCGGTAATGAGTAAACCCCATTTTCCTTGCAAATGCTTCCATCATTCAAACAAAATACGGGCCATAATGCGAATATCAAATCCATGTGGGGCTAGACCTAGCTTCTTGCCAATCCTAAATTTAAAATACCTATGCATTTTATTTTACACTACCCGAGCCCCGAGCCCGAACCCGAGGCTACTTGCAACTAGGCTTACCCGGGTTCAAATATCACTAACAGTAACCGCACATCCTTAAGAGAAATATTGCAATAATAGAGATGTTCATCATCTGCTACGCTCTGTTTAATTCAAGGTCAAACCGTCGATCTCTGGGGGCCTCCCCTCTGCACTTCCCCCTGGCCCCTCTCTGTACGTTAAAAATTCTCTTCTTGGAGTTATTCTATCTTGCTCCGAAGTATTTCTCTTCCTATTTTCTCCCCTATTGCCCACTCCCAATTTGTTTGTTTCCACTGTAGGCCTACCTTGCCATAATTTAGTCATAGCAACCACATTTTAACAACCCATTTGGCTATAGGAAGTATGCAATAGCCGCCATTGTGAGGTAATGCCTGTCAGTACAGTGCAGTGCACCGCCTTAGTTATTTTCCTTGTCTCAACTTGCTATTGGTGTTACAAGGCCATGGGACTCTTTGATGTCAAATTTTTGTATAATTTGAATTAATTTCTCTTAAGTTGTTTAACGAGCCTGACATTGTAAACATTTAGGGTATCAATACACATTTTATTCTTCACTTCATTATATCATCTGATATAAATAATGGCAACGTAATTACCCTAACTAATTATTTAGTTAATTTTTCTTGATCCATAAAGCAAGCGGTGGATGGAGTAGGTACCACTCAAAATAGATTCTCTAGCAATAAAGCTACCATCGTTTGTCTATTTCTGGTTACAACCTGTTAGGGATGCACACGATATTCAATATTATTATCGATCGATAATCAATAATGGATATGATTCCGAAAATTGATAACCAAAATTCATCATCGTTAATCAAAATATAAAATAATTATGCAATAGTGGCACGAACCAAAACTCTTGAAGACGTAGATTATCTTTATCTCACGTTGTGCCATGCCCTGGCTGGGCTGATCACACTCGAGATTTATGTTTGTAATAAGCTGTCATTTAAGCTCGTTGGTCTTGTGGTTATCGTCTTTGCTTCCAATGCAGAAGGTCCAGGGTTTGATTCCCGCTAGGCCTAAAGGCAGAAGTTTTTAAACTTCTGATTTGGACTTAAATCCATCAGTTCTTGGGTTAGGAATTTGTAAACGGTGACTTGGAGCTGTGCTAGCAACGAGGCACATAGGCCTACAAAATTTAATGTTGTTCTGAAACAGCTATGTTGATTTTGGCGTTGATCCGCGGGTGTCCACACTATCCATACTACTGATTGCTTTATTTCCTTTTAAGGTTAAAGACTACCTACCACCAATTAAAAGTAAGGGTGTGTGGGTGCCCAAAATTTTGGTTCGGTTCAATCCGAAGCGCCTGCAGGGTTGGCTTGGTCGCTTTGATTTAAAGTCTCCCACTGAAAATCAGTTTTATAACTGAGTGGGTAGACTCTAAATAAAATTTATTTATTTATTTATTTATTCAATTTGGAACAGTCTTCAGTTCGGTTTTGGATAGTTCGAATCGCTCACGCAAACGTAGACTACTCGCACGGCGAGTATATGCTCGTGCGCACCAGAGACTGCGCATGCCTCTAGGAGGCTTTGCTTGTGTCGACACCGCTATGTTGATCGTTTCACCTAAGTTTGACGACCTGTGTTCGACTATCGACATAAAACATGTCACATGACCTTGAGACTGACACGATGTTTTATGTTTCTGTCCATACGAAAGTTACACTATTTTGTAATTTAGTTGGGCTAGGAGCCTTTAGTTTATCACTTCCGGTATTGTTTGAGGCAATTAGTATGCCTCATATGCATCGTAATATTGTTTTACAGGTGCAGCACAATCAAAATACGACTAACTACAAATCGTTATGACTGATTTAACCCTACTTCTGCCGTGAACAGTCAAATTTTTAATCTGGCTTAGGTCTACGTTTTATTATTATGGTTACTCGTTACAAGTTATTACTTAATTTATGGTGATTCAGATCGGTAACATATTGCAAAATGATGAATCCTTTTATTTTATTTTATATTTTATTTTTATTTTGAATGGCTCGTTAGTCTTGTAGTTAGCATATCGGCTTCCAATGCAGAAGGTCCAGGGTTCGATTCCCGCCAAAGTCAGAAGTTTTTTAACTTCTGATTTGGAATAAAGTCCATCAGTTCTTGTCTTAATAGTTTGTAATCGGTGACTTTGGAGCCGTCCTAGCAATGAAGCACATGATAAATTCAGAGTTGTTCTGAATCGGCCTTGTTGATTCTGGCGTTGATCCGCGGGTGTTCGCACTGTCCATACCACTGATTGCTATATTTCCTATTTAAAAAAATATCGATCTTTGGTTGGTTATCGCTCACTCGTCGATTGCGTCGGGGCCTACAGGGTTGGCTTAGTCGCTTTGATTTACTGTCCCCCACTGAAAATCAGTTATATAACTGAGTGGGTAGACTCTAAATACAATTTAAATTTATTTATTTAGTCTTAATATGTTGCTGTCTAGCCTCAGAGCCTAGTCTAGGGCCTAAGCCTAGTCAATCTGCACTGGTTTAAAAAAATTTGTTGTATTCGAATTTGATCAACGTAACAAAGATTCTTACTTTTTTTACTAGTGCCTCTGAGGAGCCTAGGCTAGGCTTTACCTTGAACCTTGGAATTTGCAACACACTCAAATTCTTAGATTAGGCCCTACCTTTGCTGTATTATTCAAATTATTTTGATATGTTCAACACTAACAATGTTCTACAACTAGAACTAGAAGGTGTAGGCCTAGCATAGAGAAAATTTATTCCAAATCGAAACTATCTGAAACTGAAAAGTCAGATACTTTACTATCCGGAACCGGAACCGAACCAAAACAAAAACCTGGAACCGCACACCCCTAATTAAAACCATGCAAACTTACATTTTTTTCGTGATATCTGGAGAATGGTGCAAAATATCTCAAAACTGATGGCAGACAGCTATGTGGTTTTGTTTGACAATGTTATGCGAGAAAAGTATTCAAATATAATAATTGGTGCGGTTTGTATTTCAAATATGCATTTAATTACGTAATTAAATTATCAGACCCCTATTCCAACGTGCTTCGGGTCGGGGGGTGACGAGTCACCATTTCCTCGGGCTACGGCTTACCAGTGCTTGTTAGCCAGGCTCAGAACCTCATCTTCTTCGCTGTCTGTGAAGACAGGCATTTCCACTAATTCTCTCCAATTCTTTCCGTCTTCCACTCTTCCCAGAGTTTTTCTTCGTTTGTCCTTTCCCATGTCTTCCCTCTTTCTTCTATACTCAATGTTATTTGGTCTCTCCACCTATCTCTTGGGCAATCAACTAAAATAAAATAATTAATTAATTAGGCCCCTACCTACCATCACATTACAATATTTTTTTGGGCAGGCTATAGTCTTAAAAAACCACAGCTGTCTGCAAAGGGTTTAACGATATTATGTAGTATTCTCGAGGTAATATTGGTGGTAGACTTCACTCTTAAAAAACTATCGTCTTTAGGTGGTTATCGCTCACTCGGTCGATTGCTTCGGGGCCTACAGGGTTGGCTTGGTCGCTTTGGTTTACTGTCCCCCTGAAAATCAGCATAGGTTTTCATAATTGTCTTCATCCCTCATCTATCACCACCGGGGTGTTTGATTTAAATCAAGGACTTTTATTAAATTAATCGTTAGATTTAAATGCACTTTTTCTTCATTTTGAGCAACAAACACAAACTAATTTGGGCAAAGTTTTCCTTAAAATAATTTTTGAATTATATTTTATGAAACGCTTGTGAAAGTATTTTATCCGCTCGCCAACTTGACAAGTTTTGAAACACTGATATTGTGGATTTAAATCAATAAAATTCTTCTAAAATTGAAAAGTTGATTTAATCAAATAAATCCGATTTAAATTTAAAATATCACACGCCCTGATTCATCACTCATTGTCTTGAATGGCAAGATTGCAATAGTAGGGCCTAGAGACGTTTAACATAAAAAAATCGAATCCTCCGGCCTTATCCAAAGCATTACCGGTACCCCACACTCCCAATATCCCCATCATAGAAGACCATTCCTATGTTCTCCCTCCCCCTCTCCTCCTAATGCACCCAAGGGTGCAGTCGCAAATAAAAAAGTCCCGGGCGGTCAGTCGTCAAGTCAATACCGATAATATTGCATTGCTACCTCTCCCATCCATCTCAATAATTCAAAACTATAAGAATTTTGCTGCATTTTTATGCATATTTTATACAGTGTTACATGAATCTAGCTGTCTTGGTAAATAGCAAGGCCTGAATAGAACGTATTTTTTTTGTGCAGAGATTTCAATTTCTGTTCCCTGTCATTGCCATAATGTAGCATACTTTCTATTGCATCCACTCGGTAAGCCTGCTGTGAGATAAACCTTGTGCTCTATCTGGTCCCAAGAATTACGCAGGTGATCACACGCTGCATCCTTCAATCCTGAAATTGAAACCACATACTAACTTTCAATGCTGCAATTCAAACCATGGTCCAAGCTTTCATTTTCATTTTTTCTCTACATCCACTGCGATGTTGCCCAAATGTTTTGCCCACTACAGTTGAACAAACTTTTAAATTTCACTGACTACATTTAAATTTAACACTTCACCCTCCACATTTTGTTCTATCTTTATCATTAATATTTATTGAAACTACTCGACACAATTTATTTATTTATTTTACGTAGTACTATAGGCTATCTTATTCAGTTAAAAGAATTATTTACAAATGAGGTCAACAATCACCTTTCCCCGTGCACTTACTTTAGCTTAGAAAAAAGGTAACTTGCCATTAGCTTATTCCGAGATACACAAGTGTTACGTCTTTTCACTTAGTATGCAACAGTTAAGGCTATTCCACCGCGTTTTTCTATTTTCCAAAATATGCTACTAAGTCAAAATATAGTGAATGGCTTTGAAACATGGCTATTTTAGAAAATCAAAAATATTTTTTCCAAATTTTTCTGATCCGGTACACGGCCAATATAGCCACCTCAAAATAATTTCAAACTTCAATTCGCCAGGGCACACCATTCAACGTAGGGTGTTGTGCTTTTGTGACATTAATTTTCAACTGTTTTTCTTTGGACTGACTGAGAGAAAACAGATTTATTTTAACAATTGTCTTTCCTGCGAATTTTTTCGTTTGGCGGTACAAATCGGTAAAAAATACCGCCAAACGAAAAAATTCGCTGGAAAGACAATTGTTAAAATAAATCTGTTTTCTCTCAGTCAGTCCATAGAAAAACAGTTAAAAATTAATGTCACAAAAGCACAACACTGTACGTTGAATGGTGTGCCCTGGCGAATTGAAGTTTGAAATTATTTTGAGGTGGCTATATTGGCCGTGTACCGGATCAGAAAAATTTGGAAAAAATATTTTTGATTTTCTAAAATAGCCATGTTTCAAAGCCATTCACTATATTTTAACTTAGTAGCATATTTTGGAAAATAGAAAAACGCGGTGGAATAGCCTTAAATAGAACTCACTAAAAACTTAAACTTAAAACTCACTCTCTCACTCGACGAGTGATGTATATATGATGTATATATGTAAATGTATAATGATGTAATTATTAGTAAATAATCTATCTTGTATTAGTAAAGTAGTTTGTAATTGTAAATTAGGCCTATGCCATGTATATACAAACAATTCTGACAATGCTTATGTTACGATACACGTACTAGTTACGGCATCACATGTAATCCACAGCTGCTTATAAAATACAAATACAAATACAAATAGAACTGTCAAACAGAACTACACAACAATAATCAAAATAACTGCAAGTGGGTCCTAATCACTAACGATACAACAGTTCAAATTTGTGTGGATAGGGACAGATTTAGAGATTATCTCTGAATAGTGTGAAGGGATAACAAAAACTAAAAAAAGAGAACATGTTAAATTTGGTTTCGCACATTTTAGCCTAGGTACGTCTTATCTGTACATAAAATCTCAGCCATGGCCTCGAATTTAGTAGCAGGTGCCGCCCTGGCCCGCACGGGTACGAATGCACCCCCTGCTGTAACAGCACCTCCAGCCTAGATTCAATACCCCCTTCCACCCCCCACCCCCCCCCACGGGTCTTCATACTCGCACAACATCCGTGAAAGTCCCCCCTCGTAAAGTACACAGCACCCTTCTCTTGTCATCTTGCCTACACATTATGATCAGTACTCCTCTCCTACCGTTCTTCTCAATATTGTTACCCCATGCCACTTCCGTCAAAGATATTTCTGAGTAGGTGCGCGGTAAATGTTACATAACTGTTGGTTCAAATGTCAACCTAAATCACTAGGAGCAAATAAATAAGTAGGTATAGGCGACGTCGGTTCGTCAAACTCTTCATTAACCAACTCGCATCGTGTTCATTTAATTTATTGTCTTGTTTGATATATTATCTAGATACGTACAGTCTTGGGGAGGAACGTGTTCCTTTTTCAGGAACTTTTGTGGAAACGCGTTACTTTTCTAAAATCAAGAACTTGTAACGTCAAAGTTACTATTTCGTGGGGGAACAAATTTAACGTTCCTTTATAGGTTCCTTTCGCCGTCGTAATCCCGTCGAATTCCAGTACCTGATATCGGAAACTCCAGTATAAAAAATATCTTGTGAAATCTTGTGCTTTCGAAAATAGCGCCACCCTCGTCAGATGGCTTGGGACTCACTTTAATAAATAAGAGTGATGATAAATTAACTCCCATCACATTTATTATTTTTTAAATCTGTGATGGTATAAGGAACGTGAAAGGAACTAAGTTCCTTTTTGAGGAACGAGGAACGTTTCAGTTCCTTTTTTTGAAAAGGAACGTTTCAGTTCCTTTTTTTTGAAAAGGAACGTTTCAGTTCCTTTTTAGGCAGAAGTAACTTAACTTTTCAAAGTTCCTTTTTGGGGGGAACGTGCCCAAGACTGTCTAGATAGCATACAATGTTAAATAATTCATGACAAACAAGTTATCACTACATACAAGCTAGGTAGGCCTATTAAACACATCTATGTTAGGTAAGCAGAGTTCCTCTAGCAAATTTCTACCACCCAACTTCTAATATTCTTCCAAATCTAATCCAACCATCCAATTCTGTAGTTTTTACTAAGATGTCAAATGATTAATTATGTTGGAACAAATTCGAGCCATGAATAATCGATATCAAATCGAAAATACAACACACATAAAGTTTCAGTTATATTATGACCGGTCACATCATTGCCACAAGACAATGATTAAAACAGGGGGGCCTATACTCAATACTATTACTAATTTTAATCTGAAATGTTTGCATTTTTTCCCATATCAAAACTGAAAAAGATTTGTTTTGACTGCTTTGCTAACTTAAATCCTATTTTAGAGTGGGCGCTGATCTTGGCCCAACTCAATGCGCGCACTCAGAGGTGTTGATGATTTCTGCTGAATGGTTGGTAATATCATTACCAAATATTGCATCAATGTTAATAAAGTACTTTTCTATTGATATCCACACTCGGTTGCAAAAATAAGCTATAAAGATCCATTGCGAGACAGAAGTCCAAAATGTGAAATTCAATACGTTACAAATCAGGAAATTCCCATTAAACCGTTGATCTTACGATTTTACCAAATTAACCTGTGCGTTCACATAGATTTAAACATTGATATCCAGTAGGCCAATTTGTGTTAAAAAATCAGTAGGTTTACACTCGGAATTAATTCACGAAGTTCACCAAAATTGGGTTAATTACGGACATTTACGAATTTTTTATTCAAAACAATAAATTAATTCGGAAATATGCGTACTGGATCTCGTAGATCGATTCTTTATTAACATTGGTATGAAATATGATACCGAAGTTATTTCCCGTTTACCTGAAATAACCTAAAAGCTGACTGCTTAAACTCATCTCTGCGCCAGCCTCTGCGACTCATCTAGTATAATATTTGTTTTATTTTATTTATTTTATTTAACGTCCTATCCTATTCAGTGAAAAAACTGATTTACGTTCTTGAACACCTTGAAAACACCATGTTTCTAGCTCACGATTATTAATTATAGCTTTAAGCCTAAGCACCAATAATAGATTTAGTTGTTTGACGTCCCTAGTTTTGATCATGTTTTGGTTTTGTCAATGATTTTCTCATCATTATTAATACCTCCTGGTTCACTGTACATTATACTAGCTCCAACAAAAGAATGCAGATGCTTCATAGTGGTTGGGGTAGCATGAATGCGCTGTAGAAGGAAAATTGCCTTTGTGTATGGAAGAGAAATTTATTTTACCAACATAAGCAAAAATTATCTGTGCTAGATCACAGAGTTCCTCCGTGTGCTAGATCCACGCTGAACTAGCGTGAATAGAGTTGACAAAGTTGTTATGTTGGGATAACAATTTCGAGCTATCTGTATTCTTTTGTTGGAACCACTATAACACTGAACACAACACACCTCTAGTATCCCGCACTTCTCCTATGCCACTGCTTGCTATTGCATCGACATCGGTACCGTTCACAAATATTCAAGAATAGGTCAGGGCTCGAAAATTCCTATGCCCGAGTTGCCCGGGGCAACTAATACTCCAGGCACGGGCAACCATAATTTATAGTTAGTTGCCCGTACGGGCAACCAACAATTTGGTTAAAAACTCGAATCGCGTAAGATTTCACTAAGTAGAAACCTACTTTATCGACAGGCGACAGATGCTTGATGTAGTTCCAAGACTTGCCACAGGCTGCACCACGCACCACTACAATCCTTAGACCATCTATACCCTTCCTACAATCGCATTCCGATCGATATCGACCTATCGACTTTACCCATAATTCAGTACGCCTATTCACAGCTGTCGAAAAAATGGAGATCTGAGACGTGTTTACCTTCTCCCGTTTCGTGAAATTCGAACCATTTTTGACACTTTAAAACCATTGCGTAATATTGAACCATCTTAAATGGATTTACCGAACTTTTTAACTGTAGGCCTAGTGGAGTAGCTTCAACGTCTCGGCCTACGGCTACAAAGCCACTCACAATTAACAAAGATGAGATAGGCCTAGGACCATCATTGCCTAGGCTAGGCCTAGCTAATGAACCTACCAAAAAAGTAAAATATGACCAAGAGTAGGCCTATGATAAAAAGCGGGTACGTAAAGTCGGTAAAGTTATTGGCTCGTGGCTATTGTTAAAATAAAGCAAGTTGTCGTACATATGTAGAAATAAAGAAAATTATTGTGTCAACCTTGAATTGAGTTTGGGCAACTAAAATTTTGGGCCACCTGCCCAGCTGGGCAAGTAGATTTTTTAAATTTGTCGAGCCCTGGGTAGGCTACACAGATTGGTTTTTATGTTAACTGTACTTTCGGCGCGTGACACAATGCAATAATCAGAGCGACTTTTCTAATCCAAGTACAAAATGCAGGGTGTTAGGTTATTACATTGAGGAAATTTGGATAAATTTGTAGATTGAGTGGTAAATTTTGTTGTGACGTCACTAGAGATGTAAAATTACCGGTCACATTGAAAAGCACGCACATTGAGCACGGTAATTTTCAATATTTTGCTCTTTTATACAAAATATCTACATTCAAGGCAGGATTCCGCAGGAAGTAGGCTAAATTAGGTAAACTAATCAAGTTTGAATTGATGAATGCAACTTTAATGAATGAAATATATTGCAATTGCAATCAAATTATGCAAATATGCCATGCATATGTCAATACAGTGCATTCAAGATTTAAAGGTAGGTAACTGTCGTCCTAGATTCCAAATTAATGCAAGTGGCAGTGCAAATGTGGTATGTACAGTAAGTGCATCTACTGTTTAAAACTGGGAGCGCAAAACGAATCAAGTTTCAAGAGTAGGCCCTAGGCCTAAATATTTTAGATTCTATCTTTACTTCAAACTTATATTGTTCTCCTCCCCGCTCTTTTATTATTAATAGGGTACACTGTTTTTTCTGTTTTTATTTTATTTTTTTCTGTTTTTTGTATCTGTTTAGTGATTAACTAATTTAATCCCTACTTAGGCCTACTTTAATTATTACGAATCAAGTCTCTAAAACATGGAAATAAATAACTTTTGAGATCATATCGACGATCGTAACAAAAGAAAAATAGAAAACATAAACTAGCTGAATAGATACTTCAGGACAGTTCCCTATTGAAACAAATTTTAGAACGCTGGTAGCCGACCGGCTTAGACCCCGCTTTTATTACTAGCTTCAAACGCGGGTTGGCAGAAAACTCAGGTAATTTTTGTAATAAAAACGCACAGAGTTGCAACGCTAGTTGGAATTTCAAGAAGGTAACTACGAGCTTTTGCGCAGTAAAAACACACGCTGGTTAGCAACTCACGTCAAAACGTTATTTCCGTACATGAAAGCATTGTTTGCAAACAAACAAATGACGTCTAGATAGTCAAGAAGACTCATATCTTGCAGCGCTTCAGGTGCTAAGGTAAACAACTAAGCAATTATGTTGGTCCACGGTGGCCATTGAAAATGCAAGTGGGTTACGCTCGTAGTTATAACCTGCGTTTGAAGCCAGTAATAAAACGGGGTCTTTAAAAAAAACACTTAGCCTTGACCATGTTGTTCTGGATCTCTTTGACTTCTTCTTTTTCTTTGTTAGGTCACCCTTGCTAGCATGAACACTTTCAGTTTTCAGCCAGATAACTAAATAAAATAATAGCCAACCTTCAAAAACTAAAATCTTAACTTTTCTTTAAAATTACCGAAAGTTTCACTGTCGCAATAAACTGTGTAATATTACCGGTAATATTACCATGACCGGTAATATTACCGCGGTAATATTACCGCGGTAATATTACCGATTCACATCACTAGACGTCACGTACAATTGCGCTGTTCGATACCTTCTGAGAGACTGGACAATTAATACACAACTCCGTGTATTACCGTATGCAGGATTCAAACCAATGTCCCTTTAAGTAGTAATACGCTTAGAACCAACGCTTTAACCGCATGAGACACTGCAGACAACTTTGTCATAGAGAAACTAGTTTCAGGCATTGCCGATATAGAATTTGAATTATTTTTATTGTATAATCATATCAGACACATACTTCAGAACACTGATGAAATGAGAGATTAATTGGAAGGTGACTTTGCTACCAGTGATAAACACTGATATATGGCTTAAAGGAGAAGCGCAGAGATTCATGAAATACAAGGATGGAGTGACCAACGATCCGGAGACAATAAGTTAATTATCAGAACTTGCATCAGAAATGTGTGCAAGACGGCAATGAGATTACCAATGAAGGGGGGCGGCACAGTAACGAACGAGGAAGTAGTAGCAGCAAGAACAGAAATGGAAAGGCCTCGGGGACCGACGAGCTTTCTGTTGTGTGAGGCAGAGGCCCATTTGGGGTGAACTGGATGTACAGGATTGTGAAAGCGGCGTGGGCCAAATGATTGGTTGGGAGAAGTAATAGTGCCTATATGTATTTATAAAGGGGAACCGGGAAGGGTGTTATAACTAATGAATGGGTACCACGGCCACCGTGGCCCGCGCCATTACGTGCGCGCGCGTGCGAGCGAGCCAAGTGTTTTCCCTGGTATAGGTGTGTGCTGTATCTCGCAGACAGCCGTGAGGAACACATCTCCCGAATACGGCTTACGGTCGCAGGATTTATATCGCCTCTCCGCCGCTTACCTCATCTTTTATCTAGCGATTACTCCTGGTACACGCGTATACGCTGAATCACCTGTGTTCCACTCGAATTGGACGCGTCTGTGTCGTCCAGGGCTTATATGGTGTTTGTATATCTATCACCCTACAAAGTCAAAGATATGAGAGGGTGATGAAAAGGAGAGTTCAAGAAATATTAGAGCCAAAGCTGAGGGAAGAACAGTATGGATTCAGAAGGGGAAGGTCCACAATCGACCTAATATTTGCTCCACGGTAAAGAATGGAAAAGAGGTGGCAAGAGGGGAAGAGAATGTAGCCTATATGGGTGATCACCTGCCAAGAGAGAAAGTATGGGCTTGTCTAAAACGCAAAGGGATCAGTGAAATTCTTTTAGTGGGAATGAAGAGTATACTTGGGGAAGCAAAAGAAAACTTATAAAAGATTAGTTCATCAATTTAAAAAGGCACTTTTATAAAATTTAAAAGTTCCCCTTCACACCTTTACATCTAAAAAGTTCTTCGTGAAAAGGAACCAAAATTCCTTTAAAAGTTCCCTTTTATTTTATATTTTTAATTTTATAATGTGTATTGCGACTGCAGAGTGACAGACGGTCAACTTGCAAGCATACGGCTGTCAATTGAGCACGGCGAGCGGTAGGGTCATGAATCATTATGAATGGGCCCTACATGGTATGAAATGACAAAATGATAAAAAGACTTCTAGATTGTAACTGGAACGTTTTAAGGTACTTTTTGAGCCCAGAAACTATGGACTTGATTGGAATTTGATAATTCTGGGAAAATGGAACTCGTTCATTTAAAAAGTTCCTTCCACAAGTATGATAAAGAGTGTCTACTGGAAGTGTGAAAGTTGCGTCCGAACGAGATATGGTGAAAGTGAATGAAGGAGTGTACCATCACAAATACTATTCGACGTTGTAATGGATGAGATCTGCGCAGCGTACACCCAAGAGAGGTAGCAGAAGAAGAAGTAAAGGAGAAGAGTCCAGAACAATGATAAAGTTCATAGTTCATAGTTCATAGTTCAGTTCTTTATTGTACATAGGTATTATGTGTGATAACACTTATACATGGTACATGGTCAGCAGTAAACATTTACAGTAAAGCATTAGCTTACACGGTAATACAATTAAAATTACATTCGAATTCGCTTTTGAGCTAACACAGATGGCTATCACAGATACAGATGAACATGCTTAAAATAAAATAAAATGGTGATAATAGAAGAACTGACTGGCACAAGGTTAGAGTTCAAATAAGTCATTAATGCTGTAAAAAGCCCTTGTGGTTAAAAGTTTTTTAAAGTATTCCTAAATCGCGTGGAGTTTTCAATTTCGGTAATATGTTTAGGAAGAATATTAAAAATCTTTGCGCCGAGGAAGTCTGGACTCTTTTGAGTTAACTCTAATCTGCGAGGCAGGACTTGTACATTCTCAACGATTTCTGGTGTGATGGCTGTGGATGTTGCTGTTAATTTTGAGTCTCCCCAGGTTAGACTTGATGTGGCAGGCGACTTCCAGGATGTAAAGGCTGGCAACTGTTAAGATATTTAGTTGATAAAAAAACTGCCGACATGATTGCCTATTGCTAACTTGAAGTAAAATTCTGATTGCTTTTTTTTGAAGGATAAAAATCTTATTAAAATTGCGAATAGAAGAAGAGCCCCATAGTAATATGCCGTATCTTATAAGCGATTCAAAGTAGGCATGGTAAACACAAAGTGCTGCTTCAAGTGAGATACATTGTCTAATGACCCTAATTGCATAGCAAGCTCTGCTCAATCTACTAGCTAATTTGTCTGTATGAGATTGCCAGTCCAAGCTGTTGTCAATACAGAGACCAAGAAAGTCGAGCTCGTCACACTGCGACAATAGAATGCCATTTAGCCAAACTGGAAATACAGTTGGTGTCCTGGTAGCTTGACGTGGATGAATAGACATAAGGTGAGTTTTCTCTGCATTCATAACAAGGCTCTTCCTGCTTATCCAATTGGAAATGCGGCAAGTGGCTTGATTGGCCATTTCGGTCAAAGCATCGCTTTTCGGCTTCCTTAGCGAGATGGTGAAATCGTCCGCAAACATAATCACAATAGCTTCAGGGACTGCACCAGGAAGATCATTAATATAAACAATAAACATGATGGGGCCCAAGACGGAGCCCTGGGAACCCCCATGTTGATCACCCTATTGGTTGACCTGGAAACAAGTTAAACGTCCATCGATCTGGCTGGTGACTTCAACGAACTGACTTCTGCCGCTCAGATACGATCGAAACCAGTTGAGTACAACGCCCCGAATGCCATAAGTCTCCATTACCAAAAGCAGCTTTTCATGGTGAACTAAATCAAATGCTTTAGACATGTCGCAATAAATGGTTAGATTGTCGTCGGCTGCCTCCAGGGAGTCCAGGATACCATGTATATAGGTCGTGACAGCACGGGTCGTGGACAAACCTTTTCTGAAACCGAATTGGTTGGTGGCTAAGATATTGTTACCTTCGAGATAGCATACAAGTCGTTTTTTTATTAGGGTTTCAAAAATTTTTGAGACGCATGACAAGAGAGCGATTGGTCGAAAATTATTAGCATCAGTCTTATCTCCTTTCTTGTGTAAAGCTATGGTCTTGCTCACTTTCATTCCAGCAGGGAAAATGCCCTGTTCCAAAGATGCGTTAAATATGTGAGCTAACACAACCGGAAACCTGTAATGCGCATGCCTTAAGAGCAACAATGGGGATACCATCTGGGCCGGTTGAAGATTTGGTCTTTGACGAGCAGATTGTATCTTGAAACTTCGTGGCAGGTGATGGGTATCCAAAACATGGGGGACTGCTGCGTGTTTTCGAGTGGTTCTGGATCAGTGATAGGTCTGATAGGTGTAGTCTGACTATCCAGCAGCAAGCGAGGTGCGCTGATGAAAAAATCGTTTAGTGTCTCTGCTACATCCACAGAGTTGGTTAGCAGTTTCCCTTCATGCTTAATGTTAATATTGACGTGCTTCTTTGGGCCTTGAGTCAAAAGGTTTACAGCGTCCCATGTGGCTCTGCCTTTGTTGCTCGCGTTGTTAACCCATGTTCTGTAAAACAGCCCTTGGCATGTTTGATGGATTCTTTGTAGATCTTTAGAAATTGATTGTATTCAGCTTTGCTCCGATCGTCCCTGCTAACGATAAACTTGTTGTAGAGATGAACCTTGGTAAGCCTCATATCCCGGATCTGGTCGGTGACCCAGCTCTTGAGTTTACACTTGGGCCTCGTATTTTGGAAATAGCAATATTTGTTGAGACGGGACAAAAATAAATGGATAAAAGCGTTGTAAGCTTGGTCTACATCATGTTCCTTATATACAAAATCCCAAGTTTCGGTCAGAAAGCTGTGAGACAGCCGCTGCAGGGCTGGCCTCTTAAGATTCCTCCGGCAAACAGTTGTTGGTACTACACAGGTGCTGTGTTCGTTGTTACGTGAGTCAGCAATGCCGGATAGGCAAATGGCCGCATGATCTGATAAACCATTGTGGATTAGATCCGTAGCAAAGAAGTCTCCATTAATATTAGTAAAAATATTGTCAATTGCAGTTGCACTCTTTGCCGCAAGTCTGGTAGGTGACCCTATCAATGCTTCGTAATTGTACAGTGCAAGAGTGTTAAGTAGACTAGATGTTTCCGCATTGCAGTGCATGATATCAACGTTGAAGTCACCGCATATAATTGCTTTTTGACGTTTAGTACTGATAATGGAAAGAAGTATTTCCAGTTGGTTAATAAAAGCGCCGAAGTTACTGTTTGGCGCACGGTATACCGTAACCACGATGGTTTGACCGTGTTCCAAGGCTAACTCAATTGCTGCGCACTCAAAGATAGACTCGATACTCAGACGTGTCACTTCGTCGCATGCTCTAAAATCACGGTGAGTAGGGATGTAAATGCAGGCGCCCCCGCACTTCCTAAGCTTCCTACAAAAGGCCGAGCCCAGTGTGTAGCCCAGGATTTGGGTGACGCCCATAGCTTGTTCAGTGAGCCAGTGTTCAACAAGACACAATATTGGTGGATTGGCCCTGAAGCTGTCTAGCATTACTTCAATGCTTGAAACCTTGTTTGTCAAACTGCAAATATTTTGGAAAAATATCGAGTCCTGTAGTTCTTGTTTTTTTCCCTAAGTATGCAACTGGGTAGGCGCGGCACACGAAAAGGTGATTTGAAGAAGTACCTTGTGACTGCGGTGTCCTTCGGCCAGTTGAAGGGTCATTTAGAGTATTTGCAAGTGCTGCATCAGCACTTACCCGAAATGAGGCATAGTTGCCAGTGGCTCTTAGTTCAACTACCTCTGCCTCGATGTTCATCTGCTTCTTTAGGTAAGATGTCAGGTCATGTGATGTGGTTCCGACACGGAGACGCCAGACATGCAAATGAACTTTCCTTGTCTTCTCTTCTGCGGTTAGGGTGCTGTTGGCCGTGGTGTTTGCTGAACCAATGACGATTTCTCGTTTGCGTGTGTTTCCCATGCTTCTGCTTATTTGCAGTTGAGTCTTCCCCACTTCGGTTGGGTGAATGAGAGGGAGGTTTAGTATCGACTCCGATTTAGGCTTGCCAGCAGTGAGTTGCGTAAGAGTCTAGTTGCTTTGAGGTAGGTCTAGGCCTAGCATTGGCCTCGAAGTCTCGAGGTCTGCCTTGTAAACCCTCCTTTCCATGGTAGTCCATTACTAAACCCACAGCAGAGTCAGCGCCCGAGCCTAGGCTAGTGGGCTTGCTGACATCAGAGCTCGAAGAGAATGGATTGCTATTGGTTCCGGGTGCATGTTGAAGTGGATATTCCCGGAGCAGAATAGGCATGTCATCTGTAGTAGGCCTAGTAGTGTTTTTGGTCTGCAGCCTAGTCCTAGCTCCAGGCCTAGGCCTGTCCAAGTCATTAAGGTTAGTGTTTGCCTTACTTCCTTCCTCACACTGCTGAGGAGTATGCTGTAGGCCCAGGCTAATTTTCTTTGCATTGTCACTCACCCTACTAGACAAAAGGTGTAGAGATTCCTTCATGAGGGCCAACTCGTAGGCCAAATGATTTGAGGAAGTGAGGTTATGATGCACACATAGGTAACACTTCCAAAAAAGTGATGAATTAACCTGTAGAACTTTGAATGTAGAAGAAGTGTAACAGCAGGTGGAAAAATGGAATGAGGTGACAGAAGAATTTGGAATGAAGATCAGCATAAACAAAGCGTGAGATATTGGAGATGCAAAGAGTGAAAATATCTCAAAGACATAAAGATAGGATCACACTGGGGGAAGAGGGAATGAGGTAAAGTGGAGGGTGCAGTTGGCAGAGTAGTTTTACCATAAGATCAGAAAGCTGATTTTGAATGAGCATTTCCCTAAAAGGTGCAAATCCTCCTGTATAAGCTATAGTGCAATAACTTGGCCAATGGGCTGGAAAGAAGAAAGTGCACTACAGGCAGCCGAGATGAAGTTCGTGTGCTGTGTGGCAGGTGTGACTTAGTTGGACAAGATAGGAGTGGTGTGATCAGGAAGAAAGTGCGAGCTGAGAGCCTAAAGGTCAAGATGGGAAAGGATCGACTGCAATAGTATGGACACATGAGATGAATATAATCCCAAGACAAGCATTTGAGCTAAAGAATGAGAAGTGTGGGAAAGTGGCTAGACCAAGTACAGACAGATGTGGAGGAGAGGATTGGATAGTGGTTGAAAAGAGAGAAGGATTGTGGGATGACAGGAACAAGTGGAGAGCTGGTGGTGCAAAAAGAGATGTGGAAGGAGAAGATGAGGTGCCGAGCTTGGCAGGTCGGCACTGATTCGATGATGCCCAAGTTCAATGGTGGAAACACCCATTTACCCAACTAAATGATGTTAGAACAAAGTGTGGTATATATCATAACTATGGATCACAAAAGCCTATAACATAACAAATATAATTATCAATACCAAAATGCTATAGGCTGCAATTATGTAGGCCTAATATAGGTTGAGGTTCTGTTCATTACAGCTAGATAGGCCTACATATTTTTAAATGCATTTATAAAGGTTGATAGGTTTTGTTACTTGACATCTGTTTGTGTGGCTCATTAGTCTTGTGGTTAGCGTCTCTGCTTCCAATGCAAAATGTCCAGGTTTCGATTCCCGCTAAAGTCAGTTGGACTGAAGTCCATCAGTTCTTGTCTTAGGAATTTGTAAACGATGACTTTGGAGCCGTCCTAGCAACGAGGCACATAATAAATTTAAAGTTGTTCTGAATCGGCCTTGTTGATTCTCTCTTTGATCCGTGGTTGTTCGCACTGTCCATACCACTGATTGCTATATTTCCTATAAACAATATCGATATTTGGTTGGTTCGCTCACTCGTCGATTGCGTTGAGGCCTACAGGGTTGGCTTGGTCGCTTTGGTTTACTGTCCCCCACTAAAAATCAGTTATACAACTGAGTGGGTAGACTAAATACTATTTTTTTAAATTTATTGTTACGTCTGAAGTGTGCTATTTGTGACAGTGGTAAAGGATAAATGAGGATGAAGAATAATGACACAAAACTCAATGTATTAAATATACAGGATTTGAACCCATGACCCTTAGTGAGTGCTTAGGACCAACTAGGTTTATATTTGAGCCATTACCAAGTATATGACAGAACTTGCATTATTTATATTGTATTTAATAGATTACTTTTTATGAAAAGTACAAATTAATAATAATTAATGTTGGGTAAGCCTGGATCAACCAAAAAAACTTTCAGTGTTTGTTAGTTTTTATTTCCATCTCAGTTCTTTGCCTCATTTCAACTCTGCTTGATTGTAGGATTGCCGCAAACTATCGATTAGCGGATTATCCATCAGTAACTGACTGTTCATCATCTCCCTTTCGAAACAGTTAAAATCAGTGCTAATTTCATGATCAAATATAGCAAAGTTTTGTACAGGTAGTGAAAGACCCAAGATTAGGCATTTCTTTAAATTCCCATTATCGACTACAATGGATTACTAATCAACTGTACAATGAATACTTCATTATAGTAGTAGAAGCAACAAAAAGTAGGTAGCATAGCCAGATGATCTGGGTTCGAGTCCCAGACTTTAAAGTACACAACACTGAACACACACCAACAAACAGACGTTCACAACCACTTTTGAAAAACAAACAATTAATAAATTTAAACACTCTTTATAGTAGGTCAAGCAACAAAATAGTAAGCATAGCCAGATGGCCTGGGTTTGAGTCCCAGACTGGCTGACTTTCAAGTACACAACCACTTTTCAACGAACATTAGCAATTAAATAATCAAAGTTTTAACACTTCATTATAGTAGCTCAAGCAACAATAGAGTAGTTAGCATAGCCAGATGATCTGGGTTCGAGTCCCAGACAGACTGACTTTCAAGTACACAATACACACACACAACAGACGTACACACAACCACTTTTCAACAAACATTGGCAATCAGAAAAACAAAGTTTTAACACTTCATTGTAGTTGCTGATACAACAATAGAATAGACGGCGTAGCCAGATGATCTGGGTTCGACTCCCAGACTGGCTGACTTTTAAGTACACAAACACAACACACACAACAGATGCAGGCCTTACACAACTACTTCGGTAAAATGTAAACAATGCATGAAAGTACTAACACTTCATTATAGTAGCTCAAAGAACAATAGAGTAGCTATAATCAGTAATTATTTTCTGTTCAAATATTGCAAAGTTTAGTGAAAGACCTAAGAAATCCACTACTTGTTAAAGATTTTTTTTTTTTTTAAATTCCAAGTATCGATTACAATGGGTTACTGATCAATCACACAAACATTGATTATTCAATTAGTAGAGCATCGCTGAGTTGAGGTGGAGGTTTTGGGTTAGATCCGCAGTCGGGGGAAATTTTTTACGACAATTATTACCATCAATCAAAATTTTGATGGTTGATTAGGAAATGTCGCCTAATGGTAACACTACTTGATTCATGATTGAATTAGAGGAATTAGTGATGGAAGAGTTGATGAATGGAAAACAATCCAGACATAACAAAAGGACTCGACCGGGAATTGGAACCCGGGTTTCCTGCTTGCCTGGCGGACGTCTTAACCACTAGCTAGACCACCAAGCAAGCAAGCGGGAGACTCGGATTCAATCTCCGGCCGAGTTGGATTTTGTAAATTTTAGATTGTGTTCCATATAATAAACTGTTTAAATCTAATAGGGTTGTACAGTCCACATGGGCAGCGAAGTAATGCAAATTAAAATTGACCATTAAATTTCTCAATTTAGTTCGTCGGGAAACACTCTTGTATATGAAATTGTTAATATCTAATATAATATTCAGAAATTAAAAAAGGAAAAATCAAAAAAATCCATCGTGACCGGGGTTTGAAACCGGGTCGCCCACATTTCAGGTAGGCTTGGCCAACTAGACCGAGACTGGAACTTTTAACCTCTGAATTGTAGTTCCCTTCAGATCTATAATGCAACTACAATTCAGAAGTTAACAAGTTCTTGGTGGTTTAGTTAGCTAAGACGCCTACCTGGAATTTGGGAGACCTGGGTTCGAACCCCGGTCAGGATGGATTTGTTCATTTCTGAAAATTGTATTAAATATTAATTAGTAAATGTTTGCATTTCTATTATAGCTTTAAAACCTGTAATTTTCTCTTTCCCGCATTTAACTTTACAACAACATGGAATGTCACCATGAGTTAACATATTATTAGTGAAAAATTAACTTTTAATTGTTTCAACAGCAAAATCTGTAGTAAAAATGCAAATAATAATAAAAGCTAGTAGGCCTACATTAGATACAACAAATTTGAAGGAGGACCAAATTACTAACAGATGTGTAGAAGGAACCCAGCAGCTTAGCTTAAAGACTTTCTTGTGATTTTAAAAGTTATAAAATGCTTTCAGTTGCCCATCAAGTGGGCTTTTTGGTTCTCTTCCCACTCTCCTAGTAAAATATTTTGATGTGTTCACCCGCCCGTGCTTAAGGCTATTCAACCGCGTTTTTCTATTTTCCAACATATGCTACCAAGTCGAAATGTGGTGAATGGCTTTGAAACCAATCTCTTTTAGAAAATTATAACTATTTTTTCCATTTTTTCTGTTCCGGTACAAGGCCAATATAGCCACCTCAAAATAATTCCAAACTTCATTTCGCCAAGGCACACCATTCTGCGTAGGGTGTTGTTTTTGTGACAATAATTTTCAACTGGTTTTCTAGAGTCTGACTGAGAGAAAAAAGATTTTTTAAACAATTGTCTTTCCTGCAAATTTTTTCGTTTGGCAGTACAAATTGGTACACAATACCGCCAAACGAAAAAAATTGTAGGAAAGACAATATTAATACAAAAAATCTTTTTCTCTCAGTCAGCCTCTAGAAAACCAGTTGAAAATTAATGTCACACAAACACCCTACATTGAATGGTGTGTCTTGGCAAATTTGAAGTTTGAAATTATTTTGAGGTGGCGATATTGGCCGTGTACCAAATTTGAAAAAAAAAATAGTTTTGATTTTCTAAAAGAGACTGGTTTCAAGGCAAATCACTATATTTTGACTTGGTAGCATATTTTGGAAAATAGAAAAACGCGCCGAATAGCCTTAACGTAAGATGCTAGAATCTCATATTTTCAACTTTTGATCACAAACGCAATTCTGTTTTGTACTTCTTGATGCTTTAATCACTGGCTTTACAATTATGACATGTTGCTATTTTGAAAGTAATTATATGTTGTGATTGTTTCAGATGATTGGGAAACGTCTGCTATGTGCAATGCACATATCTACACTCGGCACTTCAAACAGGCAAACTACACATGTACGCTGCATCCCACCACGCCTTGGATCACCGACCAAAACTACGAACAGCCTACTTTCGAAACAAATTTGGTGAGATGACCACATACTAATCCTTGCAACTTTGCAATTTCAAGGCCATGGACATAGTCTCTTTTCCCATGGCCACTTCTTGTACTGTACTGCACTGCTCTGTTCAAATTGTTGTCTCATTCATTGTTTGTACAGGTGTACAATAAATATTGTCTAACCCATGCTGTTGTTGTGATAATTCATTTGTACATAGCACCTTCTAATTTCCATTGTTGCAGATATGTTGGCCTCCAATATTTGGAAGGTTGTGCCTATTGCTGTTTGTCTGCACTTGTCATTTAAATGGTTCCTTTCAATGGACTTGTTTAAATGAAAAGTGTTGAGCTCAACACCCAAAAAGGTGTTGAGCTCAACACTTTTCATTTAGACTAGTTCATTGAAGGGAAACATTTAAATGCCTGACAAGTGTGGACATACATAGCAATAGGAACAGCCTTCCAATAATCCTTAACCCTTCATGACCCAATTAGTGGACTTAGCCATTTTTTCCAAGGCCATTTACTAGTTCAGCTGCTAACCTTGCAAGGTTAGCAGTTGACCTAGTTTATGGACTTAGCCATTTTTTTCAAGGCCAACTATTGGTTGACCTACTTTATGGACTTAGTATATTTTTCGATGTGAATATAATTAATAATAATAATAATAATATATAATAATAAATAGTAATAATAATAAATAATAACAATTGCATTGGAAAAAATATAATTTATTAACAATATTAAATAAAACATAATAAATATTATACAAATTACATGAAAAACAAGCAAAAAATGCATAAAAAATACAAAAACTGGGCCAAAAAAGCGCTTTTTATACTACCTAAGTCTTTTTTGCACTTCAGAGCTACCACCCCCCACATTGACACTTTTCACTCAAACAGAGTGTTCTCCCCAATGCAGAGACAAGGCTGATGATGGAACTCGAAGAGGTCCACTTCCCAAACATTCAGTTGTGATTGAACGTACGAGGGTCCAATCACAACTAAGATGATCAGAAAATGGCAACCTCTAGTGAGATTCCTTATCAGCCCTGTCGGTGCAATGGGTATCACACTCTGTTTAAGTGTAGCAAGAACAGCAAAAGAGTGAATTTAGCCACCACCACTATGCAGGACGATGCAGCCGTGAGAACAAATACACTAGGTCTCCTCCGGGGGTTAAGTGGCTATCATTGCTCCTAGTTTCATTAAGTATTGAAAACCCTCAAGTACTTATGTGCTTGTAAAATAAACAGTACACTTCCTCAATTCTTTGGAAACTGCATTTATTTATTTAATTTCTATCCCATTCATATATACAAATTGAAATTGATTTACAAATTAAACTGGATTGCATACAAATCAAATTTTAAAAAATGTATTTAGAGTAAATCCACTCAGTCATAGAACTAATTTTCAGTAGGGGGACATTAAATTCAATTTGCTTTACCCAACATGCATTTTATAATAGGAGCAATGTTGACAAGTAACTGAGACAACAGCTAACAAAACTTAAAAAGATTTAAATTTAAAGAACCCAAGCCAAAGAGATTTCTACCGGCTATTGCAGACTAGCGTTTTCACCATCCTCGTATGACGGGCCAAGTTGAAAATAAGCCTAGTATATGCCCCTGACCACACCCCATGCCCCCTTCAGGGTCAAACAAGCACAGAAGAGTTTAAGGGTTGCCAATGAGCTCAATTGTTGCTCGTGTTTAAAGCGACAGATCCATGCCAACATATGTTTTGTGGTTTTGAGACAACTTTAGCCTGCATGAAAAAAGATTCTAATGTTATGGCAAGTAATTTTTTGTTTTGTTGTGAGTTCTGTTTGCATGTAGTTAGCTGATTTTTAGTGGCCACCATCTGCCTGATGAGTCCCTGAAGGACGAAACGCGTCGTGGATTAAGGTAACAACTTTAAATTAGCTGCAGTTGTCATCAGCAGGTGAAAAGTTTTGTTGTCCCCAGCCCTTCAAGCTGGGATTTATGTTCTCTTTGCTTTCCCAACCTGTCAACCCTTCTCCAATCTTATGGCAAGTAAGTTTTTAATCAGACATTTAATTAATTAAACGCATAATTGAAATACAAACCGTACTGATGATTACCGGTATATTTGAATATTTTTTCTTGCATTATATAGCTCTAACAAAACCACATTACTGTTGCAATCAGTTTTTAGATATTTTGCACCGTTCTCAAGATATCACTAAAAACTGTAACTGCAGGGGTCTACCACCTTAAGAAGCCTGGTTCTTCTGGGTCGCAATGTATAAGTTCTCACAACTGTCGGCCACAACAATAGGTCTGTTCATTTCTAGTAGGGTACGTAAGTTATAAAGCAAATTTAAGGTTCTCCATAATTTGGTTGATGGCTGTACAACAATATGGCTTGCAGATAATTGAATTTATTGTGTTGTCTGTAAGCAATGTATGAACATATAATATTTGGCTCCTTATTCAGTTACAGAAACTGCCAAACACTGCTTTGAAAGAATGCATAGCCTACTCTTTTCAAATAAAAATCTTAATCTTGAAATTGGTTTGTTTTTGGCAAAACAGGGACATAATCTTCAACAGATGCTGGTGTGTAAACTATTATCACAACAATGCTTTATTTTAGTCAAGGTCAGTAAATAAATAAAAACAAAAGTCTGCATAGAGCCGGCCCCCTCATTGGACATAATTTCTGTATATGATTTCTTATGTGCTTTATTGTTGGCTCCAAAGTCACCTTGTACGGTTTAAAAACTTGCTGGAACCAGGATTTGAACCCAGGAGCTTCTGCATTGAAAAGTGAATGAAGCCCAATGGACCACACATGCAAGCATGAACCTATAAGTATGTAGGCTATGTAAATCGACTTTTTTAAATTTTAACTAATTCAAAGTGACAATGATGATTACTTTATCATGTCAGCAATGTTAAACACTAAAAAATACACCTTTCTTGTTTGATATCTCTACATTTGATTTGATGTTTGTACTTTGAAATTATTATTCATCAAGCAAGAAGTTAGTAATTGCACGCAACATTATTGCAACACAACAACTGTTTACCTTTATACTTTGGATACCAGAGAATAGTATTTGTGTAATATCAAACTTGGCTTGACTTGACTAACCGTATACGCCTACTGTACCTACATTCAAGACGTACATGTCGATTGGCAAATTAGGCCTACTACTCGACTTATCTTGTATCGACCTTTGTCAGTCCTGTCAACACTTAATATAATCGCGTTTGCCAAAAACAAAACCTGTTTCAAGCAGTTTTCCTGAGGATCACAATGACCATCATAATATGGAGCCTCCTATACCAAACGATATTATTTACAAAAGGCCCTACCAATACCTAAATTGAGTTTATTGTTGTAGCCAAGTTGAACAGACCTATTGTTGATTGCAAGTATGCCAGTCATCCATGATACAATAATCAAGAGCGCTGCCTTAGAGAACAACACATAAAACCAGGGCCATTTGCAAATCATGAAGTCATTAATAATAATTATTATTTTTAATAATTTTTTGTGGGAAGCCTGCACAGGTTGCAATTCATACCCCGCTTCAGGTAGATTAGAGTAAGGACAATTGTGAAGGGATGTCCGAGGGCTGTTTTAGAGGACTCAATCTCTTGCATTCGCATTAACGACAGAGGAAAACCTCCGAAAAAACTTTCAATCAGGATTGCCGGTCTCGACGGGATTTGAACCCAGGACCTCCAGAATCAGAGTCACGTGCTTAACGCTCGAGCCAACACTGTCGGTCATGGAGTCAGTTTATCTAGCATTATTGTAACCAGAAAGTGTTTGAGAGCCAGACTGTGATTTGCAATTGACTATGATTAGGGATAACTATGCCGCCACCACCTTGGAATTACTATGCGAGAGATTTGAAACCAGTATTGACATAAACAGCAATCTTGTAGGGTACCGGTAACTATAGGTTTTACCTCACAACTCACAAGAACATTCCAACTCAGTAAAAATAATAGTAAATTCATATCATATAAAGTTGTAGAATGCAATGTTTGAAACAAAATACAGTAGTCTAGTCTCCCTTTCATTTAAAGTCCAAGGAAACCCAAAAATCAAAGTTTGGATTATAAATAATTAATTAATAGAAATATAACATTAAGTCATACGTAGTCCTATACCAAAAGCTTCTACTTTGAATTAACCGAGTTTGAATTAACGAGGGTTTACTACACCTTCATGAGGATTTGTCATAAAAGTATACAGCATATGGCAAAGAATACGTACAGTACAGGTCTATTTTTGCTAAGCATGCAACTTTTATTTGTAAAACAAAAATTGCTAAAAGTTTTATGAAATTGACTTGATCAATGGTATCCTCAATGACCAACATTTTGTGGATTAATGTAGGCCCAACAACTTTAAATTAGCTGCAGTTGTCATCAGCAGGTGAAAGGTTTAGTCGCCCCCAGCTCTTTATGTTCGCTTTGCTTTCCCAACCAGTCAACCCTTCTCCAATCTCTCGTGTAGTAAATTTAAAAGTTATGAGTATTTTGCCTTGATAGACCTATAGGCCTAGGGACTGACACTTCTAGTCCTAATATTGACCTGCGTGTACTAAATCTGAATTCTATTCTATTGAGGTATAATAAAGTTTTACGTTTGCTACTGTATTTCTTGCGCTTACGGCATGTGACGTCATAGTTTGGGCACTCGGCAGTTGAAACAATTGCACGTTTTCTTTACAAATACGTTTTAGAACCAGACATTTCAAAATATATTTAAATTTAACCCAAGGAAGCTGACCTTGCCCGGAAAAAAAAAATCCGGAATGTTTTTCTTTTTTTCTTTTTTCCTTTCTTTTTTCTGTTTGTATTTTTGTGTGACTGTTTGTTAACACGATTCCGGCTAAACCGATACTCCAATTTTCCAAATTTTCTGGAGGCCTTCGAAATCTCTGAACTTAGAACTGCCACGTTTTTGTGCGCAATCGAAAAATTATTTCTCATGAAAATCGCAATTTTACGATTTTATTTTATTTTTTAAACATTTCTTCGCCTTATAAAACCTTGCTTTATCAGATTGTAATGATTTTTTCACAGAACCTTAATTTTATAAATTAATATATTCATGTGAAATTTGAGCGCAATCGTAAAATTATTTTTAACGAAAATCACAACTTGACGGGTTTTTTTTAATTTTTAAAACATTACTTCGACTTATAACACCCACATGCTTTATCCGATTGTAGGGATGACTTCGGGTCGAAAAAATCCGGAACCGGATCCACCCGCGCCGGATCCGGTTCGGAACCGGTTCCTAAACATATTTTTCTTTCTCAATTTTCGTAAATTTGAATCTGCGCGGGCTAATTTCGATTGAAAACATGGGCGGGGCGATAATCGATTCGAATTTCGATAGGTGGCGGAGCCGTGTCCCAGACATTGTAGGAACTGCTTAGTGAGAAACAGTTGAACAAACAATGGCCTACAAGATTGTTTGCTTTCGTTTTCGTTTTCGTTCATAAAGTTTGGATTATGTGACCTTAAACGTGAAAAATAGAATAAGTATATGATTAAAATGTTACTAACAAGTTCTGCATTGTTCAAGCGAGCGAAGCGAGCGTTTCCATTTGACTCTGCCGGAAAAAATAGTCACTGGTTTTGTTTTTTTTTTTTTTTTTTTTTTGTTTGTATGTCTCGCGATAACGTTCGAACGGAGGCTCGGATCGAGTTGAAATTTTCACCATCCGCAAGCTTTGTTCTCGATTGAATGCCATTAGTTTTGTGGCAAAATCGTTCAAAAAGTTAAAAAGTTACATTAAAGTTTATCGAAAGTTTTTTTTTCAAACTCAACGGCGACAAAATCTGAGATAGCCAAATCATTTAGAATGTCCGTCCGGTCACGAATATGTTAATTTTATTTTGATTCGATAAGTAGTGTAGATGGAAATTACATTATAACAAAAGTAACGTTGCCATGGCAACGAAAAGACGCGCGAAGTTTCTAATGCACTGCCACCTAGAAGTAATCAAAATACGTACGAGGAAGCAGTCTATTAATTGTCAACAAAGAGTTTAAAAAGTTTTCCCAAGGAGTCAAGGTCCTCTAGATGGCGGTGGATTTTAAAGTATAGATTTAAACACGGGTTTACCTAAATACCTTGGCAATAATAAATAATACTGGAAACGCGAACGTCGTGAATTTTAAAATTTAAAAAAATGTGCATTGTGGGTCTAGCTATAGCACGTGCTCGCTTATCAACGCGTCCAACTGAGCGTTTCCTAGTATTATAACACAACACATGGGCCTAGGCTAAGCCTAGGTCAAAATTGTGACGCAACATTCATAGGGCCTAGGCCTAGGCCTAAGAATTTTGCAACCACGGGTGTTTCTGGCTCATTTATTCTCGTCTGTGCCTAGGCCCTTGGCAACTTTTAGGTTAAAAATAGAACCGGTTCCGAAAAGGGGAAACCGGATCGTAATGGAACCGGTTCCGAACCGGTTTCCGGGTACCCGAAGTCATCCCTATCCGATTGTAATGATTTTTTCACAGAACCTTTATTTTATGAATTAATAGGCTATATTCGTGTGAAATTTGAGCGCAATCGAAAAATTATTTCTCGTTAACACATGGCAGCTCAATGCACCAATTACGCTCATATCCAACAACTTGCCTGAAAAAGCGTTTGCGAAGCTTCCTATTATATTTTATTGGGCATGAATACAATTGGTACTGGTTGGTTGGAATACATTACTGGTTGATGTGCAATACCAAACTATGACGTTGTGTATAGTAGATCTGTGACCTTCAACTCTACTCAAACTCTTTCAAGGTAAGCAAGCTTCCTATTAATCTTTCCCCACCCAACACTAAACAATCACGTGGTGTATTTTATAAATGAAAATCTTGACTAAATATATTACGTATGGATGGGACAAACGTCTTAACATTAGTACGTACGAGATTGATAATGATGGACCTCGTCTAAATACTGGTACTGTACACACAGTACACACACAAGATGCTGTTTATATAATCAAGTTTCAGGCACAAAGGATTGTGCACACATCACTCACAAGTTCATGGATGAATCACAAAATAAAGAGCCAACATTTGATACCTGGACTCGTTCAGTTGCTCAACGAGTGCCATAGATGAAATGAAAACATTGTATGGACATTGAATCAGCCATTCTACCCACTTCAAGCAGTTCTTTCAACACTTTAAAAACTAGAGTTAACACTGGTGAAGTGTTGTAATATATTGCTTTGCTTTATCCAACGTAACAATTAACAATGTGAAGCAAGAAAGCAATTTACTTCAAATTAAAAAACTTTGTCATGTAGGCCCTACAGTATTTCCTATAAATACCTGTAGTCACAAATAAAGACTTGAGTTGTGATTGTAAATGCCATGGAGATGTAGGTCATGATTTTGTGATGCATCCAATAACGGGGAAATAGAAGGCTATGGGTGGCACCGAGAAAACAACATGGGACAAAGACTAGCAATCGAATAACAACCAGCCCTCTAGTCTGGTAGTTGATTATTACCACAGTCGCTCCATCTTCAAGCTGTTTGTGTGTGTGGGTGTATTGTGTACCTACTGCGTTAATTAGTATGGCATGCTTAAGGACGGAGAATGGAAATAGTTAGAACTTAAAACTAAAAAAAAAACAATGAATAACTCAAAAACTGTAAAAAAAAATTGTTCTGCATTTGGATTCTTAAAAATCAGGTAGGGTACTAGATTTGAAAATGATACAAAATAAGTAATTGTGATGTGCTATTTTTAAAAAAAAAAATTGGGAACGGAAAAATTATCTTTTCTTTTTTTATGCTACAAAAGAAGCCTAATTCTGCATATTTTGATGAATCACCCTTTAATTTACGATTAATAAATGAATTGCTCTCCTCCTTTGTAAATTAGTTTTTTAACTGAATAAGATAGACGTTTAAAAATACAGTTATTTTATTATCCAAAGTGAAAAATGTAAGTACAAAGGCCTATAGCAGGGTTGCCACCAAGTCAATTTTTTTATCCTTGAAAGATACTTAAAAAATCCTGAGAAATCCTGAAAACAGTTATTCAGCATTAGCGTATTATAACCTTAAAGGAATGTTACAAATTTTCAGGTTTCATACCAAAATATGTTGTGCCAGCCTGATTTTCGAGAATCTAGTCAAAATTACGTGCAGACAAACACATAAGAATCAGAATTTCTTCCATATATTTTAACGTTTTACTTTTAGTGCTACTCACCATAACTACCACTTGCGGTAAATGTTAGGCCTATGCATTCACTTATGTTTTTTTTACTAGTACCTGATGTTTTTTACTGTCTACATACATTGCTTTTATTGGCTGAATTTAAAAAATGTATTGATTTAATGTATTTTTTAAAGGATAGTAGAAAATCCTAAGATTTTGCCCAAAATCCTGTTATCCTTGAGACACTCTAAAAATCCTGAGAAAAGGATAAAATCCTTGAAAGTGGCAACTCTGGCCTATAGCCCTATAGAAATCAAAATTTGTAGTTCAAATTCCCCCTATGGCCCTACCATGAAAAAATTGTGAATCTATATCACATCTATGGCCAGTTTCTTGCACCAATAAGAATTGAAGTTGAAACAGAACACCGATGTCTGGCAGTTTCAACAAGAATATGAAAATCAACATTTTATAATTATTTGTACTAAGAGACACGCATATACATCGCATACCCTCATGATTTGTTTTAGGTTTACTAAGGGAACCCCGATTGGAATAAATTTTTTAACTTCTGAATTGTATTAAATAATTAACAATTCCACCAACGGGAGTGTTTCTTGACTAACCAAATCAAGAAATAAGGGGTATATATTTTGTTTTGGATTTACGCAGAATACTCGCGTATACCCCCCATGACACCATTGCAGGTGTGATCTTAATGAAAATAATTTCATGTTTCTCTTTTTTGAGAATTCCATTATCTTAGTAGGGGCTAGTGTCGAATACACCAAAGATGTTGGCTATATAGCGCTAGCGCTGCACAGTCACTTTAGTTGCGTGTTACTTGGAGCGTTTCACCATTATGTTTTAGATATTCCGATTACCCCCCAAGTGACAAGCATTCTTGTTAGGCTACTTTCACATTATGAAGCGAGCGTTTCCATTTGACTCTGCCGGAAAAAATAGTCACTGGTTTTGTTTTGTTTTTTTTTTTGTTTTTTTTTTGTTTGTATGTCTTGCGATAACGTTCGAACGGAGGCTCGGATCGAGTTGAAATTTTCACCATCCGCAAGCTTTGTTCTCGATTGAATGCCATTAGTTTTGTGGCAAAATCGTTCAAAAAGTTAAAAAGTTAGCCCTACATTAAAGTTAATCGAAAGTTTTTTTTTCAAACTTCACGGCGACAAAATCTGAGATGGCCAAATCATTTAGAATGTCCGTCCGGTCACGAATATGTTAGGGATGTGCGGGTAGTGGTTTTTGAACTCGGGTCGGGCTCGAGTCGGGTAATTGAAAGTACCCTCGGGCTCGGGTAATTGAAGTACCCTCGGGTCGGGCTCGGGTAGTGAATTTTTTTTAATTTGTGAATTCATTTAAAAAAAAATTCCTACAAAACAGTTTTGCATTGGTTGCGGGTAGCCACTAGCCACTCTGGGCTGTGTTGACACAAAGTACTTCCAAATCGGCGTCTTATGAACTTTTGCTTGAGTAGGCCTAGGCCTAGTACAGTGAAACCCTGCTATTATCGTTTTCCTGCATCAATCGTTCGTTATTCTCGGAAATAATATCGTAACAATCGTTTTCTAATATTTCCGATACGAAAACCCCAAGAAAAACCGATGCGATCGCGTATTTTTCTCTTCCGGCCGACGAAATCATGCGTTTGTACCAGCCATGCATCTGACGAAATCGCGCGTTTGCACCAGCCTTTCGGTCTGACTCCGCCCAACGCTCTGCTGCGCGCAACGATGCGCACTAGATCGGACTTGTTCTAGGCCTGCCGCCTCGCCTCCTAGGCATTAGACGATGTTTATTAGCGTTGTTTCTTTTTCACCATTCGCCCACGTACGTAATATTCAACTTGCTTTATGCCGTTATTAGCGTTGAATAACCAGAACACGAGTAATGACGGTCAGTAGGGCCTATTACTCCAGCGGGAACAGCGCCGGAAGAGCCAAGGACACAGCATCATAGCATAGCCGCGCCCACGTCGTAGCGATTGGTCCGCTCCGACGTCAGCTGTTCGTTTGGCGTGTGAGCGGGAGGTTTAAAAGGAGCAGATTGGCGTGTTTCTTTATTACTTCTACCCGACGCGACTTTTTCGGGTAGGAATTGACGGCCCGACCCGAGGTCGGGTAATTTTACCTACCCGAAAATTACCCGTTTTTCAGGTACCCGCACATCCCTAGAATATGTTAATTTTATTTTGATCCGATAAGTAGTGTAGATGGAAATTACATTATAACAAAGTACGGTTACCATGGCAACGGAAAGTCGTGCAGCTTTTTTGGCTCATGGTAGCGGTCGAACGGAGGCTCGGATCGAGTTGAAATTTTCACCATCCGCAAGCTTTGTTCTCGATTGAATGCCATTAGTTTTGTGGCAAAATCGTTCAAAAAGTTAAAAGTTAGGGTCACGTGAGGTAAAAATGATACACACAAAATATTGGGCAAAAATGATACAGTGGCATTTTGATAAGTATTTATTAACTTTTTTCATTTTTTTCTTTTGGTAATAATAACTCATTTTTTAGTCTTAAATGTTATATTAATTATAGCTATATTAGTAGATTGCAATAAACTTGAAATAATTAATTGAAATGTGCCTGTAAAACTTGCCAAAAAACTTTGTATACGGATGCTTACACTTTCAATGATATCTCTGCCACTACTCATTCAAATTTACCACTCTCTGTTTCCAATCATTGTCAATGCTGCACTTTACTAAGAAAGCACTGCAGAGTGCTGCTACCTAGAGCCATGTGGCAGGAATTGAAGCTGAAAGTTGAGGTACAAAAATGATACACTCTTTGGGGTAAAAATGATATGGTCAATGTCTGACCAAAACACATGTTAATTCGGCTCAAATAATTTTCAAGGTGAATTTAAAGACTCTTTTTGCGGATTAAATTAATTGTGAATAGTACCATTTAAATATTTTAGGTTTCTTAAGATTATGATGGCCTTATTTTGAGCTCAGGCCAAATCAAAGGTTTGCAGCCAGGTCTTGGAGGCCTAGGCCTAGGCCAGTTTCCCAGGATACGAATGGTTCCATTCAAAAATGAAAAACAATATTTAAAAATGACATCGGTGTGACTATTTTGTAGATTGTTAATCAAATTATCCATGTGTATCATTATTTTCCCTCTTCCTAACCTCTAGCTATGTTTTTAAGGGCTTAAAACACAGTGTATCATTTTTAAACACACGTGTATCATTTTTGCCCAAAGTGCTAGGTAAAAATGATACACACATTTTATTTATTTAAATATGTAAGTGGCTATAAAAACTAAAAATAAATTGTCCGGTTGAATTTAGAATCACATTTCCATGTCATAAGAATTTACGTTTTTATCATAAGCAGATCTAATTAAGCTGCACATAGCAAAGTGTAGTTTTCTGTATCATTTTTACCTCGCTTGACCCTACATTAAAGTTAATCGAAAGTTTTTTTTTCAAACTCAACGGCGACAAAATCTGAGATAGCCAAATCATTTAGAATGTCCGTCCGGTCACGAATATGTTAATTTTATTTTGATCCGATAAGTAGTGTAGATGGAAATTACATTATAACAAAAGTAACGTTGCCATGGCAACGAAAAGACGCGCGAAGTTTCTAATGCACTGCCACCTAGAAGTAATCAAAATACTTTCGAGGAAGCAGTCTATTAACTGTCAACAAAGAGTTTAAAAAGTTTTCCCAAGGAGTCAAGGTCCTCTAGATGGCGGTGGATTTTAAAGTAAAGATTTAAACACGGGTTTACCCAAATACCTTGGCAATAATAAATAATACTGGAAACGCGAACGTCGTAAATTTTAAAAATTTAAAAAAAATGTGCAATGTGGGTCTAGCTATAGCACGTGCTCGCTTATCAACGCGTCCAACTGAGCGTTTCCTAGTAGGTAAAGTGCTTACGATACTTTCAAGTAGAGAACATTTACTAAAAATAAGTATCACTCATAATATTAATTAGGGTTTGTAAGGCTTTTTTCCGACTGATCAGGTGTGCAATTTGCACACCTTACACAACGTAAAAGCCACCACTGGGATGGTGGATGCCAAAGAAAATTAATGAAAGCAGGATTGAATAAGGAAGAGGTGGAAGGATAACATAGCAGGAGACTTGGAGGCAAGAGGAGAGAGCTGGGAAGAGATACGATTATGGGAAGAGAACCAAGAGAATGTTTTTTGTTGCTAAACCCTAGCTGACCCTGCCAGAAACAGGAAATGGCAATGGATGATGATGATGTTAGTGTCTATGTGAAACACAAAGCTGATTGCAGCCGATTTAAGAAATTCATTAAAACAAAAATTTTGGGAGCAAAAAGCTTCAAACAAATCCTGTTAAGTCACTCATAAGTAGGCCCTACAAGATATAATTTATGAAATTTTGTCATTTCAGTGTGGTATTGTATGTAGGCCTAATGTAAAATGTAAAAGTGATGTTGAAACCCTGAAGAGGCAATGTTGTGTTTGCTGTACATAGGGCATGCATATTAAGTTTTAGTGAGAGAGTATGTTGCTTAATGTAGGCCTAGCCTAGACATCTGCTAGTTGTACTATTCTGGACAAACAAAGTTTACATAAAAGCACTTACTACAATCTGTCGACCTAACAGTCACTAGATCAACATTTAAGTTTCAAGTTGTTTGTCCTATACTCGATCCTTTGATTTCCATGTTGTTTTACTCGGGACAAGGAGATTCAATCAGAGCAGCACCGATTAAGTATCATGGACGATATAGACATACACCACACCCACTACCAGGGGATACTAGGGTTCACTCCACAGTTTACTCCAGAGTAGCCTCGTGCTGGCAACCATTGAAAAACATTGAACTTGCCTCGATTAAGGTTAAGGAGTTAGCGATTTCTCAATCGAACTATTATTGATTTTGGTTTGTAAATCAGGCTGCATTCCTAACATTTACGTTATTTTATTTTCACTTGGTATATTTTACTTGGATAAACGCAAAAGGCCTATATAATTATATATATATATATATATATGCCTATATATATATAGAAATAAATAAATATCTATACAGCACAAGATGATTACTTTGCGTTCAGAAAAGGCTGGAAGGATAAATTGTTGTTGTTGATTGGCTGAATATACAGTATGTCACGGAGCCTCGAAAACTGGTAAAAACAGTAAAAAAACACAGCACGGGACCACAAAATTATGGGCTCACAAACGGATCAACGTACAACCGGTGGACATAATAAGATAGGGAATTATAAATAGCAATCTGCATTGTTCTTATGGAATGTGAGCCTGATCACTCAAAATTCAACATGAAAACAGTTTGACTGTAAGGTGAACTGTGGTGTGAGCTAGTGAACATGCTTGGAACATGCAAACATGCTGGTGCTTCTTCATGACCACTAGCTTAACGATATCATCACTTTCCTCACTGACAATAGCCGTGTCAGATAACTAAGGGACTGCAAGAAACAAAAAACTTGACTGAATTTATATTAATGAAATAGTTAAGCAAGTAGTTGAGCACCATAACATGCAAGATAAACCTCTGAAAAGGGAGGATAGAGGGATTAGGAATAAATCAACTGTTCCAAGAACTGACTTACAAACATGAATTATTGTGCGATATGAGCGTAGGCGGCTGAATATGACGATGTCCGAGACGCTGAAGTTGAAGAATCACATGTGAGCTGCGACATACGATATGGTAGGACAGGTAGGTTCTTGAAGAGCCTCCTTAACGATCATACAGGTTCCTCCCATTCCTGAAATGTGCAATACATTGACTATTAGGGTTGCAAATCAGTTGCATAACTGAACAGAAGATACATTACACTCACAAACTTAAACGGCTTTTAAAGACAAAACAAGACTCAAGTTGATTACGCAATTAAAATGCTTGCTTTAGATTGAATGCCTAGGCCTAAAAAATAAAAACAAAATCTACTGGGTAGGCCCTCCCCTACCTACTGTAGGCCTACTAAATTAAACAATTTGTTAGGGCTGTATAATTGAATCTAAAATTCAAACTTTCTAACTAAATACCTACATCACAGTCTATAAGTTAGGCTATAGAAAGTTTACATGTAAATTAAGTAAAAGGCCTATGCTCATAATTGTAGGGTACAACAATAGAATAGGTATTCATTTTGATTACACCTATTATTTATAAATAGGCCTATAGGCAAGTATAGGCCTACTTTAGCCTAATTGCATATGTTTGTAAAATAAATTCTTAATCTGCAACATAGCTGTCATTTAATACCGGTAGGCCTAGGCCTACCTACTTAACTTTATTTCAAAGACTTTCTGAAAACCTCTGTAGGGTAATAAGGAAAAATACTTGCCAAACTCAGGTATAAATCAAGCCTACTAGGATAGGCCTAATGCATTTTAAAATGATTTATTTTTATTTTGTCAGTTTAACTAATTTTGTATTAATGTATTTTTTTCTCATTACGGTATCTCTTTTCAAAATCACTACCCGTATTACGTATATTCGATACCGTACTATATTCGGGCCAATACGGTATGTAGACACGAACTTCATGGCAGCTAACTCAACGATATCACAACAGTGACTGACAACAGGTGACAAGAACTATCTAGTGGAGATTAAGACAATACACTCGTTTAGATCAATGTTAGCTGTGACTGGATTTAGCCTCGTTAACATTTAGGTGATGTAAAGATATCGCTGAGTGCAGTCGAGCACTGTACCAAACATGCGAGATAAACATCTTAAGAGGGAATGGGACACATTTTTGGCAGTTCGCAAATAGCTATTCGCTCGGCAAGATGCATTCGATGTCAGGCCTACTAGGTATGATACTTTGCAAAGTTGTCAATAATGCATATACATGGACAGCCCTGCGGTCATAGATTTTCCAAATTTTGTATTAATCAGCCAGAACAAAATCACGGATACTAGTCAATTTTGGAGTTTGTAAGAAAATCAAAATTTGTGGAAACTAATTTATTTTTTTATTAATTATTTTAAAACAACATTTGGAATGTGTTACTGCAGAGCCTTATATTTTCAAATTCGTGGTCGTGGCATATGTTCAAAATTTGAAACACCTGTGGTGTCAGTCGGCTGAGCGAACAGCAATTTGCTTAAAACGCATGTCCTATACTCTCTTAAAATGGAATGGAATGAGAGTGGATTAGTAGGGGTGTGCGAGATCATGAAACTTCAGAATGAGATCGGAAAACATTTCTCGTTCCCACTATAGTTACTTTTCTAGGATAAAATAAAACATTAAAAGTTGTTAAAAACCACTAGTACCGGTAGGCCTACTTAGAACAAGAAACCAATTGTCTAATAATAGCATCTGAAAATACAACAAAACATGGGAAATTCAAATTGGAAATCCCAATTGAATGTAGCCTACCTATTGTGTTGTGTTAAGTGTCTGAAAGTTAAAAGTTGACCGGAAATTTCAAATTTGATTGTTATTGACACCGGTAGGTCATCAGTCTGCTATGAAGTTGTTTGATTCCTAGGATTTCAAACCCTGGTGAAAAATCTTGTCAAGATCTTGCCAAGATTATACAAGATCTTGTCAAGATTTCAAGATTATACAAGAACTTGTCAAGATCTTGCCAAGATCTTGCCAAGAACTTGCAAGATCTTGTATAATCTTGGCAAGATTGTGGTTGGTCTATTTAAGCATCATTCACAATCAGTTCTAAGTCGTAAAGCGCAAGGTCCAAGGCGTAAGGCGTAAGAAGATCAAGATCTTACAAGATCTTGACAAGGATTTCCACCAGGGAAGCTAGCTCCACAAAATATTTCTTGAAGTAGTCGTGTAGGTCTGGAACTTGTGTTAAACTGCCTTGCTCGCGAGATCACCCGGGCTCTGACGCAAGATATCTTACAAAAACTTCACAAAATTCCTTTTAGACAAGGCCTACTAAAGTAGGTACCAATGATTTTACCTTTGCATTTTAACCCTAGTTGTTAAGAACACTCAAATTTTCTATATTTGGAAACCTTATAACTTCCCCATAAATGCCAATAAAATGCAGGCCTATAAAAATAAGTTACCGGTAAATTAAAAATTCTCGTCCCCGGCCTAAACCTGTACAATCTCTCCTCGCTCACCCCTTGGGTTTGGATATACCAGGTAAGTGGTTTCACAATCTACTGTTCCTCCAACTGACTCACACAGTGGCTAGATCCGGTGATGTTCAAGCCGACTGGAGCTGCGTCTTCTGAACTTGTGGAGCCGGCCGACAGTCATAGGGTCCTCCCGCTCCTAAAAGAGGGAACACAGCTAGAATTGAGAAACAATTCAAGTAGGGAGTAGTGAAGTAAGCATTGAAATAATTTACTCTTGATGAAATTTCAAACTAAAGTCGAAACACCATAAAGATCGTTTCCCTACTCAACATTTCTTGTTGATCGTCCTTTGGTCAAGTCATGTTACGAATACCGTATAGTACCGAATATAGGCCGACCTTTTTTTCATTATTTTAGGTCTCAAAATCCCTCCTCGGCCTATATGCGAGCATCGGCATTTTGACGCGCTAATTTCAAACACCAAGTTACAGCGCCGTGTGACAAGGAAATACGTATAGTTTACTGCTTCTGTCTGGCGCTGCGCCAACAATACGGCAGGCACGGAGGACGCGATGGTATCTCCAGGCCTCCTGCAGGCCTACTGATGAGTGAAGTATGACGTGGAACAGATAACTGGGCGATATGAACCGGTCTGCTTGGAGATTGCGTCATAGCGCTACGTCATCACGGGCTCCGCGTCAATAGGCCGCGCGGGAAAAACGACCTTGGCACTGGCTCCGCGGTAACAGACCGCAGGAATAACGGCGCGCAAAATAAAAATATTTCATTAAAAATTCCTTTTTTAAATTTCAATGACCAAAGTTAGGGGGTCGGCCTATATTCAGGGTCGGCCTATATTCGGTACTATACGGTATATTGTAGGCCAGCAGTAGGCCTACTAGGCCTAATTGAAGAAAGAGTGCTGGCCATGCCTAAAAACCTATCACCTTAACATTGTTGAATTAGTCTACTGTAGGCCTACTGACAGGTCGTTGTGAAATATGACCACATCCCATGTAGGCCTAGGGCCCTAGATGGTAGTTGGTAGGGTAGGTAGGTTACCTAGGCCTACTTTTTAAAGGCAGTGACATTTACTTTAAAATTTTGTGCCAATGTATGTGGTCAGGTTTCCACTCACCAGTTCCAAGGTCGCTGTTGTCACATCCGTCAGATGATCCAGTCCATCTCGCGTTGGGCTTCACCGACATCCACGCACCATCGACAGCCTGGAATTACAAAATATAAAATAAAGGAATGAGGATTTTCTTCAACCAGTGAAGGTATGACAACGAGAGTGGTAGGCCTATAACTATATTCAAAACTGTTTTTACGAGTAACCGGCTACTTGATGTAGGGCTAGGTATAGAAGCAGGGCTCGAAATTGACGGAAGCCCGTGCTTGCCCAAAACACTGTCGGGCTGCCTGTTCTGTATTCCAGGCAGCACATACAAAAAGCAATAAAAGGTTGATTTTCCTAAAATCGGAAATTACGTAAATAGGCATTAATCTCACAACTGTTTTCACAATATCTATATACCGGTAGGCCTAATTACAAATTAACAAATGTAAGTTATCTCATCTCATGAGAGTGATGAGACTAGCATGTGAGGCATTTGAAGACGAATTTTTTTCGTTATATAGTGTTATATATAGCGGGAGCAAAAGACCATAGGAAAGCAAAGAATGCAAAGGTACCGAAAGCTACGAAAAACAAAGAGTTAGGATGTTCCAGAAACATTGGAAGAGTAACAATTCTTGGCTGCGGTACGATGAGACAAGAAATCTAATGTTTTGTCGTTTATGTGAAAACAGTGCGTTTGCGGATAAAGAACCTGCATTTCGAAATGGTTCCGATAACTTTAGATTGAAAGCCATTAAAAAGCACGCCGAGACAAAATGTCACACATTACTTGATTTGGCTGCTAAAGCAAATGAGAAGAAACGTAAAGGTGAGGATATTCTTGCTTTAGTCTCACTAAAAAAATTGAAAAGGGACCAATTCGACCGCCTAACTAAGCTGTTTCGTATTTCGCACGGTCTTATGTATATAAACCGATCACGGATTTTGAAAAAAAAAATGGGCTTCTCAATTCTTAACAGGGCTGCCAAAAACTTTCCTAATTTCGAGCACTGTAGGCCTATAGAAGTAGTGCCAGAAGGGAGTATTAGGAAGCCTATGAAGGGGCACTGGTGTTGAGGCAACTAAAATGCCACGCTTAGGATTGATGATTGCACACAACTTCAAGCAAAGAAAACAACATCTTCACAAGATAGGGCTACCAAGGTCACCTGCTTTCCCGATCTTAAATATATATGGACAAAATCAAAAGCCTCCCCCAGATCTTCTTCCTTTGGCCTACGTTTAATTAACAAAAGTCATTCCTTATTACAAGTAAACTTAAAATTAATAGTAACATTTCTAGTTATAATTTACATCCCCCCCCCCCCTAGCCTATTGGCTTGCCAATGTAGGCTTTGTAAGCTAATAGGCTAACTAGATAAGCACAATGAAAAGAAAAATCACACTGATTTTGCTCAAAGTAACAATACACCATAGACCTACCTAAGCTCTACCTCCCAGTAATTTTTTACGTGTCATTATTGTCATAAGCCAGCGGTTCAGGAGGTAGTTTTTAACCGGTTCCCACTCGGACACCGAAGTTAAGCAAACTCGGGCGTGGTCAGACTCGGGGGTAGAGTGGGTGACCGCTTTCTCCAAAATAAATTCATCATGGTTTTGCTATTTTATTACCAAACAAAAACTTCAAAACCTTTAAATGACCAACCCTAGGATTTCCCGGGAATGTAGGCTAGGCCTAAACAAACTATTTAAAAAAAATGATTTAGGCCCTATGGAGAATACTAGAAGTCGCTAATTTAGTAACTTAGGCCTACCTAAACATTCTAAACCCTTTTTTTTACTAAACGTTTTGCGAATTTAATAATCTCTAACCGTCCACTAAACGTTTAAACGTCCCATCCCTACTAATGATAGGCTACATGATTTAACAAAAGTATCGGTGGATGCGCGCGCAGCTGCTAATAGTGACGTAGATATTGCGCACCCGTCGGATCCTTGTGGACGGTAACTATTTGACATGCACGTTAAAGAACAGTCTCTGTAGCCGAAGATACAGTGCTTAGACAAAAACCAAAGGTCCTACCATCGTGTTCCGTGGTCTTTCTTGAACTACAAGCATGATGTTTATTAAATCCCAGGGTTGTGATGTCCTTTAACGTTCGGTTGAAAGCCCTTTAGGCCTATATTTAAAATGTAAACATTGAAAGGCCTATTGTAGGTTTTGTTTTATTTAGGCCTATTTAACGTCTAGGTATAGGCCTACTTGCTCCAACAAAAGAATGCAGATGCTCGGTAGTGGTGGGGTTAGGCTAGAATAAATGGAATGTCGCCTTTGTGTATGAAAGAGGAATATCTTTTACCAACGCAAGCAAAAATTATCTGTGCTAGATCACAGAGCTCCTTCGTGTGCAAGATCCATGCTAAGCTAGCTTGAATAGAATTGACAACGTTGTTATGTTGGAAAAACAATTTCGAGCCACCTGCATTCTTCCGTTGGGACCACTAGCCTATGCTACAGGTAGGCCTATTCAGTAAAAAAACTGATTTACAACAGGAGGACAATTTTGGAGTAGTCCCTAGTATGCCTAGGCATACCTACCGTAGGCCTACCCTATTTTAGTGAAAAGCATGATTTTATTTTCCCCGTGTTAGGCCCCTAGCCTATATTGATACGTTGGACATATGAAATCACAAATTAATTCATACGTTGGATGCTTAGGCCTACTATTGGTCGGGTTCTCAAGATATCAACGATGTATACAAATAAAATAGTAGGCCTAGGCCTAAATAAATAAAATAAATAAATTGTATTTAGAGTCTACCCACTCAGTTATAGGTATAGCCTAACTGATTTTCAGTGGGGGACTTTAAATCAAAGCGACTAAGCCAACCCTGTAGGCCCCGACGCAATCGGCGAGTGAGCGATAACCAACCAAAGATCGTTATTTTTAATAGGAAATATAGCAATCGGTGGTATGGACAGTGCGAACACCCGCGAATCAACGCCAGAATCAACAAGGCCGATTCAGCACAACTCTGAATTTATTATGTGGGTCGTTCCATGTCAAATCAACAAACTCATTTTCGGTCACTATCTCCGATTTGAATAATTTTTGGCACATGTACTTGTGGCAATGATATCATCATACCCTATTTTTTTTATTTTTTTCGGTCGAGTAGTTTCAGAGATACAGGGCTACCAATTTTTAAGTCCGCAGTCTTCCGAGCGCGGGAAAATTCCACGGTTTCTTAAATAAATGTTGACTCCATGAAGCTATAATGTTGAGTGATAGCTTGAATGAAAGGTAATTTAAATATCTATCCAACTACAATAAAATAATTGAGTAATTTTACATCAAACAAAATTTATTGTGAATAATGCATGTCTGAGGTCAAAGGTCAATATCATAAAAGCTCCATCTTGGATTTAGTTCAGATTTGGAATAAGTGTTGCTTAAACATATGCCTACTTTCAAGTGCCCACAAAAATTCAGGTTGGGCCACTAACACATTTTTATGTTATAGTTGATTTAACCATGACATGCACAAGCTTATTTAGAGTAGGTAGTACTATATTGTTTATGCACATTTTCATTAATTAGGTGTTGGCATAATTATAGGGGTGGGTAGGTATGTGTAGGATTTTTAATAGTATGAATTTTAAAAATTGTCTAGATATATCAATGGCATCTGATGCCCTCCTAAGTTTAAATCTGGCTACTAGAAACCCAAAATAGTGGGATTTCCGTGTGTGATATTCTAAGAAGTCTGGGATTTCCAATTCAAACTCTACAATGCCACTCTTATAATGCACTTCAGTTGAAAGTTGAATGTTGCAAGAGAAGGAAGTTCTGTGCTATGGGTTCAATGTTTTGATTGAAGTTTATGTACCAAATTGATTTAAGCAGTCTTATTAACAATGTAAGCAGTGTGGATATGGTACAAGCCTTGACATCTAAGAGAAGTGTTTTAGTGTTTCATGTTTCACAACATTTTCAATCATGTGTTCTATTGGAGTTCATAATCAAGAAGCTTGTGATGTCGAGACTCCTTTTAAATGTGCATCTGCCCTTGAAAAGGAGAGTTTATTGTTGCTTAATCAACGCACTAATTGTGACGATATATTAAGTGTTTGTATGCTTCACGAGTCAAAATTTTTAAAACATTTTTCTCTCAATCAAAAATCATGTTGTGACCCACTTTTAGTGCATCCACAAGAATCCAGACGAAAAAGTCTCAGAGAAATAGCTTCTGCTGATGTAGAAAAGTTCAAAGATATTATTAAACTTATACCCGGGAAAAAAATGTGTGTTTCATGTAGAAAAGCTCTATTAAAAAGATTGAGTGAATACCAGAACCATAAAGAATGTATTGTGTCTCCTGAGAAAAGTGACCACGGTAACATCACAGATGATGACTTTGTAGTAAAAGAGTTTGAATCAGAAATCATTAACAAGTCTCTTCATTTGCTTGGTGAGTCTCCAATTGATACAACTAAATTAAAAAGTACAGTGTATCCAAAGAGAAAATTCAAAAAATAAAGTCGCAAGTTAAGAAAAAGCTAAAGATGATTTCACCTGCCGGCTCGGGAATACTTTGTTCATCATCATCAGAAGAGGAACAGTGCACAGAAGATAACAACACGATGCTTTTACAACTGAAAGAAAAGTTTAATTCTGCCACAACCAAGAGTGAAAAGATAACTGTTCTTTCTGTACTTCCTAAAACCTGGAGTGTACGAAGAGTGCAAGAAGAATTTGGAGCATCTAACTATATGGTGAGGAAAACAAAGAAACTAGTAGAAGAGAAGGGCATCCTTGTTTCTCCAAATCCAAAACCCGGAAAAACTTTGTCAGTTGAAGTTGCCAAGGCCATTCAAGATTTTTATCAAGACGATGATGTGAGCAGACTAATGCCGGGAATGAAAGACTATGTATCGGTAAGAATAAACGGGAAAAAAGAACACTACCAAAAAAGACTAATTTTAGCTAATTTAAAAGAAATATACTTGGCTTATAAAACTAAGTATCCAGAGTCGAAGATAGGATTCTCTAAATTTGCCGAGCTCAGGCCCAAACATTGCATCCTACCAGGAGCATCCGGTACACACGCCGTTTGTGTATGTACCGTACATCAAAATGTCAAGTTGATGATGTTGGGAGGTAAATTGGCATTTATGCCCATGCCGGAATCAGGAACAAACTTTCAAACATATCATCACGTCTTAGCTCAAATGATTTGTAATCCATCTACAACTAATTGTCATCTTGGCAATTGCTCGTTTTGTCCAGGCACAGAAAAAATTAAACATGACCTAGAAAACCTCTTTGAAGAACACTTAATTGATGAAGTCACATACAAACAATGGCTGACAACGGACCGATGTGCTTTGGAAACAATTCAAAAGCCCGTAGAGGACTTTATCGACAGTTTGTGCGAAAAAGTTGAAGCTCTTCGAAACCATGATTTTATTGCAAAGCAGCAAGCTGCTTTTTTGAAAGACAAAAAAGCAACATTACTGCCTGGAGAAGTGATAGTTTCTGGAGACTTTGCTGAAAATTATTCCTTCGTAATCCAAAATGCTGCCCAGGGATTTCACTGGAATAATAGTCAGGCTACGCTGCACCCTTTCGTTTGTTATTACCTAGACGAACCCATCACGGACAGACCAACGTCTTCTTCCATCCAAGCTGAACCCACTCTTAAACATCTCAGTGTTGTGTTCATTTCTGATTCTCTCATACATGACACTGTCGCTGTGCACACATTCCAAAAACGCCTCATACCTCTACTTTGCGAGAAAATTGGAAATTTAAGTAAAATTTTTTACTTTTCTGATGGGGCTGCCTCCCAGTATAAGAATAAAAAGAATTTCCAAAACATTTGCCTCCATGAAATGGACTTCAAGATATCAGCAGAGTGGCATTTTTTTTGCCACATCTCATGGCAAAGGTCCATGCGACGGAGTGGGTGGAGCAGTCAAACGCTTGGCAGCCAGAGCAAGTTTGCAAAGGCCTGATAATAATCAGATTTTGACACCCCAAGATCTGTTTGATTGGGCAAAAGAAAGTTTAACAAGTAGCATTTTTGTATTTGTTCCAAATGAAGAAATCGAAACTAAAAGAGAAGCTCTGAATGCAAGGTTTCAGTTCCTCCAAGCTATTCCTGGAACACGCAGCCTACATGCATTTGTGCCAATCTCTGAGAACACATTACGCGTTAGGAAGTTTTCAACATCGGCTGACAGTACTGTCGAGGCAATATCATCGAAGACCACCATTTGCATTGAAGACATAAAAGATTTTGTTTCAGTTCATTATGGTCAGCAATGGTGGCTTGGTTTCATTTTAAACAAAAATCTCTGTACAAATGAAGTAAAAGTACGGTTTCTTCATCCACATGGACCTTCTCCATCGTTTACATTCCCATCTAAAGATGATGAATTAACCTTGCCTGTAAGTGAAGTCCTCACTTTGCCAAGTGTGGAACTGGGAGGATCAACTGGACGTACCTACAAGATACCCGATAATGAAAGTGAAGCAGCTACGAGAATGCTTAATGCAAGGTTCCTGAAGTAATTGGTAAGCTAGCCTAAGGAAAACATACCCAGTAGGAGTAATTGGTAAGCTAGCCTAAGGAAAACATACAGAAGAATATTATGCATAATGCAAATAATATTGTAAAATAACAAAAATAAAGATCACAAAACATGTTTATACGTTTTATCATGTAACTTGAGTACAAACTTCTAATGTGTAAAATAGACATACGAACTACAAAAATAGTCATATTAAATTGCATGTATCTTTTGTTTTTATAAGTGGCCCAACCTGAATTTTTATGGGCACTTGAAAGTATGTTTAAGCAACACTTATACCAAATTTGAACTAAATCCAAGATGGAGCTTTTATGATATTGACCTTTGACCTCAGACATGTATTATTCACAATAAATTTTGTTTGATGTAAAATAACTCAATTGTTTTACTGTAGTTGGATAGATATTTAAATTACCTTTCATTCAAGCTATCACTCAACATTATAGCTTTATGGAGTCAACATTTATTTAGGAAACCGTGGAATTTTCCCGCGCTCGGAAGACTGCGGACTTAAAAATTGGTAGCCCTGTATCTCTGAAACTACTTGACCGAAAAAAAAAAAAAAATTGGGTATGATGATATCATTGTCACAAGTACATGTGCCAAAAAATTTTTCAAATCGGAGATGGTCACCAAATTTTTTTATTTATTTTTGGTTGATTTGACATGGAATGACCCATGTGCTTCGTTGCTAGGACGGCTCCAAAGTCACCGTTTACAAACTCCTAAGATAAGAACAATGGACTTAAGTCCAAATCAGAAGTTAAAAAACTTATGACTTTGTCGGGAATCGAACCCTGGACCTTCTGCATTGGAAGCAGATACGCTAACCACAAGACCAACGAGCCACACATATGATCAGAACTACGTTGGGAACAAAATAAAAAAATCATAATTTCTTTCACTAAAATACTCCAAGATAGCCTACACCATAACATGAAAAAACAACAACAAAAACTTACAAAACCTTGAACGTTTTGATTTTAACCCTCCGTCACTCGCACATAATTTCTTAACACCATCCCTCGCGTGAGGTTTCTCAAACCCCAAATTATTTTGGGCTGTAATTAGTGCAGTATAGGCCTACGATGTTTTGGCCTAGGTATTTCTTTCTGTGCTCATATGATTTGTGGAACTACTATGTAGGGGCCTAGGTAGTTGTTACTGGGATGACAGTGAAATTAAATGCCAATGAACCTTTTTGTATGAAATATTTTTTAATTGGGGGCCTATTTTTCAGATTTAAAAAATGGACATTTTCAAAATACCGTATTCAAAAAAGGTGTCAAAATAATGCAATTTTAAGTTTTGTTTCACTTTTTAGTCAACATGAACTAAATTGCAAGAAGAATTTTTCCAAAATTCTAAAATTTCAAAATTTAAGCCAAAATAGCATTGAGTTTCCCTATGCAGTTACTGTAATGTGATCACTCGCGTGGGGTTTCAGCAACCCCAGCCAAGTTCAGACCGGCAATATAACGACACTAAAAACCGTAATGATTAGAGGGTTACAAATTTTGCTAACGGATAGAGTGACTTGAAGGGGTACTGAGAATCTAGAGTCGGAAAAACAGTCCGATGCAGAGAAACAGAGTGGAATGTAGACCCTGGGGTTTGTAGAACCCCACGCGAGTGACGGAGGGTTAAATATAGGCCTAAAGGACTTTCAACCGAAAGGAATTTTGCCAAAAGTAGAAAAAGCGGGGCGATTGGCTGCGCCTTTGTGCCCGACATACGAAGACCTACACAGTGAATATTTAGGTCTACGTCTAGTGATACCATAGCCTAACATAACTGAGAATTCAACATACGAATATACACCCAGTTTTATTTCCCCCCCCCCCCCCCCACCCAACCGAAGTAGGAGCTAGGCCCTACCTGGAAAAAAACAGAAAGCTGAGCGCCTAAACTCATCTCCGTGCCAGTCTCAATGACGCCTCTTAATCAAGTTGCTTAACTTTAACGTAAATGTAAGAAGGATTAGGCCTAATTAATAATATATTAACAACTTACAGTAGGTTTCTTCATCATTGGCAGTCGCTCTGCGGAGGTGTCTTGAAAGACAGTCGTGGCCTGAACTGCAAGGTCTCGCATGTAGGGCCTAGCTTGAAAATCAGCATTTTAACCTTTCTAGGAAGAAAAAAAACAGTTGGAAAGGATATTTAAGTGTGCCGATTAGTTATTTTGATGTAAGATTATTGAACAGAAGTAGTTTGTATCAGTATATTACCGAAAAATCGAAGGAAAAACTCACGCACGACGCTAACAAAACGTGTTTCATTAGTGAGGTTATGATTGCCAACGTCTTCTTCTTCTTGGCGGTAAACGATGGCTCGCAGTTTGTAGTTATGGCCAGCTGTAAGTACGCGGCGATGTTATTACAACTGGCCAAAAAAAGTTAGAACAGTGTTTTAAAAAGTGGTGGACAAAGTTACAAAACCTTTTCTTTTGTTAACAATACCAATTTCTTTGTTAAAAAGGTAATTTCTACTTTAAGTATAAAATATATTTTTACCTCCATGGTAACCGGAAGCCTTCTTTAATCAATGCCGGAAGGAAACATAAATTTGGACGAAGAAAACCATCATGATTATCGTTGCATTTACCTTCACAGTGGTAAGTTAATTAGTAAGACGAATACGTACAAGGTTTTAAACATAAGCCTGCTTTGAGAACATTATTAGTGAATAGCAATTGTCGTAAAAGTTTGACTGGGGATGAACCAAACAACCTCCGGCTTTTCGCATCGTTGCTCTCCCAACGTAATATTTTATTTTGTATATTGTACAATATTATGTTTTATTCAATAACTTTCGGTACTTGTGTAGTTAACTTTTCAATACCGTTTTTTTCAACTAAAATCAACATAAACACTCACCATTGATGAAATAAGTCAAGAACAACTCAATTTTGAGTACTTTTTTTTACATTCCAGCACCAAAAATCTAAAATAGAATCATCACGTTTTTGGTGTAACAGTAACAAAAAAAACTTCAAAACCTTTAACCTCGCTATTTTAAACGAAAGTACTTTTCCATTAAAAGTCATTTTCTGTTTTAAATAGCAACGTTAAAGGTTTTGTAGGTTGAGTAAAAAAAAAAAAAAAAAATTTAAAAGTTGAGTCACACCAACTACACAAGTACCTAACTTTCCACATAATACCCATGCATGGCAAGGGTCAAGGCAATTTGCAATGTTTTATAGCCTATGTATGTAATATTGAAACCGTATTTAAGCAATGGAAATAAAACTATTGTTAAGTAGGTCTCAATCAAATTAAATCAAACTTTAGTCCTTTTCATCACAATAACATATCACAAAATAGAAAACAAGGTTAAACCACAAAATGCAAAATAATGAAATCCCCGCAATGGGCAATTCACTGCCTGTGAGCGGGGGCTATCATAGAGAAATAACCGGGGCTATTAAATAACAAATACCTAACAAACAATGGCGCAATTAGGCCTGACTTAGGAGTACAGAAAAAGAGTACAAAATATATAATAAGAAATTAGGTACACAACTAGGAAAATAGCAAACAAGTCAGGAAACAATAATGAGTATTTAGACATTAACACTTAACAGTAATATTTTAATAAACATTAAACATTAGTTTATAAACAAAAACATTAGAACAAATTCCGAGGAGCAAAGCCTAGGTATAATGTGACATAGCAATAAAATGTCACAGACTCACAGTGTACACACTAAAAACAATATCTAGTAAATCTAAACCTTTCTTCGAGCAGATTATCTCCGCAGTAGTTCTTCTATCCACGGTGCTGAAGATGTGGGCTGCAGATATGAACCTGCGAGAGGAGAGGTACTACTCACAGGAAGCAGACGACTCATGTAGGTGCTGGGAGTGTGAGAAGTTCCGGGAAGAAAAGGTGAGATATAGGGACTCGACAATAACAGTTTCTGAACTCCCTTGTCACAGTTAGTCACAAAAAGTGTAACCCCCCCCCCTGCACCGCCACCATAACCTGCGGGAGGAGAGGTACTACTCACAGGAAGCAGACGACTCATGCAGGTGCTGGGAGTGCGAGAAGTTCCGGGAAGAAAAGGTGAGATATAGGGACGCGCCAATAACAGTTTCTGAACTCCCTTGTCACAGTTAGTCACAAAAAGTGTAACCCCCCCCCCCCTGCACCGCCACCATAACCTGCGGGAGGAGAGGTACTACTCACAGGAAGCAGACGACTCATGCAGGTGCTGGGAGTGTGAGAAGTTCCGGGAAGAAAAGGTGAGATATAGGGACTCGACAATAACAGTTTCTGAACTCCCTTGTCACAGTTAGTCACAAAAAGTGTAACCCCCCCCCTGCACCGCCACCATAAATGATATCTCCAGATTTTACCTCCTCCCAACCCTCACACTGCCCCACCGGCCATCCCATAAAAATATTTTTAAAAAATTCTGGGAAAGTTTTAACTAAAAAATATCAGTTACATTAATTAGAGTTAGATCAAATGTTATTGTATTATAATTTATAATATTCACTAGACTAGAGCCTAAATAGAAAATGATGAAAACATAATATTTTTACACCATTAATACAAAATAACATGACATTTTGTGCAAGGTAGCAAGGATGATACAGGTAGCATTCCCTCACCCACCCTTCCCCCATTTCTGCCCCTTACAAGATGGCAGCCATTTTGTAAGGTGGGACTCCAGAACAGAACGTAATTTTATAAAAATCTGCAAGAACGCAAGAGGTTATCATAATTATTTATTTACCTATCAGTATCAAATCATTCATAATATTATGAACTGTGACGTAAATGTTTGTCGCTTTAATCAAAAGTTTATTTGAAAGAATGAAACCGTTGAGTCCTGCACCTGCGACCGGCAGAAGGTGACACGTTAATTAAATGGTGGATATTGGCAGCAAATATTCCAGGGATACTCATTATTTGCATTTTAAATGCAAATAAACCTTGGGAATTCTTCAGTTGGATGGATGGATGGATGGAAACTTTGGTTAAAATTTTATTTGTTAAATTTGTCATGCTTAATCAACCTCAAACCTCTAGTTTTAAAATTGTCAGTGTTGTCTGTAATTATTATGCTCAAATGGGGCCTACCAGGACTCCACCCATGGACCCCTAAAGCCCATAGGTGTTCATTTTGGTTCATTCTGCATTTAGACACCTCCCAAGTTCCAACCTTGGTAGTTAGGTACCTTACATGAGGTATTCCCCGGTGTCCTCCGAGTAAGTCCACTGTTTGTGTAAAGTTGTAACTGAAATGGTGTACAATAAACTCACATTTTCTTCCCGTGTGTGTGCAGGAACGGTATTGGTCCGCCCAGCCGCACCTCCCGATCACCGCCATGTCTATCGTGGAGTCGGTCTGTGCAATCATGAGTCCTCACCGCATGGGACTCCGGGCCGACGAGGATGATGAGGGGTCGGAGGGGGAACCAGACTGCCGCTGTGGCTGCCCGCCACAGGACCAGGAAGTGGTAAGTAAATAAATCATACATTTTTCTTTCTTTCTTTCTTTCTTTATTTAACGTCTATCCTATTCAGTTATAAAAACTGATTTACAAAGGAGGACAACTAAATAAATCTAATTACATAGATGCAGACACAACAATGAACTACATTTAAGTAAATATTTGAAATAGTAATTGGATGAGCGTAGCGAGCGAAGCGAAGATTCCATTTCACTACACTGGAGAAAAAAATCCGGAATGTTTTTTTTTTTTTTTTCTTTTTTTTTTTTTTTTTTTGGTATTTTTGTGTGTTTGTTAACACGATTCCGGCTAAACCGATACTCCGATTGCGATGAAATTTTATGGAGGCCTTCGAAATCTCTGAACTTAGAACTGCCACGTTTTTGAGCGCAATCGGGAAAATGTTTCTTATAAAAACGCAATTTTACGATTTTTTTCGATTTTTAAAAAAATTCTTCGACTTATAACACTTACATGTTTTATCCGATTGTAATAATTTTTAACAGAACGTTAATTTTATGAATTAAGGTATTCGTGTGAAATTTGAGCTTAATCGAAACATTATTTCTCATGAAAATCGAAATTTTACGGGTTTTTTCTTTTTTAAAACAATTCTTTGACATATAACACCTACATGCTTTATCCTATTGTAATGATTTTTTATAGAACCTTAATTTCATGAATTAATATACTCGTGTAAAATTTGAGCGCAATTGAATAATTATTTCTTATGAAATTGCAATTTTACGATTTTTTTCTTTTTTAAAATTACGTAAAAATTACGATTTATTAAAAAAATTAAGTTAATTTTTAATTTAATTTAATTTAATTTAAAAAAAATCTTCGAATAAGTAATGATTTTTTCACAGAACAACAGAAAATCCGCGTAACTCAATGCAGCTCAATGCACCAATTACGCTCATCCAACAACGCGGCGGGACTTAAGCGTTTTCCTAGTATTACAACAACAATGCATTAAAATTTAAAACTCAACAATTTTGGTAACAAATAAATTTTTTTTTATGCAATTAATGAATGAATCAAATATAAAAAAGGGTGCAGAATGAAAAGAAAAGAAAAAAGAAAAGAAAAGAAAAAATTGTATTTAGAGTCTACCCACTCAAGTCATATAACTGATTTTCAGTGGAGGACAGTAAACCAAAGCGGCCAAGCCAACCCTGTAGGCCCCTATGCAATCGACGAGTGAACGATAACCAACCAAACATCAATATTTTTTTAAAATAGGAATTATAGCAATCAGTGGTAAGGACAGTGCGAACACCCGCGGGTCAACGCCAGAATCAACAAGGCCGATTCAGAACAACTTTAAATTTATTATGTGCCTCTTTGCTAGGACGGCTCTAAAGTCACCATTTAAAAATTCCTAAGACAAGAACTAATAGACTTAAGTCCAAATCAGAAGTTAAAAAATTTCTGACATTAGCAGGAATCGAACCCTGGACCTTCTGCATTGGAAGCAGAGACGCTAGCCACAAGACCAACGAGCCACAACTTACTTACGCTTTACTTACTTAGGCTTAGGAGTTAGGATTAGGCCTAGGATACATGTTGAAGGAATGCAAATAGCTAGCAGGAAGCATCTGACGTACATGACGCTTTATATAGTTGTCGAGAAACCATACATGGACAGCACTACGGTGGTAGATAATCAATATTTTGTGATGCAGCTAGAAAAAAAATACGAAAATAGAAATTTTTCAATAATCGTAAAAATCAATTTAGTAAATAAAATATATATTAAAATTATTTTAGAGAAGTGTGAGTCAGAGAGCCCTTTATTTCCACTTCCATGACAACTGTGTCAAGTTTCAAACAACTGTGGTGGCATGTTTTAATTTTAATCCTTTTAATACTTAACGTATATTCATTTGGTTAGAAAAACTGACAAACAAAGCAGGACAATAAGTGAAAATGGGACGCTATTGCTAGATATTGCACGCAACATAATAAAAATAAATCTTGGTTGCTTGGTTACTGCAGTGACATTTTCTTATGGATGACAATGTTTTTTGTGTTGTGTTTTCAGCCAGCGGTTTAGCCGAGCTCGTTTAACTGGTTCCCACTCGAACACCGAAGTTAAGCAGAATCGGGCGTGGTCATGGGTAGAGTGGATGACCGCTCTACCCTGAAACTCACGTATAACGCTGGTTAATGCAGATGGAGGGTTCGAAAGCTAGTGTAACGGCTTCGTTCTTCTCGACGTCTGCTCGGCAGTCCGGGTTAGTGGAGGAACCTATATGACTGTCAAAGTTACACCGTCCTGTCAGATGGGACGTTAAGCCGTTGGTCCCCTTGGTACTTTTCGAAAGGAGTAGGTTACGTGCCGGTACCGGGTTTCCCCTCCTCCCTTCTGTTCATACTTCATCATCTATCACCACTCATCGTCTCGATTAGCCAAAGTGCTTAAATACGAGACGTTAAGCAATATCCAATCATTCAATTGTGTTGTGTTTTGAATTAATTAACGTTTGAGTCAACTGAAATGCACAGCAAATGTTTATTTTTGCAGGATGGGTTTTGCCACGTGAACAACTTCTGATCTAGAAGAGAAAATTAAGTTTATTGTGACAACGAAGTGTACTTAGGAAGAACACAAACTACAACATAGTATATTGAAGTAGTATATTATTATTTAATAATGGTGAAAGGACACCTGTGAAGTTTTGATTTTTGAACACTAACTTATGAAATAAATTCTAGTTACATATCTAAAAAAAAAAATTAACCAATTTTCTTGTTAGTAAGTAAGGTACATAATAGGGATGTGCGAACCAACTATTTTTACTTCGAACTCGAACTCGAACTTTCCCAGTTAAAAAAAAACGAACTTCGAACTTAACAAAAATTTTGAACTGTATTGAACTCGAACCCAACTTAAAGGTTATATTAAACCATCATAATAGGTAAAATAGTGAGTAGTACCTCCACCAAGAAAGTAGGTATGACACTTCTGGACTGGCACCTCCACCATCTATTTTTTTGTTTTTAAATTTGTACCTGTAAACTGAGAACCATTTTTTGACTTATCAAATACCTAATAATAATATGTAACTGCACACCACTACAAAATTTTTTTTTTTTTTCGAACTTTTTTACGAACTTGAACTGAACTCAAACTTAAAAAAAGTTCGAGTTCGAATTTCAAATGTTTGCACATCCCAAGTAAATAAATACAAAATATTTTTTTATTTAGAATCTACCCACTCAGTCATGTTTAACTGATTTTCAGTAGGGGACATTAAATTATTAGAACATTGTTCTCACTTGAATAAGTGGTTGTTGATAATTAATTTGCGTTATTTTTTTACTGGGAGATGTTCCGGTCCATTAAATAAATAAATTGATTTTGTATTTAGAGTCTACCCACTCAGTAATATAATTGATTTTCAGTGGGGGACATTAAACCAAAGCGACCAAGCTAACCCTGTAGGCCCCGACGCAATCGACGAGTGAGAGATAACAAACCAAAGATCATTTTTCATTTTTTTTTTGACATAATGCGAGTTTTATTTATGACTTGGTGCTTCTTGCTTTAAAGGGATCGATTTTTATTTTTAGAAATCATCTATATGGCCAAAGCAAGAAGTAACAAGTATAAATCAATATTTGTTATTTTTATACTTCACAAATCATACTTCACACTTCATTTTTCACTTCATTTCATTTTTTCATACTATGTAACTAATTTTACTTATTGTTAAATGTAATTTGTATTTATGTAAATTAATTATTTTTGTTATTCTGTGTCTTTAAGGCAACCTTAATGTAAAGGCAGAGCTTTGTTTAAAAAAATAAAGTCGTACTACTACTAGCAATCAGTGGTATGGACAGTGTGTGGTATGGTATATTACTAGGGAAACGCCAAAGTCGTTGTTAAACGAGTGAGTGAGCCATGTGTTGAGTACCCGGTATCATTCCCCATAATATACTGAACTAAATCCAGCCTTGGGTATATTGGAGGAAATGGGATGTTCCCGGGTACTCAACACTTGGCTCACTCACACATTTAACAACGACTTTGGTGTTTCTCTAGTTATTTAAATTGAACATTCAAAATGTGAATCGTGTTCGAAACGTATTAGCGTGAACATTAACAAATTTCCAAGATAAAACAAAATCACCTAATTTTTATTTCCCATTTAACACCCCCAAAAAATAATATGTAGGTGTAAAAAATAAAAATATATAAAAAAGTTCGAACTAACGGGTATCAAACCCCAACCCTCAGGCTAAATGCTTACCACTAGACCATGCCAGCCACGTTTATCTGGTCCCGCTAGCTGCTACTAAACGAATGGGATCGATATTTTAAAAAATCACATTTTTATTTATTGTAGGATTAAATCACAATGGATCTACAGTAGCTGATTATGTAAACAGTTCTCAGTAAACTCGTACCGGATGTCTGTTAAAAATTTCAGCGCAATCTGTTCAGCGGTTCGGCTGATTTTCGATGTACAGACAGACAGATAGAATCACAGAATGAGTGCCGTTTCAGTTAAATGGAGACACTCAGTCGCTCTGCTCCCTCGTTTAAATATACAAAAGTGGCAGGCACTTAGGGGAAGCAAGGAAAGCATTGCTTTCCCCAATGGAATGACAAAACACATTTATTTTTATTTTCATATAAGTTCAATATTTAATGTTAATTTCCATAAGAATAAACCATTTTTCTCAGGTTTATAAACTGAAATTTTAAAAAGGGAACCATTTTTATCACGCGTGGCTCATAATTCTTCTAGAATTAGGGATGCACACGATAATCAATAAATTATCGATCGATAATCAATATTGGATAAATTCTCGATAAGCGATAATCAAACAAAAGTCATTAGGCCAACTCATTATCGATAATCGAAATATCAATAATTGGTTGAAAACAGCCCGAAACATTAAATTCGTATTTCTCACTCGGGCAGACAGAGATAGATCACAACTCACAAGGTGTCTTACTCGAGATTTATGTTTGGGAGCAAACTTAAACACAAAGACAACACAGACAGGACACAGGACGAGGCAGCGAGTGGCATGAGATTGTATTGTTTTGAATTCCATTTACCACATTTGAGATGTCATCTATGTCGGAACGGGCTTGAATTTTTTATTGGTAATATCGATATTACGATTCAACCATTTTGATAATCGATGCTGAAAAAAGTATCAATGCCCATCCCTATCTAGAATGTAATTTTTACACAAAATTTAAACAGTGTTTGCTGCTTTGAAACAGTTTACTAAACACGACCATAGACGCTGTGCATCCTCTGACCGTAAGAGGTTTCATGTTAACCTCTAGACCTGGACGGAGGTAAGATGTAGATTTTAAATAGGCTGAGAAGCTGTGCTTCCTTTGGGGGTCGTCACTCGTCACACATGTGCCGTGGGTGAGAGACAAAATACTGAAACAAGGCGGTGAATGGTCATTGACGCAGGGTGTGGGGGTGAAGTTAGGGATCCTAAAATGCGGGAAAGTCACACATGGTTCTACTGTCTTCAGTTCCCAAGTTTTCTTCCAATTGCAAGGATGGATGCAGTTGCAAGTGTTTGTGAAAAAACGTTTGTTAGGCGAACATTTGAAAAAAATAAATTGACAATTGGGCATTGAAATGACAGTTGAAAATATTATTAATGAGCACGCCTAGCTAATTCCAATTAAGCTAACTAGTAACTTTATGTGGCCTAAATATTTGTTCACGTGTAATACGTGTTCATTTCGCTTAGGGGTAGTGATTGCAGTGCTATTTTTATGCCAAAATGGTGCCTTTATCTTGAGTTTACATATTGAAATTGAATGAGAACTTTTTATTTGCTATTTCTCAGGGCCCCTAATGGTGACTGGTGGTAAATGAACGGAATAGTCAATAGACTATGATTATGAATGATATTTTGGTTGAAATATCTCCTCTCCAATAATCTGCACTTTGTTACGAAAAGAATAAGTGTACTCTGGTAAGTGGTAATACGATGACAATTACAAATTCTGTGAATGATACAAGCCCGTGCGTGTTGCGCGGACTTGCGCCTAGCATGCAAAAATAATCAGTTAACACTAACAGCTGTTAACTGGTTAAAGAAAGTTGGCAACTTGAGACAACTTTTAACAATGTTAAATGTACAGTTGCTTGATCAACAAATGCAGATTATCTCAACACACATTGCTTGCTTGCTTCTATGGCTCAACTCTGATCTTCAACCAAAACTGTCAACTTTTGGAGGTTGATAGTTCAAAGGATATACGCATGGCATGTCGCTAGCGGGTCATTCCATGTCAAATCAACCAGGCCGAGCCTGAAATAAAACTTGACCATCTCCGATTTTGATGAAACTTGGCAAATCTACTCTTACTAACATGTAGATTGATCGTGGAAAATTTTGTATTCCTGACGCGCTTAGTTTTCGAGTAACGCCCCAGTCAAAAACTCAAATTTGGCGACGCTAAGCGGCGTACCTGAATTCGTAAGTTTTGAACCGTTGGACATAAAAGGCTAATTTTTTTTTTTAAATTAAAGAGCTTTTTATTGGCAATTTAATTTATATGTATTTGAATGCATTCCTAATTGTGAAACCATGTAAAAAATCGAAATTTGTTTTAAAACCTACCCTACGAGAAAAAGTATCTCCGAAAAAAAAACGAAAAAAAAACGTGTTTTTGTTTAGATGTTTTTTACATGCCCAAAAAAATTTGGGATGGGATGGCATTGGGATCATGATATATCACAGGGTCATGCACCAAATGTGTAAAATGTGTCAGTTTTTACCTTCCATTTGTAGTGAAATTCAAATTTGCCGCACTTAAAAATAAAAACGGCGTCGCTAAATTTGAGTTTTTGAGCTCGAAAACTAAGCGCGTCAGAAATACAAAATTTTCCACGATCAATATACATGTTAGTAAGAGTAAATTTGCCAAGTTTCGTCAAAATCGGAGATGGTCATGGAAATGGCCTGGTTGATTTGACATGGAATGACCCTAGCAGAGAATATTTCAACATGTCAAATACTACTGTACATGTAAATTTCTCCTACTGAAGCTTTGAAAATTACTGCAAAAACACATTTGGTGGTTTATTTACAGTCGGCAGTACTAAGAAAAATAAAAAAATATTTTGGAAATGTGCTCTGATTTTGACAAACACAAATTTTAGCTTGACATACCCTATTAAGTCAGTGCAAAGTGCAAACCACAACCCCAACTATAAGACAATAGACATGTGTACGTAGAATTTAGCAATCCAAAGTAAACTACACTACTGCATTCTGCAATTAAGTAAAGCCTGGTTTGTCCCCCCCCCCCCCCCCCCCCCCCCATAAAAAACGCAAACCGTAACACGGTGAAAGATTAATTGCAAATTGGTAAAGATGGATTGAGTAGATACAAACTGTACAATAATGGAAAGAATGATAGGGCCTACATTTAAATGAACAAAATACGTGTTTTATTGATAAAATATTCAAGTTGCAATAAATTAAATTAAAATTGCATATTTGTATAAAGAAAAGGCTTAGGCTATTATTATTAATGTTATTAATTACAATTTAGTATTTTATTTACCCATTATGTACACAATCCCTAGTCTTGAGCATGTGGTCAGAAGGCCAGATGAACCGTCAGTGTGTTGACTTATGCTTGTGTGCGATCAGTCCCGCTGCGTCGAGTGCCTGGCGGGCAGCATTGTTGATATGTCGGAACCTGTCTGGGCCCAGGTGAACTCCCCCGTACCATCGGGTAACAACCACCAGCGCGTTCACTGCACCCACCACCTGTACACACAAACCACATGACAATCAGTAGAGATCCGTACAAATTTTTTTATTTGAAGGGAAATTTCGTTTTTAAAATCGTATTTTTACTCTTTTGGCGGTTTTTGAAATCAGAGATTTAATTTTGGTTTAAGCTATTTTTTTTTGTCTAGATGCTCTGTAGTACAAACCAAGAGCTTGTGTTTATCCTGACATTTGTGGTGATCTAAAAGTGTCCGCAAATTATTAGTTGTCTGTAGAACCACCACTCAGAGTGCGGGAGGTATTGTGGTGATCGCTGATCGAACTCCAGTCAACAATTACAAAATCTGTACACTAAAAGTTTGCCATCACTGACGTAAAAAAGAAAACTGTTTGTGGAACTTCATGGCCATAGGTAGGTGCTATCCATCATTACAGAAACTTACGTCATGGGCTGCCTGCCTAGAGCCTACAAGCTACAACCATACTGCACCAACAGTGTTGGCTCAGCACTCGACTATGATTCGGGAGGTCCCGGGTTCAAATCCCGTCGAGACTGGCAATCCTGACTGAAGTTTTTTCCGAGGTTTTCCTCAATCATTAATTCGAATGCAAGGGATTGAGTTCTCTTAAATAGCCCTCGGACATCCCATCATAATTGTCCTATCCGCAACATACCTAGTAAGTCACCTGGAAGAGGGTCACACCACACTAGTTAAATCTGTTGTGTACCCTCCAACGGGCATCCTAAAAAAAAAAAAACATTTCGCGGACCAATTTAAAAAAACAATGCAAGACTGACTTCAATGAGCAGAGTTCTACTCACGCTGAGTGATAAAGACCACAAGTTGGTCGAAACATATCAGCAACTCTTCTGTTCATCTAGTTGTGCCTGTGCAACCTAGCTTGATCATCCTCCTGTACCTTTTCCCCCACTGAAACATGTTTATCAAGTTCCCAGTTTGGTAATTGGATGAGCGTAGCGAGCGAAGCGAAGATTCCATTTCACTACACTGGAGAAAAAAATCCGGAGTGTTTTTTTTCTTTCTTTCTTTTTTTTTGTATTTTTGTGTGTCTGTTAACACGATTCCGGCTAAACCGATACTCCGATTGCGATGAAATTTTATGGAGGCCTTTGAAATCTCTGAACTTAGAACTGCCACGTTTTTGAGCGCAATCGGGAAATTTTTTCTTATAAAAAACGCAATTTTACGATTTTTTTCGATACTTTTAAAAAATTTCTTCGACTTATAACACCTACATGCTTCATCCGATTGTAATGATTTTTTTACAGATCCTTAATTTTATGAATTAAGATATTCCTGTGAAATTTGAACGTAATCGAAAAATTATTTCTCATGAAAATCGAAATTTTACGTTTTTTTTTTTTTTAAAACAATTCTTTGACTTATAACACCTACATGCTTTATCCTATTGTAATGATTTTTTCACAGAATCTTAATTTCATGAATTAATATACTCATGTCATGTTAAATTTGAGCGCAATCGAATAATTATTTTTTATGAAAATTGCAATTTTACGATTTTTTTATTTTTTAAAATTTACGGTGAATTAAAAAAATTAAATTAATTTTTTATTTAATTTAATGTAATTTAAAAAAATGTTCGACTTAGTATTGATTTTTTCACAGAACAACAGAAAATCCGCGTAACACATGGCAGCTCAATTCACCAATTACGCTCATCCAACAACGCGGCGGGACTTAAGCGTTTTCCTAGTTTAGTACACGTGAGGTTAGGCCTACCTGTAATAAGTGCATAAGCCTGGTCCCTGCTTGCGTCTCTCCATCGTCTTCACAGTCCTGTATGAAAGCTCCCTCTATGCCATCACGTGCTATCCGGTACGCAAACATGTTGTGCGTTGCGTTTGCAACTTTCTTGTTCTCCTTTAAGATTTCCAGCACCTCCCTGAAATCAGAACCAAAATATCCTACATGATTTTGAAAAAAATGTTTCTATAATTTTTAACAAAATTATTATTTTCTAAGCAATAGCCCTAATGTTAATGTCATATCACAAAAAAACTCAAATCAAATCGCACATCAAAATGACTTTTTGATGATTCAGTTAATAAAGTAAAATATATAGGCCTAACAGGAATTTTGCAACATTTTCTTTCATCTAGGTGCCCGTTAGGGCGCCGCAGCCAAGCCGCGGTGCGCTACACACTCGGGCACCTTAAACAGCAAGCAAAGTTGGGGTGATTTTGAGGTGTCACCCAGCCATCATGAAACGTGATGTGAACTTGAAAACTATCAAAATCGAGGGGATTTAGATACCCGACAACACATGCCAAATTTGGTTGGGGTACGAGCATTCCTTCTTGGTGAAAATATGACTTGAAACATGCTCAAAATCACTTTAAGGATGTTAGTTACTACTGGCTGCTACTGTCTACCCTCTAATTCGTCAGTTTCAATTGCCCACGATTCTGACCAAACGGGTGGGGCAACAACGTTCATATTTTACATGTACATCAAGGTAATAGTGATGTAATTCCCTTTTGAAAGAAAAAGTTTTAAAAATTGCTGGAAGGCTTCCAAATAAAGGTTTTAAAATAAGCCTTATACAGGCATACAATCAACAAGTTACATGACAATAATTGCCTACATTGTTTACAAAAAGCAAGTCTGTGTACCACTTTATTTTTTCATTCTCTTGTTAATTGGTAATACCATAGCATAGCAATTAAATCGACTTTGATAAATTTATTATATTTTAACAAATAATTTTGCAATGGAACTTGAAAAAGTAATGAGATCCCACACATAACAAAAGCTTGTAAAAATACAGCCAAACCTTACACACTCAAACAGGCGCGTCGGAACGTTTTGAAAGTTGGGGGGGGGCAAATCCACTGGCCGATTTTGTAGGGTACAGCTGGGGTCTGGGGCGAAGCCCCAGCCGCCGGAGGCTCTTTTCTCCGAAGGCGAAAAAAATTTCACTATACTACAGTTATTTCGTCATGATTTAACTGAACTCGGACTCTGTAAACGATGTTTTACATCAACTATCTGCGATCTAAAAACTCAAAAAATTAACGTGAAGTGGCCCATTTTAACAAATTGCAACATATTTTTTTATGTAATGACGAAGCATACATGCAAACATATTTTTGTTTTTCCCTCTTCTTTAAAAAAAATACTAACTGAAGGCTGTTTAGTACGTTTCATATTTAAAATAACGATATCAATTTAATTTAAATTTAAAGTTATATAACTGAGTGGGTAGACTCTAAATACAATTTATTTATTTATTTATAACACCATTTAACACGAAACACTACACACACACTTGCACTTTACACTTCACATTTCACACTACACTACTTACACTATAAAAGGAATAATCTTCCCACTTGCCACTTCGCTATAATCACAGTCAATACACCACTCCAAAGATGACTGAACAGTGAACGCATAACGATGCGACACGAGCGAACCAAAGCCCAACTTGCGTCTACCAATAACTCTAGCAAATCATTCAAAGGGATGTTTGGATTAGACGTGTGTCCGAGTCACGTGTACACTCTCACTGAAGTGAGTGACCGGCTCACAATACAAGACGGGTGGCTGGTTATAAAGATAGTCGGATAGAGACGGTTCAGGCATGGGGTACGTCAGCCAACCTAACATTCCTGCTATTTTTGGGTTGTTTCTTCCTGTAAATGAATTGTTGACAGGGTCATCCGACGTTGCTTTCCCAAAAAGTAGAGTAGAAATCTTTATTTTTCAACTCTAAAATCTGCCCCCCTATGCCCCCATGGCATGAAAGTTAGGGGGGGGCAATGCCCCCCTTGCCCCCCCCTGTTCCGACGCCACTGCACTCAAAAGAAATGAGATCTAAAAAAAAGGGCCAAGCTCATCTACCCTTCCACATTTGCGCATTCTTAATTCATAAACGTACAGTGTCCTGTAACAACACCCTTGAAAAGCTTGGCAAAATAGAATTTGCATGACCATTACGTTAAAATTAATTAGGAAAAAATAATTTGGATGAACTATTACGTTTAAATTAAGGGGAATCCCTAGACCCAAATATGATTTCTAAAGAATGCAGTAAAGACGTCTGAAAAGTAAGTAGAATGTAAGAGGGGGTTAATAAAAGAGCGGATAATATATTTGAAATTTTTTTGACGGGACATAACCTCAGAATCAACAATTTTATTCAAATTACTGGAATCACTTGCTCAAGTTCAAAATTGAATTTTTAGCAGCGGTTTTTTTGTATATTATTTCTACACTCCTTTATCTACAACCTAAATAAAAGTATTATTGGTTTTATATGATTTCAGGCGTTGCACGATTTTTTCCGTTAAACGGTACAAAATTTGAAATTATACCGGCAGGCGAAAAAAATTGTGCAACGCAACAAACCATATAAATACAAAAATCCTTTTATTTAGGTTGTAGATAAAGAAGTGTAGAAATAATATATACAAAAAAACCGCTGCTAAAAATTCAATTTTGAACTTGAGCAACTGATTCCAGTTCTTTGAATAGCCTACAATTGTTGATTCTGAGGTTATGTCCCGTCAAAAAAATTTCAAATATATTATCCGCTCTTTTATTAAGCCCCTCTTACATTCTACTTACTTTTCAGACGTCTTTACTGCATTCTTAAGAAATCATATTTGGGTCTAGGGATTCCCCTTAATAGTTGCAAATTCTATTTTGCCAAGCTTTTCAAGGGTGTTGTTACGGGACACTGTACGTTTATGAATTAAGAATGCGCAAAGGTGGAAGGGTAGATGAGCTTGGCCCTTTTTTTAGATCTCATTTCTTTTGAGTGTGTAAGGTTTGGCTGTATTTTTACAAGTTTTTGTTATGTGTGGGTACAATCTTATTCAAATGGCTTCAAAGAAAGCTTCTACAATATCATATTACTGTGAGCAAAATCGTTTATCCTTGCTCAAGCAAGGCGTAACAAGCTACACATCCCCTCCATAGAAGGTTTCCTTCACGCAGCGACTTGGTGTTCCTACGCAACTGTATGAGCGGTAAAACCGATCTCGTGGTACGTCTGCAGCTTGAATACAGGACCGCGGAGCGTGGGAGGGGCCCACAGCAAGGAGTATACCTACGCGCGCGCCCCGTGCCAACACGCTCAGCTACCAACGCTCACTGTACCATCGAGCCAGCGGTTTGTGGAACTCTCTGCCATGCGAAATAAAAACAATGCCTACCAAAGATTTCTATCAAGCTGTTTACAGTCTCTTCTGTTAAACACAACTTTTGACAACCCCGCAACGATCAAGGACATGATAAATGAATTCAATTAGATCTGTTAACATAGTAATTGAAGTCAGGGCCCCATACCACACCTCACCTCACACATTCACATCACCCGTTATCTCATAAACATGCTCACTCATCATTATCATCAGCTCATTCATTAGGATAGTACATAATTCTAGGTTTATAATTCATTTAGGCTTACAATTTACTTCATTATGCTCCTTCCTAGTAATAATAATAATAATCATCATAACTCAGTTCCAACTATGTCGGGTTGAGTGTGGTATTAGTATTAGTATTACAATCCCTACTTTTAGTTTAACTTTATAAGGTTGTAGGACACTCATTTAAGTGGATGGAACGTGGGTTCCGTTTCCTACATCCTTTCCCCATTAGGCATAACATTGCGTGCACACTATAACCTGTAATATGTATGTATACAATGTAACATGTCTGATGTCGATCAATAAATAATAATAATAATAATAACCATCTAAGACAGTGTAGGCCTACCTCACTTTCTATAACAATCACCTTAAACCGTTGTCTAGCCCATTAATTCGTCTTGATGGAAATAGCATTTCAAGAGCATCATCTAATAAAGTCCTAGGCCTCACCATAACTGAATCCCTCGATTGGACCCCCCATATCAACCGAATTGCTTCCAGGCTACTAAGCGGCTGCTTCATGTTCCGTAAACTTAAAATCATCGCCAGCGAATCATCCCTTCTTTTAGTTTATCATGCATTTATTCATTCAATCATCTCATATGGTATACTTTTTTGGGGCTCGTCTGTCCATGCTCAACGAATATTTATCATTCAAAAAAGAGCTGCAAGAATAATCGCTGGTCTCTCTAGGCGGACATCTTGCAGGACATACTTTCCCAAATTACGTATTCTTACCCTAACTTCAACTCTAATTCAAACAGCTGCAACTTTTGTCCATTCCAACCCTGAGCTTTTCCCCCAATTTGACCAATCACAGTCACAACACAAGAAATGTAGCCAATATTTTCATCCCATCGTTTGGACATCATTTTATAAAAGTAGTCCACAGTTTCCTTTGCCGCATTCTCTACAATAATCTCCCACATGATATCAAAAATTCCAAATCATTCAAGTTTGACCTTAAGAAAGTATTTGCTAGAAAAATTTTTTATTCTCTAGACGAATTCCTAAATTCCTTCACTTAGAGTTTTACCATATTGAAATTTATAATTGTTATTGTATTCTTTTGAATTTGTATTTGTTATCTGTTAATTGTTATTTGTTATTTGTCATCTGTTATTTGTTATTTGTGAAATGTAACGGTTAGACATATGTATGTATATCCGATATGTGTACCATGTACATGTCCATGGATTCAATAAATAAATAAATAAATAAATAAATAAATCTACCAAAAACACAACAATGAATTTTGATAACCACTAGCAAAAATAATCAAAAATCAAAATTCAACTGTTGCAAAAGAAATAAAGACGTCGTCAGTTGATGTACGGTACCATGTTAGGCCTAGATATCGAATAGATGCCAGGACCTAATATCTAATACCGGTACCTCAAAGTCAAGCCTAGTTATTATTTCCTATGTAGCCTTCTTATTTTGGTATACCGGTAGTGCAATGTAGCCTGTATATTTAAAACATCCCAAAGAGTTTTGTTTTGATGGATTATGCATCCATCCATGCATGTTGAATGGTAACTAAATCCATAGAAATTAACAGAATAAAATAAGCACAATTTAACAGACATAATAATTATTATGTTTAAAATGTCAAAAACAAAAAAATTAATGAAAGTATTGGAAAAGATGTGTCAATGCACCAAATATGCTCATCCATCAGCGCGACTGTAAATTAAGCATTCACGCTTCGGAACTAGTAAAATACTTGACCTACTTGACTTGCTCCACCGAGTGCACAGTGGCTGCGTGACCTTGGAAGACGCTCTTCCTGTCGGTGATGACCGGGCCGTGTTTGATGACGACTGTTTTGCACAACGCAACCGAGGGAGGCTTCTTCGAGGCATCTGAGCACGAGTCAGGAGGGGGCACGTAAACTTCTGAACCGCACATCTGGAGATAAATATTACATCGTCAGACTGATATTATTTATGATTTTAGTACCGGTAGCTAAGAATAGTGGAATAGAATAGTCCTCCAAAATAAAATAAAATTGAAAGTCTTGTTTCTTTAGACCTTTACATGATTTCAAAAGAATGCACTAAAGATGTCTGAAAAGTGAAAAGTTAGCAAAATGAAAGAGGGAAAAGAACAGATTTTTTAAACATAGGCCTACTCGTATACCCGGGCTACTGTTCTTTAGAATACTGGTTTTTCCTTGTGCAAATTTCACAGGCATATCTCAACAGAATGTGTCTATTCGAGAGTCATGACTCGTGACTAACAACATTGGACACAATCATTCCATAAGTTTCTTTCTTTCTGTTCGCAAAATACAGTAATCTCAAATGTGCACAATTGAGGGGTTGCGAGCATAAACCGTGTAACTTACAAAATATTGATCTGAGATACGAGCAGTTGCGGCGGCGGGACATCGCCCGCTAAAGCTAGAAGCCACGCGTAGACTCCTGCCAGCTGATACATATTCGTTCAGTGAGGCACTATCTGTGTGCAAATTGGTGAACTCCAAGTGTATTATGACTTCAAATAGAACGGTGGGACCACGGCTGGCCGTGCGCACATAAACCGGGTAACGCGCAGACGGTTTATGCTTGCGGCCCATCAATTGTATCCATCTTTAGTTCAAAACTCAAGTGACTCTAACAAAACTGTTTTAATTAAAAGAAAATTGACATTTAAGCCACAAAGAGCAATTCAAAGTTTATGTAATTAACTCTTAATTAGTTTCAATTAAACATTAATTAGAATTGACAAAGTTTGAATTAACAAGGGTTTATGTCTAGGTACCCGTACCCAATAGTCCGCTAAGTAGTAAGTAAGTAGGCCCTACTACAGTATAGAAGAATAGTATTTGAGTAAATGATGAGTGAATGAGTGTTTTTAAATCCATAAAATAATCTTGTAACCATAGGCTATCTTCTCTTAAATTTAAATTGTTAATGTGTTTTACTTTGACCACTCTAGTCATATATATGTGTAGGGTAAGGTACCTCTGATTCCTCTTCAAGACAGCCATCTGGAGCTGGAGCTGTAGTCTCTCGATCCAGAGACTGCAAGACGTCTCGAACCTTCTCCACCCACTGGAACAACACACACTCGCCTATGTTTTCCCTGGAAAAGAAGAGTGCAGACTCTGGACTAAAGTTTGTCTTTGTGGTTTCCAAAACTTTACTACAATAGACCTATGAAGTAAAATTACTGAACCACTCCCAACAAACTACAAAATACAAAGTGAATTAAAAACACTCTAGTGAAGGCAATTTTTTTTGGAGTGGTATGTAAATTATTGTGGTCTATTCTATTGTCATTTAAAAAATTTAAAACACAGGAATTCATAAAGTGGTAGGGGAAGAGGGGGAGACATGAATTTAATATTGTTGAGTTGATAGCTCCTACAAAAAATATCTCATCAGGTAGGCCTACTGACACTAACTTTGGCACTTTGTAGCCAACATGTTCTCTTTATGAAAGGCATAGGCCTACCCTGCACTGGTAGGTTTTAAAGCCAAGTATGGGCTAGGGTTGCTAGGGGTGCAACGACTTTTTGAAAAGAATGGGGCACAGTTTTAACTGAATGATTACTTTATTTTTTAAACATAGCTGAAAAGCGGGAAATGCTCATCAAAATACAGAATTTTCTCGGGTAATCATGGGACAACTAGCAACCCTAAGTCTGGTAATGAGTAGGGCCCTTGTATTGTGATAGGCCTACTCGTTATGATTAGGCCTACGACTAATTTTTTATTCATATTCAATGTGCATTTAATGGAGTCTTTGCTAGCTAAATCACCGTCAAATAGTTAAAAACCTAGCTTGGCTAGATTTTGAAATTTGGACTACAAGAAGAGAAGACTGTCCCAGCCTAGAATCAGATCAATGCTTACGGACTCACAGGTAGACGTGGTCAAGAGCTGCAGTTATTTCATGTTTTGTGCTGCCCGACAGTTCAGGTGCAAACAGTTCATATGTCGGGGGACAGCACTCTGGGTAATCTGCTGGCAGCGTAACGAACATCGTGACATGACGGCTGCCGTCTCTGATGACGATACTGTAGGACCGGCCGGCTTCGTCTTCCGTCACCCAGTCGCTTCCGTAAATAGAGCACAGGGTTTCGATCTCATCCGCCTGAAATGTGGAATATGAAAAATTGATTTTTTTATCTTTCAAAATGCAACTGATCAGGGCTTAGATTTCATAGCAGTCTCAAGAGACAATAATAAATGTTGCACACCAGGCCTAAACACCACTACGGTACCCGGTACAGCAACAACGTCCCCCAAAGGGATAGGCCTATGCTGCGAGAATGGATGGCCTATAGAAGCACAGCTCTACAGTTATTAAAGAAATCTTAAGAGGGTACGCTGAGCTTGGCCCAACTCGAATGCGCGCAAACAGGTGTTGATGATTTCTGCTGAACGGTTGGTAATATCATTACCAAATTTTGAATGGATGTTAATAAAGTACTTTTATATTGATATCCGTAATTGGTTGCACAAAATAAGCGTTAAAGATCCATTGCGAGACATAAGTTCAAAACGTGAAAAAATGAGAAATCCAAAACATGGATTACAATTCTGGAAATTCCCACCAAACCGTTTATCTTACGATAAAACCAAGTTCACTTGCGCGTTCACATTGATTGAAACGTTGGGTTCCATTATGCAAATTTGAGTTAAAAAAATCTGTTCACTTGGAATAAATTCCCGAAGTTGACCAAAATGAGTAAATTTCTGTGATTTCACTAAATTTTAATTCAAAATCAATGAATTAATTTAGGAATACGCGTAATGGATAACATTGATTTATTCTTCATAAACGTAAGTGTGAAATTTGATAATGGTGTTATCAACCGTTTACCCAAAAAATCCAGAAAGCTGAGCGCTTAAACTCGCCTCCGTTCTAGCCTCAGCATACCCTCTTAAGATTAGGTCCTCTGCCATAGGCCTACCTAACTCTGATTTTAAGGTAGGCCTACTACCTAGGGCCTAATCTCTCACGAGAAGATCAATCTTAGTGAACATTGACATTACACTTACAGTAGGCCTACATACATCGAAAATCGGAACTCTTGCCAAGAAGCGGGTCCACCTTTTAAAAACGTTATTTTTCGTGTACTCTAGTACTAACCTCGCCGCCCCCCCCCCCCAACCTAGGTTTTCCTAGCAAAAATTTATGCTAGGAAAACCTAGGTTAGGGGGGTGGGGGTGTGGGCGCGAAGCGCCGTGGCGAGGTTAGTATTAACTATTAAAGTTGGACCCGCTTAGCGGCAAGAGTGCCCGAAAATTATAGTCTCTGATATAAAGAGAGTGAATACCCCTAGGTATTGTCTTTCCGTGCCATATAACGTAACACAAAAATTAAGTTTTATTGTACGTAGGCTTACAAGTTCCGGACTGTAATAATGTTTGTTTGTTGTTTTTTTTATGCATAGCAGGCTACTTAGGCCTATCATTGCTGGGCATGCAAGTGCATTTATAACATCTGATATTCAGACCGAGGAGCATTTTAGATTTAACTAGGTAAATTGTTGGCATAGCCCCTAGGCATAGGGGGCTAGCTATTCCTCTTTAAAAGGCCTAGGCCCTACCCTAGGACTCATAGCCTTGCCTAAAGGCATAGGCTATATTATATAATAAGTGGTTTAGGTTATGACACCCCATTTCTTTCCTAGGAGTAGATAACCAGGCATCTAGGCCAAGTCTGGGGGTAGGGCCCTTAGTAAGGCCTAGGCCTAGGGCATAGGACCTGGCCTAATGTGTCACATTTAATTTAATGGCTTACCTGTCTTGATAAACTATCAACCATTTTAAGCTAGGCCTAACGTTATTTCTCATTGAGAATATGCTTAGCTGTACCTCAAGCAGAATGTTACATAATAATACTATAATGCAAATATAGGCCTAGATCCAGTTTACAAGCGCAAAACGTCACACGTGGTCACAACAGGTTATACGAAATCAAAACAAACAACACTGACAACAGCTGATTCACGGCAATTAATCATCAATCACTCAGTTTAGAAAATCAAAACTCGCGATTTCAAATCTTCTAAACATTATGATGATGATTTAAACCCAATTGCAACACGGTAAAGTTTTGTAATTGAAAAGAATGCTTATTATCTACTTTCGCGTAAAACTACAAAAGTCGCGTTGATGAATGAGCTTTCATTCCTGAGTATGGTCGTTTCCTGCATTATAATTTTTTAAATGGTACAATTTTTCATGAAACAAATTACTGTGAACTTTGATTGTACCAACAAACGTGTAATATCGTGAATATTTTGAAGGTTCCTTGCCAATTTCATCAATATCGCAGCAATCGTATGTACATTATAAAGATAACAAACATACATAAAATGTAGAATGAAAAGTATTTATAAAACGAGGAACGAGGAATGGGTTTTCGGTTGTACCTCAAAACGTATCAGTTCTAAGTTAAGAGATTTCGAAGCTCCCCTGAAATTTCCATCAAGATCGGAGTAGCCTTTTGTAGCGGAGAAAGATATAAAAACACTTACAAAAAATACAAAATTAACCAGGGCCATTTCTTTCTTCTTTTATTTAGTGACCGCGATGCAACAGGAAGTGATGTCGCACAAGTGCAATAAGGCCTCCGTGTACATTAACATTACAATACATACATGCCAATTACATGCAATTACACACATGATTATGAACATAAAATATTGATGTATATGTGTTGTACGTGACTGATTGTGTGAGGGAGTGCCTGGAAACGTCAAGAGTTCAGTTAAGTTGATCAAGCGATGAATTGCCAGCATTGTACAGATGTAAATAAGGTGTATTCAATTTGAAAAAGATCATTAAAAGTAAATTGCAACTTGATAAACAGAAATAATAACGTACACCGATACAACTGGACAAAGATGGGACAGTTTGTGAATACCTTTTCTCCTCGGTGGCACGCGGTGGCTTCTCAAGGTAGGTAGTGAAATTATTAAAGTCTTCGCTACGCTCATCCAGTTGCAAAAACTACTTTCATAGGAAATAGTTTGGTTATTTTACACCCAGAGTAAATTCCTGCGTTGGGTCGCGACCATTTAAAGTTAAACCAATTGACGCTACGTGCGATACCCTTACTAACGTAACTGCAAGTCCTCTGGAGCAAATTAAGTAAGATTGTACACTTTGTATACTGTGTTATATTTTGTTTAAGTACATTTTTAAGTGGTTTTAAGTTACCCGATGTACATTATTTTTCAACTTGAAAATTATTGAGTACTCAATATATATATTCTTCATTCACTTTTAAATATATTTATTTAAATTTTAAATAATATTTTTTGGTGTCCTACAATAAGAACCGCATTTGATCTAACGCTAAAAATTTAAATATCATGAAGCCAAATTAATAAAAATATCTCCTTGAATTAATCTCTTTATTTACCTAAGGCCAGCCAAGCTTAATATTTTATCTAATGCCCTATGGACCACATGGGATTCAGGTGCGAGTGCGGGCAAGTTTGGCAGCCTGCGATAGTGACTTATCTGTGATTGTGGTCTCGGTCTGAGTCGAATCAATCCGTCTGCAGTTGGAGTTCTTAGTAGAAGGCGAGCAGGCAGGCAGGAGGTTGCGTCATTGTTCCACTAGACTGGGAGTCGTAAGTACTGAACCACATGTGTTTTAACATTGAGACTGAGACATAAGACAGCATACATCTGCGCCAGCAAATCTTCCCGCAACTAACAACACAATAACGGTCCGTTTTGCATATTTAATTATAAACAATCTACTCCAAAAGTAATTATTATTGTCTAGATTTTTTTTTTTTGAGTATTTTTATTCTTTTTCATAATAGTAAGAAAATAAACTAGGATAGCATTTTAAAAAATAAAAAAGACGGGCGAGAATAGCTATAATGCGAATTTTACAAATTTTCGTGCTTTTTAGTTGTAATTGAGAAAATTTTAAAAACACTAAAAATACTGACTGATGGTTTAAATGTAATGATTAGAAATGAAGTATGAGTGTCAATATTGCCTATGTGGAACTCTTGGCTAAGCGGGTCCAACCCTTTCAACCACACTTTTCCCCCAATAAAAATGGAAAAACAACTACAAATTAAAAATAAAGGGTTTTAAAAATTCAATATTAACAATTTATTATTAATCACCACTTTTGAAAAAATTAACATTACATGGGTGAAACAATATTACCACAGACTAATTGACTGTTTTAGTTGATCAGACGGCCTTTTTGGCAAAGTCTCCCATTCTCCCCGAAACCAACCAAAATACCCAAACTTACTTTTGCCCTGGGGTTCCGTCGTGTTTTTTTTTGTTTTACCTCATTCGTTCTGGGGGGCCACCCCCCCCCACCCCCGCCGGGGCCCCCCCTGACCCCCGGGGCTCCCCCCCCAAACCCCCGTGCTATTCGACAAATTTAAATTTGTTTACTTTAAAAAAATAACCCATATCGCAAAAAGGTTGGTACACCCTAAGTAAATGAAATAACAACCAAAACCCAAATGGCGCGTTGATGAGGGGGACGACGTTCATGTTCAATAATGTAAATTATTTACTTATTCGGTAATTCGAGGTGTTTACTATTAAATTCTCCTAACTTACTTAATATTAAAATTATTTCTAAATTTGAAGTTGTTTCCATTGATTTTATTGGGAAAAAAGGGGGTTGAAAGTTGGACCCGCTAGCGACAAGATCCTAAAATGTTGGGATCTTAAAACCAAAACATTAACTATTATTTCAAATCTGTTTTAAAACAATTAAAAGGAATATTTAAGTGGAAATTAACGGGACACACATAAGTAACCAAAAAAAATCCAAAGTTAGTTTTTTTTGTTGTAGCTGTAAAAACTTTTAATGCTCGATATTTATCCATTTTCGTTTTTGAACAGTTTTTTTTTTCAAAAATCGTATTTTCTACTTAAATTTAGTTAATTTACATAATTTTATGACAGTGTTGACTTTCATTCCTCGGGTCAAGGCGTCGGTTCTATAGTAGTGATAACAAGATTACAGTATCCTGACTTTCCCCCCGCCCCAGCTCAGCTGTAAAGCCCTACAAAAACAAGGTTCAGAGCATTACAAACAAGTCTAGCAGAGTGGTTTGTTTTTGGGATCATTAAAAGCTAGTTTAAAAAAAGCCACCAAACTGTTTATTTGCGATGTTTTTTCGCGGACGTTTTGATTTTATGTCAACGTTTCAAAATTCTATTGAACGTCTTTCCCTTCAATCAATATGATGAGCGATACTGGTTTTGACTTTGTGAAATAAAATAATACTACCTCCAATTCTATCAATGAAAAAAAAATTTAAAAATAAAAATATTTTTGAAACGAAACGAATAAAAAAAAAACAGTTTAAGTTTGTAATAGGATATCTTAATTTTGATGTTTTTTTGGACCATATGAGTAGTGGTAGAATCAGAATTCCGTGAAAAGTGATGGAAATAGTATGGGGTTGTTATAGCTTTGGGTTTCATTGCCAAACCCAAAGGTTTATAGTGTGAGACCCCTCTTTTCCCGGGGGGATACGTGACGAACTCATATTGACGGGGTCCGTGTGCATGCATCCCTATGTCGTCACGTTATCTGGCAAATGTTATGAATTTAACAAGTTATTGACTTTATTTTAGTGGGAGTCAAGGAATGTTAATAGTTCATATATTTATAACACTTCGTGATAGGTACATAGTAGACAGTGTGCTACAAAGTACTTAAATTAATATTAAAGATGGTCCTATCATATGAAGATTCATGAAGAAATATTCATTTCGATAACAATCATGTAAACAAAAATTGAGTAGAACAAGCATAGTAAATGATTGTTATACTGAATGGTCTAAATATTTATTCCTGTGCGTGAGTAGGGGGTATCCTCTGACGTACGTGGTGGTCAAGGTTTTCAGTAAACGAACATGGAGTGGACTGTACAAGGAGAGGAAAGTCCGCCAAAGAAAAAAACAAGATCGGTTCTTTTCTCTCGTGTCTTGATAAAAAGTTGTAAATCGAATTAGTAGCTTAAAAATTTTAATTTCAAGGAGCATCAACTCTGCTACATAATTTGATATTGTTAGTTTATTCTCACAATTTATTGTGTAGATGCTGGCAGACACCTATACTTGGGTCATACTGACGTTTTCTGCCAATCTTCCAACTCAATGGTGGGAGAATAAATACATAATAAATACATCCATTCTCTTCGTTGGGGCTTGTCGTTGTGGAGATGTTACGCGGTCATAGCTTGGAGTTGTCATATAGGGACATAGGGATGTCAGCGATTAGTAGGTGTCATGACAGTGTCTTAACAAATCGTCAGCTGCCGCTCCGGTGAGCTGAGATAGGTGTGGAGTCAAGACAACACCAGATCTCAAGTAGTATGTGCCGTCAGTTGCGCCAAGGTTGACGTTTTGCTGGTAGTGGTGACTTGGACTTGGTGCAGTTTGTGATCGATTGCAACAGAAAATGACTTGTGCATAATATTGTAGTGGTTCGTCAATAACAGTTGAGAGGAGAATTTGAATGATATGGGCTATCGTTAAAATAATGATTATGTCACAAAGTAGCACCAACGGGGTAAGTGTAGGTGTTATACAGAGTAAACAACATAAAATACGGTACTATTGTTTGATTTGTGGTTGTGGTGATGTTATGTACAATGGCAGTAGTTCCCGCTAACTCTACGGTATTTGGTAGATAGCGGCCTACTAGTTGTAGTGGCCATGGTCAATGTCGTGGTCATGGTCCGAGGTTACATTATAGAATGCGTGCGTTCGAGTGGCGTTGTAACCAAAACAAACTAGTATAGTAATATGACCTAATCTTAGAAATACACGAACGACCTTTTGACTCTGAGCAAGATGATGTTGAATTACGTGATTAGCCTACACACATGACCAAGGCAACTTTGTTGTAGGGTATATCAAATATATGCACGTGGTGAACGTGCACTGCTCGTCAAGAGAGTGTCGGCCCCTACCACGTGGTGTTTTCGACAGCCCAAACAGACAAACAAAAGTACAATAACAATAATAATTATCCTTGTTACTATATTATGGACTGGCACAGAGGGCCACACAGAAAAACGGAATGACCGAGTGTTTATTCTGTATAAGGATCACGTTAGAACTTAGAACGCATTTTCGTGAAATGTTCCGACTAGTTTAAAATTTTGTGTGTAGCACAGAAGTGGAAACATAGGGCTCTATGATAACACTTTCCCAAAATGGAAACTTAGGGCTCTATGATAACACTTTACAAAATGGAAACATAGGGCTCTATGATAACACTTTAACAAAATGGAAACATAGGTGCTCTATGATAACACTTTACAAAAAAAATGTACTTGAATAATTTTTTTAAATGAAATTGATTTTCAGGATTTTGGGTTTTGTTTAAAAGTCCAAAATTATAACCATATTCGTGGATTGATCCTGGTTGAATGACGTAACATATTTATAATTTACGACTGTAGAAATGTCTATGTATGCTTTATTGACAGCTTTGTAAAGTTAAATGTTTTTATCTGGATTTATAATAAAAAATAATTTCAACAACTCAACTTTGTACGGATGAACGAAATCACAATTGTAAAAAATCTACCGACCATCACCGCGCACACAATGTCTCTCTATACTGCATGGCACGATGTGTTCTATGTACTTAACTCTTCTCTTCTCGACTGCAGTTTTCTGTACGACGTCTCAAGGAGAACCACGTTTTTATAACACATGAAAATATAGATTTAACATCCGAGCCATGGACTACTAATCCAATCATTATCGGTTGCACTTCGGCTTGTCGGAGTGGTTTTATGACTCTCAACATGATCGAAATAATGTAATATACTGTGCTTATCAATGAAATATCGTTTTATTTGACAGCTATGTAACAACTTGATTCGAGGCGAAGAGTTGGTTACACATAGAACAATTATCTATGTTTCACGTTGAATTAACACTAGGCTATTATTAGGCTGCGTGGGCAAGATTTCCCCCCCAAAATAACGATAAAACAGTAGTTTTGGACAACATAATTAATAGTCTTTTAAGAAAACCAAAACAGCTAGTCTTGAACAGTTTTTTTCATCCATACGTACTCCTAATATTGCGGCCTTTTAAAATTATATTGTGGATCGTTTTATCAAAAAGTATACGACTTATGGCTGATATTTTTTACCATAATATAATTTACGCTTACCCTTGAGTAAAGACATGTGATATTTTGAAATGTGTATTCCTATATCTTGCATTGTATGATTTTCTGTATTTCCGGTACAAATACCCTAAGCGTACCGGAAAACGCAAAGAATAAAAAAAAGAAATCATATTATCGAGCCCGTTCAGTAAGGTGACAGGCATGCTCATTATATACCGCATTTAATTTGTTTCAGACATTTTGTCAGGTACTATTATGCATTATGATTATATTTACGTAATTTAGTAAAAATACAATAATTTGTAAAGTGAAATTGGCAAGTATTTAGAAACTAAAAACAATGAAAAAACATTAACTAAATACATAAGTCTGCATAATATATTATATATTTATTGATATTTATCTGCCTAAGGGTGCAGGAAGATCAATGTATTCGTCCGATGTTAGCAATTGCAAAAAGGTGTATTTACTTTGTAATGGTTTATGGCCGCATGAATAACAGGTACGCGATGAACATCAAATCAGTCCCACACACTCGAACAAAGTGAAGATGAGCGTTTCCTTCTTGTTCATCAGCATAGAAATTAAATCGGACCATGGAAGGTTATAGTTAAACCTTCAGCTTGTTACAAAAACTACAGCTGTAGTGTTTGACCTTAACCTTCGAATACGAAAATACTAGATGTCTAGTGAACAGAGTGGACGCCTAATGTAGATAAAAAGTGATCCTGGTCGTTAGGAAGACGAGAACATTGAGGAACTATTGAAACATATAGGCTGATGGTCGGGCGGGCTCAACAGTCAGTGATAGATAATAGGGTTGACAGCGTGTCCACGCTTAGTGTGGCTCGTTGGTCTTGTGGTTAGCGTCTCTGCTTCAATGCAGAAGGTCTAGGGTTTGATTCCCACGGCAGAAGTTTGAAAAAACTTCTGATTTAGACTAAGTCCACCAGTTCTTGGGTTAAAAATTAGTAAACGGTGACTTGGAGCCGTCCTAGCAACGAGGCACATAATCAAATTTTAAAGTTGTTGTTCTGAATCGGCCTTGTTGATTCTGGCGTTGATCCGCGGGTGTTCGCACTGTCCATACCACTGATTGCTATATTTCCTAAAATATCTATCTTTGGTTGGTTATCGCTCACTCGTCGATTGCGTCGGAGCCTACAGGGTTGGCTTGGTCGCTTTGGTTTAATGTCCCCCACTGAAAATCAGTTATATTATAACTGAGTGGGTAGACTCTAAATACGAATTAATTAATGAATTTAAACCTTTAGCTATACTAACAGTTAGCACTACTAACGTTCAACGTGTGTTGGTGTTGATATTTTGACCCGTCTTCCCACAGGGTCTGGAACTCTCATTCTGGGTGTGATCCCCGCCACAAGCAATCCTCACTGAGAGTATTTCCATGGCCCTCTTCAGTCGTTCATGCGAGTGCAAGGAAATCCTTTAAAACAACCCTTTGAGGTTCCGTTAACTCGTAACCTAATTAGACATGAATAGGGGTATGTTATTTACCCCAAGCAAGTTTCACACTATTTATTTTTTAAATTTGCAATTGAAAGGGGAAAAACGACCAGTTTTCAGTTTAGATCAAGAAAATCAAAACATGAAATGAAACACAAAATCAATGATCAATGTCGTGGTAGCTAATGATTTACCTTCTTTTGGAACGCCCAGATGACGACTGTAATGGGTATCAAGTTCGCTCCCTTGGACGTTCCAATGCAACGTCGCCTTCAGACCCTGGCAAGCCCTGGTACAGTTCGTTGTGATGGTGCTGGGTGGTTTTTTTTGGTTACCTGTTCGTCGCCTACGTCATCTGCTTCACTCGCTTCTACTGGATGGGCCTGGCCTACGTCTGCTACATCGTGGGAGAAAGGGGCGTCGCCTGCAGGGGTAGCCGCCCCCCTGACTGGTCGCCGCATGGATCTGGTGGAGGTACTTCCGCGACTACTTCCCTTTGAAGCTGGTCAAGACAGCGGAGCTGGACCCTTCCAAGAACTACTTGCTGTGCGTTTTCCACTCCACGGTGTTCTTTTCTTCAGGTAGGAATCTAAGTTTCAAATTCTAGAAAGGCCCAATGGTCTAGCGCTCAAACCTCTGACTTGGGAGATCGCGCAGGTCTTGACTGGAGTTTCTTTCAATAGTTTTTTTCAATTCAGCTCTTGAACAGTTCTTTACCACTCATTGACACCATAAGTAGCAATTGTTTGAAGGGTGTCAAAAGGGTGATGCTCAAGATTTCACTCTTATGTCTACAGGCGTCTTCACCAACTTTGGAACCGAGGCAAACGAAGTCAGCCAAGTATTCCCTGGGATCTCCCAACACTTGATAACTCTCGATCAGAACTTCACGCTGCCCTTCGTGCGCGAGATCATAATCCGTCTGGGGATGTGTTCCTCGTCTCCCCAGAGCTTGAACTACCTGCTGGGAGGTGCCCCAGGTGCCGGACGGTCAGTGGTGCTGGTGGTCGGGGGTGCGGCCGAGTCGCTCAAGTGTAAGCCGGGGTCATACCGGGTCATACTCAAGAGCAGGAAGGGATTCGTCAAACTGGCCCTGAAGAACGGGTAAGTACTCGGTACTGGAGAGACTAGATAAGTTAACAGAACACCAGAGAGTGGCCTACGCTGCTTCCGGCCAACATGTTTTTGCCAAAGCCAAACCATTTTTTACTTTCGTCAACTGCCGTAATGTAAAGTAAACAAATTTGTCTTTAAACAGACATAAAAAAGTTGTCTGATGTATAGGCTACATTTGTTTTTCAAGTCTGTTTCAAGCCACATTGGTTACTTTACGGGAATTGACGCAGCTGAAATGGTTTGGCAAAAACATGGCGGTCAATTTATCACTCTGTGTCCACTCTCTGGTAGTAGCATGTATAATTATAGCTTCTCTATTCGGTACCACATTTGCGTGAGCCTTGTTGTTCTGCTGTAGGCATGCAAGCAACATAACTAGGAAAACGCTCAGTTGGACGCGTTGTTGAGCGAGCACTGGTACGTGCAACATGACCAGAGTACGACATTCCCATAAGGCCCACCACACAGTGTAGGCCTAACTGGATATTGACATTGTACACTGTATACTATTCCAACATCTTTGCATTGTACTAATAATTCACGTCATTCCTTCTAAAGTGTATCTTTGTATCTTCACTGCCTCCTTCATTTTTTAGCATCATTTTTCGAATTATGATTACCAATAAGTCTTTAACGTCTTGACCGATTTAGCTGAAAATTTGAAAAATAGGAGAGAATGGTGTACTTATTGACCCTGGCAAAATTTCATAACGATCGGAACATTTTTTAAATTTTTTTTATTTTAAACCAACGATTGGATTTTGTTCAAAAATTTAAAACAGCAACCCGCCTAGGGGTATGTATGTGTGCAAAATTTCAGGTCGATCAGAGAAACGGTGCGACTTGTATCGAAGCAGTAACAGAAAAAAAGGCTCACTACGCTCGCTCAATTAACTAACATAATTAACTTACTTGTCCTCTTAGTTCCAATTTGAACACAACGCAGATTGATTGATATCATTGAAAATAATCATGTACTACGCATTAACACTATATTAAGGGAATATCTAACTTTTTCTGAAATACATAATAAATAACTGGTAAAAATCTCAGGTTTGGTTATCATTTTAAACTCAATGGACGCGTTTAACTATCATTAATGGTGGACTCGATTTTTGTCAGTTAACTTCGTAATGTTTACGTATCAGCTGGTAAATATTTGTTTAAATGTACCAAATATTGCATAAGCATCAGAACGGGTTATGTATTCTGAACCTATTATGTTATATCGTGCTTTAGTTTGTCTTTGCGTTTCTCACGACGTATCAATTCAGTAAGCTTTATTTTAGACTAGTATAAATTTTTTTATCTTTAGGACTGATAAAACTGGTTATAAAAACTTACCTAATGACTCTTAAGATAACATTGGCCTTCAAAATACACATAATTTTTAGAAGCACGTCTTTCTACTGTTATAGTTAAAATAAAAATATACTAAAAAATACATTCACTATAAAGTGATGAATTAGTCGTACGGGTCATGGTCATGTTGACATTATGGCATTAATTGTTGTTGTTGTTTGTTGTTGTTTGAGGCTAACACAACTATTTTTGTAGAACTTCTTTCTTTGTTTTTCAACCACCTTGCCCTGACACATCTGTTCACATTGAAGCTCATATCGTTCCAACCCAACCTACAACAATCAATCATCAAACTGTTAAGACATTGCCGACGGATCGGGATTTTTACCCCCTTTAAAAAGCCGATTGTATGTTTGACCTCTTTTCTTCTTTGTTCCATTAATTTTATTTTTTTAATTTCTATTTCATTTTATTGGTGCATATACAATATAACATCACTACCGTACACAATATAAAGTTTTACATTATGAGCATTACTGCGATGAGGTAAAGAAATGCAAATAATATACTTAATAGGAAGCCTGCGTGGCGTAAGAGAAACGGTCAATACCAGCGAGGATGATTTGCGGGTGACAGAAAATGAGGATGATTAATATTTATTTTGTTGACAATACCAAACCGACTTCTTTCAGTTGATGTTTGAGAGGGTCCCTGTTAGTTGATAGCTGGAAGAAGTAGCTCTAAAAATATTAAAATGTGTACGGTACATGATAGTTAAGACCTTGGTTTTCAGATAATAATGTGTTGGTACTTTTTCGGACTTTTTAAAGACAACTAACCCAGAAGTTATCCTGCAAATTTCTTATTTGTTTGTATAACTGCCGAACATCGGCATTGGGCATTTTTGTTAACTTAACAACTATAGTTTCCAATATTAACTAAATCCAAAATCATTTTTGCAAAGCTTTGGGCGGTTTGCCCGGTAACCGCTACTTTCTCATGAAGCGTTCCCCTGTTTAGCCATAAGCAAAGTAATAAAAATGTAAATAATCAATGGTTATATATCTTTCAAGATAACTAGACGACTTTAGACCATATTACAGTCTTATCAGACAATATATTGGCCAATAAATTATTGTCTGGAAACCATGGGTTGTAATCTTTATCCGATTCCACCTACTTTAACTAGCTGTGTAACGGATAAAGAGATGAACTAATAAAAGCAAAGGTTGAAGATTTACTAAAAATAGGCGATAAACAAGAACCGATATAATAAGATTGTCGGTAGGTGTAGGAAACGAGTGATGTGGGAAGGGGGGGGGGGACTTGCGATTAGCGCTTCATAACAAACGAAGCAAAAACTTCAATTTGACCGAAGGTTTTGAAAAAAAGGTTCAGCGAACATTCAAATCGAAAAAATAGAAAGTCAAAGCTGTAACTTTTATAATACAAAGGAAGTGATATATAATTTTTAATTTGACATAGAAGGCTTAATTTGCCAGAGATATTATCTTGGGTATTTTAAATATCTCGTCGTTAACCGTAATTAATTTTGATGTCATAGTTTGTCCCAAAATATATGCATTTTATTTATGCAAAGGGATCAAATGAAAAGTATACGTTATTGTTGGTTATACAACGTTATCAAAAAATATTCGACATATAGTTTTCATTAGTACGTTAATGTAATATTATGGTTTTAAATGTGGAAATGAAGTATTTGCAATCATTCTATTGTAATGTGGCATATAATGGGAATCCAATTGGTAAATTACCTCGTTAATTACGTAATTTCACTGGAAACATCTTAGACAATGAATAGTTAAATTGGTAGTAAAACTCTAGGCCAATTTGTGATCGCTTTTTACATTCGCGTTGAAGGATAAGCGTTAGGTCCACCAATCCCGCCATTAATATGTTTTACTTAGGGTACAACACGTCTGGGCCAGGGGTATAGAGAAAACGTTTATCTCGCAAACATCAGCTCGTATGTAGGGGAGAATTAATGTAACTCCCGGAAACTAGAGGCGAGCTCTGGCCGTCAAAGTAAGAACATTTTTGTTCATCTTGCCTTTTCCAAGGTAGAAGTTTGTGTTAAGGGCATTCTTTCTAACACCATAATGCTGTGCATTTGTTTGGAAGCAGTTATCAGCTTTAAACAGGTCTCAGGAATGTATTGATAATTATTCACAAATAAAAATTTCCTCTAAAAGTGGTAGTGAATACTATATTTAAATACATGGTACATTCGCAAAATGACGCTGATTTAACTTACAAGGATTATTTTACTTTAATTAAGGATGATGCCTTAAAATCTATGGTGGATCGTAAATGGTGTAGATATAATTAAAATTAACTCATTTGTGCTAAATATTGTGGGTTGGGTTGAGGGACGAATGACTTTTATGACACTCTTGTTTGCATAGAAGTAACTGACTAAATATGTGACACTCTTGATTGCATAGAAGTAACTAAGATCTGCAGCTAGTAGCAACTGACTCAATATGTGACACTCTTGATTGCATAGAAGTAACTACCCAGCAAACATGAGACTCTGGGCCCCGTGCGGGACAACCAAGGGAAGTGCGGGTAAATATTTCGGGTTAGGGAATGTCACGGGACAAAACCCGCACGGTCCCGCGAGGGGGGACATGTTAGGGACATGTTAGGGACATTTCTATCTGGGGAGCACGGACAACCCGCACGGGTCCGCGAGGGAAACTTAAGGGACACCCCTTTAGGGAAAACTACGGGACAACCCGCAAAGGGTCCCGGGAGGAAACTTAAGGGACACCCCTTTCGGGAAGCTACGGACAACCCGCACGGGTCCCGCGAGGGAAACTAAAGGGATAACCCAAATGTGGAGTAATTATATTAAAACATAGTGTGTATAATTTATGTTGAATACCCCCTTTTTTTTT